>JANHMN010000001.1:111077398-111125582 GCA_030674055.1 Rhabdomys pumilio
TCCCTCCCTCCCTCCCTCCCTCCCTCCCTCCCTCCCTCCCTCCCTCTTGTCTGTCTGTCTTGACTTTGTTTTATTCAGTAGAGACTTGTTCAGTTTCCATGAGTTCGTAAGCTTTCCTTTTTAGTTGAAATCCAGCTCTAACCTGTAGTGCCTGATAGAATGCAGGGAATTTGTTCAATTTTGCTGTATCTTTGAGAATTGTGATGAGTATGTTGTCAATTTTTGAGAAAGTTCCAGGAGGTGCAGAAAAGAAAGCATATTCTTTTCTGTTTAGGTAAAACTTACTCTAAATATCTGTTAGATCTGTTTGGTTTATAATATCTGTTAGCTCTAGTATTTCTCTGTTTAATTTTGGTCTGGATGACCTGTCCATTGTTCATAATGGGATATTGAAGTTTTCCACTATCAATGTGTGAGGATCATAATGTGATTTAAACTTAAGTAATGTTTCTTTTACAAATGTGGATGCCCTTGCATTTGGAGCCTAGATATTAAGGATTGAAAGATTATTTTAGTGGATTTTTTCTTTGATGAATATGAAGTGTCTTTCTCCATTTCTTTTGGCGACACCAACTTGCTTCTTAGGTACATTTGCTTCAATTGTTTTTCTAACCCTTTACGTTGAAGTAATGTCTATCTTTGCTGTTGAGATATGTTTCTTGTGTGCAGTAGAAGGATGGATCCTGATTTCACATTCATTCTTTTAGTCTTTGTTTTTTTTCTTGGGGGAATGGAGACCATTGATATTGAGAGAAATCAATAACCAATGACAATTAATTTCTGTTAATTTGTTGTTGTCTGTCGATCCCAACTTGTCCAGCAAGCAGACACAACACGGTTGGATTCTTCTCATCAGCCTTTATTGCAGGAACTAATAATAATACTATGGAGGACCCCGTGCAGCTGGAGGGTGCTGCTTATATAGAGGAGTAGATGTTGCCAATGTAAGGATTGGCTAAGGCTACAGTACCTCGTTAGCATATGCCCACTCGGGAGGGGCACACACCAGAATCATGCAGACACATGTGCAGAATACCTGTTTACCAGAAAAATCTGAAGAGGCAGGCAGGCAGTCGGCGCCATCTTCTAATGTCGGCTACCGACAGTTGTCAGTGGTGATGGTGGTGGTGGTAGTTGTGACAGTGATGTGTACATTACTCTGCCTTTGATTTTGCTGGTGTGAGATTATTTCACGTGTTTTCATGGGTGTAGTTAACTTCCTTACATTGGAATTTCCTACTAGTACCATCTGTAGGTCTAGATTTATAAATATTGTCTAAATTTGAGTTTATCTTGAAATATCTTCTTCATCTATGACTTCTTGGCCTCTTGTCAGACAGGGGGTGTCTGCCCAAGTTGGGGGCTGGTGCTCAGCAATGAGGAGTGAGTGGATGGGAATATGATGGAGGGCACTAAGAGAATGGGAGAGGTCTGTTGGCATGCAGCCTACCTGGACTTTTGGTGTCCAGAGTGACCTATTCAACTAGAGAGTCTCCACCTGAGTTCAAGTTTATGGGCTTTCTATTGCTCTCTGTTGCTGTTTTTATTTGCTTTTGTGCCAGAACTATGCTGTTTATATATTATCATTGCTTTGTTGTATATAATCTGAATTCAGATTTTGCAACTCCTCTAGCATTGCTCTTTCTGTTTAGGATTACTTCAGTTTTGGGATCTGTTTAGCATTCATATGAACTTTAGGATTTCCTCTTTGTGAAGGACATCATTGGAATTTTGGTGGGGACTGAATCTATAGGGTTCTTTAGATAATTTAGTCGTTTTAGAACATTAATTATGCTAATGCATAAGTATGGAAATCTTTCTTTTTTTAGCATGTTTTTGAAGTTTTTTCTTCTTGAATATTTAAAGGTTTTTATTGTGGATGTCCTTGGCCTTCTTGGTAAGGTACATTGAGTATATTGTTTTCTGGTGCTATTGTGAATGGGGTCCTTCCCTATATATGAGACTCATCAGATCAGCATGTCTGGTACTCACCCTTTTCTTTCACTGCAGTGCTGCATTTGTGTTTAACTGCCAGATGCTTCTATTTGTATATCCTACTGTCAGCTTCATTTTGCCCTTCCAATTAGTTTTCCTTTCGGTACCTACTGATGATGTGAGGATTTTCTTTATCACTGATGGTAAAGGCTCTGCTCTGAATTGAGGCTTTTCATCTCTCTGCAGCCTCTTTCTCTATCCAGTTATGAAGCTGGAAGGCTCTTCTTTTCTAATGCTTTGTGTATGCATTTATTTTCTCTGGCCTTGCAGATGATGGTTTTAAATATTACACCAAGAGTTGCTGTTTTCTGACCTCAAAGTACCTTTAGCATGACATGGAAATGAACTTAGGGTAGATTTTGAAGTTTCTTTGGTGGCTTTCCAATCTATTCATGTTATGCTATGGTTTTTTTTTTTTTTTTTTTTTTTTTTTTTTTTTTTTTTGCCAACAGACATCAGTTTATCTCATGAATGAAACTAGTGTTAAGGGATAAGGAGCTGTTCTTACACATTAGAGACGCCACTTTTGTTAAGCATTTAGATGTTGATGCAGGTGGTAAAAACAGAATGAAGGCACAGTTTGGATATTTGAAAAACTGCGAATGGAAATGAGCCTTATCACTCATACCACATTGAATATTTGTAGTGTTCAATGGCATGTTCCACAGTCCTTTTTGTAAGGTAAATATCAGGACAGTAAAAAGGTTGTGTGAACACTAGGGCTTTGGGGTAAATGGCACTATATTTAACTAATAAGTTATTAATTATGGATATGAAGTCCCTCACTTCCCTTCTCCTTTCCCAGGTTCTTGAAGGGAAAACAACCTGTGTGTATTATTGTGATTGTTTTAACTTTTTTGCCACAAGAAGATTTTCCACATTTCAAATCTATTACAGAGAAAACTGCAAAGAAGACAAGTATAATGTTTTTTGTGTGGATGGAAGTTTCTTTGATAGTCAAATTAAAAAAAATGCTATACAATAAAAAAGTCAAATATGAAGTTGGACAGATACGCCAGACCTGAAAGTGACAAACTTGGACAGTCTGTTCTTGCCATCAACACAGGACACACCAGATTCTCTGGATCACTTCTCACAGATGGCTCACTTTAAAGTATCTCAGATGGAAAGTTTTTGCTTCAGTGTAATCTACTTTAGTCAGGTCTAAGGTTGGGAGCATAGTAAGGGAAGAATGTATAGCTTGCCTAAGGACCTAGTCTCAATTTCCAATGAAACAAACAAACAAACAAACAAACAAACCCAAAATTTGATCATTTGGTATGGGGGGAAAAAAGAAACTCGTGGGGGGCGGGAGAGTCTGGCGGCGGGGACAAAGCCATGAGGGTCGCTGCGGGGTCCTGTGGAGCTTCCCACACCGCCTCTGGTGGCAGATCCCACATTCACTCAGCTGCCACGGCTGGTGGCTGCAGTTCAAGGTTCCAAAGTTCCAAAAGCTGGCAGTCTGGTGGCAAGCGCAGGAAGGCCCAGGCGACACATGGAGTTTTCCAAAGCCTTTATTGTTCATGGTGTGGTGAATGGGTATAGATGGTATGCGCTATCCCCCGCAAAAGCCAGGCTCCCCTGACTTTTTAGAGGGAAGGGGAAAAGTGGGGGGGATAACTTAATTAGCTACGCCCCCCTCCCGCCTTTAGGTAACTCATTAATATTTTAATCTCTGGAGGTGGAGACCTGCTAATCACACCCTCTACCTGTGTGCTACTTGACCAAAGGGCACAGGTTAAATGAAGTTACCTCATTCAAAGCCCAACAATTTGGATGCTCTCTTTTCCTGATGAAGGGTGTGAAGACAGGAGGAGGTTAAGCAAAGTCACTTTTCAGTTGAGATTTTGGCATACCTAGTCTTGGGTTCCTTCTCCTCACTCAGAATCCCATTATGTTCACAGCTTTCCATCTTTATCTGCTTTAAAAACTTAAACATTTATTTATTTATTTATTTATTTATTTATTTATTTATTTATTTATTTTTTATTTGTGTGTGTGTGTGTGTGTGTGTGTGTGTGTGTGTGTGTGTGTGTGTTTTGTGCATGACATGGTACATGTGGTAGAAGTCAGAGAACAACTCTTATGAATCGTCTCTCTCTCCACTGCGTGGGTCAGGGAGACTGAACTCAGGTAGTGAGGCTTGGTGGCAGACACCTTTGCTTGCTGAGGCATCTTGCCAGCCTCTTTTATTGCTTTTCTTTTTAAAGAATATTTTAAATTATTTATTTTAATTTTGTGTATATGTGTAGTCTGTGTTTGTGCCATAAGCACAGTGTCCGTGGAGTCTAGAATAGGTAGCCAGAGAACCTGGAGCTGAAGTTATGGGCAGTCATGTAAGTGCTGCAAACTCAACTTGAGTCATCCATAAGACTGTATGTGCTCTTAGCAGCTGAGACATGTTGCCTCTGCCTTTCTAAGACAGAAGATTCTTTACCCTGGGACCACTGGTCTGTTTAACTAATATATTCAGACAGCTAACATCTAGGCTAGACTTAGCCAAGGAAAGAACTGGTTAGGATCCAATTTTCATGTCATCATCTTTTAATATCTTTTGAGGAGGAAGGAAATATTATTGCGATTGATCATTGATCAATGTCTTCCTATGCCTTTAATGGGAGTAAAATGTGAATATCGTAAAGCCATTATCCATTTTAAGCATGCAGCTCTCTATAGCAGTAAATGCACCACATTGTACAGCTGTCACCATTACCTCCTCTAATGTTTCTTCTTCATCCCCAGTGGAAACTTTAGACCTATTCAACACTAACTTCCCATTTCTCTCTTCCTATGGTCTCTGGAATTCTAGTTATGGGCAGAATAATTTTTGTTTTTATTTCTCTGAATTTGATTACTGTACATAAACGAAATTATACTGTATTTATCCTTTTATGATTGGCTTGTTTTATTTGGTAAAGGTCCATCTGTGATATAGTATTTCCTTTCTAAATAACATTCCATTGTGACCATATAAATCATATTTTGTTTATACATTCATAATTAAGGGATATAGGTTTTATCTATCTGGATCCTTGTGCCATTATGGTCCCGTGAACATGGGTGTACAATTACCAGTGGTTTATTTCTGTCCTTTTTACATACATGGAATTTTCTATTCATAGCCACTACTCCTACAGTGAGTGTAATGCTCTTACTTGCTTGAGGAGCACAAACTCCCTGGTGGTAGGCCTGCTGCATTATTTATTCATCTGTCCTAACACAAATAATGCAGTTGCTCAGCAGACAGTGTAGTCTGCATGTGAAACACCATTCCAGAATTGAAGTACATTTGCCAGCCAGTGACCTAGAACCAATTCATATACTGCAACACCACAGACATAATATAGAGGTATAAAAAATAAAATTACATCAGAAATGCTATTACTCCTGTAACAGACTTTTTCTGGCTCAGTTTTTTCTGCCCTTAGAAGAAAGTAAAGTTTGTTGTTGTTCTTTTTTTTAAATCAATTTTTAAGAACTTAAAGGATTATGTGGCAGGTGGATGTGTTTTCAAAAAAACAGGAAAGTGTAGGCTGGGAAAGTCAGAGCCTACCCTGGATCAATGCACTAGCAGAGACCTAGATAGGTGTGAGACAATGTCGCTTCAAGCATCTCTTCTGCTTGAAGATGAATGGTTTTCTACCTTTCAGAGTCTGTGTTAGTGTGTGCATAGCATCCTGCTGCCATCTCCTGCAAATGTCTCTAGCCAGGTCTAAAAGGAATGGAAGTCAGCTCCTTGTCCTCCTGAAGTCTGTGCTCTGATTTCAGAGATGTATGTGAGTTTAATAAAAGCAAACCACCAAGAAATACAAGATGAAATGAGAGGCTAGCGTAATGCTGCTTTAGAGAAAAGGAAGAAATATGGACATCCACATGGGAGAAGTTGCAGAAGGCAAGTCTGGGTCTGGGGAAGTGTAACCAACAGAAATGACTGCTCTTTGAAAATGCAAAACAAGCACCATCAAGACATGCGAGACTTATTTCCTGTGTAGGCAGATAGCAAAGGAGTTGTTTCTAAGGCAACAGAAGAAGCATAGGAACTTTATCAGGGTGGCCTGTATCTATTCCTGTAGGCATGGATCCTTTCCTGATCATACTCAGTTAAAGAATACACTTCTGGTCATTCCCAGGTTAAAGTTATAATTAAAAAAAAAAAAAAAGGTAGTAGACACACGTTTGGGTGTTCTTAGCTCAAAGCCTTGGAACACTTTGTCCAAGATTAAAGAGAGACAAAAATTGGGGGCGTGCTCACCTTACACCAAAAAGTTCTAGCTGAAAATGAGGGAAAATATGCTGTGAAGGAGCACTGACACAGAGGCCACCCCAGGGCTACCTGCCCTACTTATTTACTAAGAGCCGAGCAGGTCAGGTTTAGGGAGACTGAGAGGAAGGGAGTCTCTTCAAAAGACATTAACTTGCAGAAGTTTGGGCAAAGGCAGAAGGCAGATGTTGATGCTCTGTGTGTGTTTGTGTGTGTGTGTGTACACACACGTGCGCGCAGCGCACACGGATAAAATGCTTTTTCTAAAAATAAAGCCCAAAACAAAAGAAAAAAGAACACTCTCCTGGAAGTTTAATCAAAGTTACCTTTACAAGCACACTCACACTTAAAACAACCACAAAGCTTCTCTAAGTTTCCCCCATGAAAACCAGGCATCATCTTGACACTCCTATCTCCTTTTAAAAACTTGTTAGCAGTGCTAGGAACAATTTAGTCATCTGTTTCAACTTTATATACTGGATCAACCTGTGGAAGATTTGTGGGTTACGTTAATTATTTTACTCTTTGATTTTTGAGATTATAGCATAATTACATTGCTCCATTTCCTTTCCTCCCTCTAGACCCTCCCAGATGCCTCTCCTTGCTTCCTTTCAAATTTCTAGCCTCTTTTGTCATTGTTATTGCATGCATAAACATAAGTGCATATACTTACATATTCCTCGGTCTGTATAATGTTATTTATATGCATGTTTTCAGATATGAACATTTGGTATTGGATAATTGGTGTGCTCTTTCCTGGGGAAGTCTATCTCCTGCTCTCAGTGTAGTTCTTTGTGTAGGGATGAGGCCTTCTGGGTTTTTCCCCATCCACTTTGGCATGCCTATTGTTGTCTTTGTTAAGCTCACCTTTGGGCAGTCATGTTAGTAAGAGCAACTTTTGATATTCCTAGGAGACACAGTCTCAGCAATGTTTCTGATGTTTCTTCCCCTCTTCTCTAATGTTTCATGAGTCTTAGGTACAAGAGTGTTTTGTAGATGTATCCACTGGGATTGGATTACACAACTCTGCATTTTCATAGGTTATGTCTATAGTGGTCTCCATCCATTGTAAAGAGAAGTTTCCTTTATGGGAGTGAAGACTTTATCTGTCTGTCCAAGGACAAATGTCTAGATTGTTGTTAAGGATTATACTGCTTTAGTGAAGTGGTAGTTGTAGATTCTTCTTCAATCACCATGCCTTCACTTACCCTGGGTAGTTGGCTAGGGTTCCAGTACCAGACATCATTTTCCTCTTGTTGAATGCATCTTAAGTTCAGTTAGAGACTTGTTGGTTGCTGACAAGATACAAGTACCACTACTGCACTCTTAGGGTTACAACACCATTCTGATCATTTATGTGGTTTATAGGTGTCACAGATGAGTCAGACTGTTGGCCGCTTCCCTCCTTCAGAAGCTTGCATGACACTTTCCAGTACCATGGAAGTTAGTTATCAGGGAGGATACATCAAGGTCAGTTCTAGTTCAAGTATCTCTGGGCTCTGTTTCAGAAATACATGGTGTCTTCAGCAATAGGGATATATCTTCTGCTTCTGTCGGGTGGGACGCAACCAAGGGCAATAGCAATAGGTTCTGTGTTTTGAGCACAAAGTATGTTCATGGGCTGGGGTTTAAAAAAAACCAGGCCATTACATTTACTGATAACTTTCCTCAAAGGTTGCTAAAGGATCTGAGGTGAAGACTTCCTGGATTCTCTTCACTTGACAAACTTGTTGCAACTTGCAGCTTTCCTTCTTTCTCTGAGCCAGCAGCTACAAAAAGCAGCTTGCATAATGTGCAAGGAGATATTCTCCAAGGAGCAGTTTGAACACACAGCCACTGAGCAAGCAGAGGAGTGCATACATTTCCCTGAGGTAATTAACAGTCCCTTTCCTTGTTTAAATTTTGTTTTTTACCTAAATTACCTTAATACTGCTCTTAGTAAAACAGTTTAAAATAAGAGTTCCAGAAATCAGAGAGATCTCTCTTGATTAAGTACTAGAAATATCGAGGTTAATTGGAACAGTGTGGTGCCCAAAGGTTCTGAGTACACACCAGTTGTCCTTAAATTTTCCAGGGGAGCCTTACCTTGATCTGGGAAGAGTCTTTCCCAGACAATGAGTAAAGTTGCATCACTTCAAGTGGGTGAGATAAGGCTTAACAGACATGTCCCAAAAGAGGACACACAAATATCTAAGAATAAAACATCTATAATCCTGAGCCCAGATGTCAGCTAAATGAGATGTGCTCCTCTCCCCTGTAAAGTGCGTAACTCAGTCAGGCTGGTGATGCAGGCCAGTACTCCTAACCACTTAGGAGGCTGGCAGGAGGATTCTGAGTTCTTCTCTAGCCTGGGTAATTTAATATTAAAATAAACAACAATAAAAACAATGCAAAGGCTGGGGATGTAGCTGTGGTTGAGCACAAGGTAGCATACACAAGGCCCTGTGTTTAACACCAGTACTGAGAAATAGCATCAGCAATAGGAAGGACAGGTCTTTGAAACACAGTGACTTACAAATCTTTGGATTGTCTCCCAGTATCATAAGAACTCAGAGGTAATAGTGAAGCATACATGCTACCTGCTTCCCATTTCTGCTCCACAACCTAGTAGAGATTTTATGTTGCTGATTAAATAACAAAAACAAAACCCCTCAAACTCATTCTGTGTTGAAAAACAGTTATGTGTTTGAATCTTATTTCTTGTTTTTTTTTTTTTTTTTTCTGTAAAGATGTGTTCAGAATTATATATTCCAAACTGCTGGAACAAATATTCATAATAGCCAACAAAACAAAACAAAACAAAACAAAACAAAACCAAAAACCAAAAACGTATCAAAAACCTATACTGGTAATGTTGAACTTTATGAACCTTCTATGTAACTGAAACCCAAGACTATAGCAGTTAACTATAGAAACCATTCATTCTGGAATTCAGCAACTTCCATACTAACACCTACTGTGTGCAAGATGTCCTATGAGTTGGGCTCATAGAAACAAAAAAGAAGACATAGTCTAGAGACATTAGCTTTTGGAAAGTAATTAACTATACTAGTAGATATTTCCTCATAGTAATTTTTTCTTGCTGGGAAGAGAGAGGCTCATTAGTCTTGGGAAACTCACAAAAAAAAAGAAAAAAGAGAAAGTAATAGGAATTTACAAAAAATTCCAAGTGCGCAGTATTATTCCTGGAGGTTACATAACTGATAAGCAACTGTGTAAAAGAGATTCTTCAGTTAGATGCCTACAGGTTTTTCAGAGAACTCGAGTGATGCATCTTTCATGAAGATGCTTATTCCAGGGAGGACTTTTAGGTGATACACAGCCTTACACTAGACTGGGGTGGATAGCTTCTTTGGTCTGTTTTCATTGACCTATGAATAAACATTTATTATTCATACCTCTGCAGAATAAATCACACAGTGCATGACACCTGTTGGGCTAAGACCAGTTGAGTGGCTCCTGTAATAGATGACAAGACAAGTAACTGAAGCTGAGGGTTTGGAACTGATATTAAAGTTTGAGGGTAGAGTGTCCGTATTAGTTGGGGTTCTCTAGAATCATAGAAGTTATGGCATGTCTCTATATATTAAGGGAATTGATTATAATAACTTATAGTCTGTAGTCTAACTAACCCAACAATGGGCAGCTGTGAATGGGAAGTCCAAAAATCTAGTAGTTGCTCAATCACACTAGGCTAGTTGTTTTAGCTGGTCTGCTGTATAAGCTGGAATCCTGAAGAAGTAGGTTCCAACAGATGTGCTGGCAAGTAAGTGCAAGCAGGCGAAGAAGAGTGAGTCTTCTTTCTTCTAATGTCCCTATGTAGGCTCATAAGGTGTGGCCCAGATTAAAGGTGTGCACCACCATGCCTGGATCTGAAATTTGCTTTGTCCCAGGCTGGCCTTGAATTCAGAGATATGCTTGCCTCAGCCTCCTGGGATTAAAAGTGTGTATTACCTTGCCTGGTGTAAAAAACCTTGCTTACTGGAGCCCCACATCAGGTGCCAAACTGTAAACGACCTTTCTGCCCCACGCTTGGCGCCAAACTGTAAAAGCCCCGTGCTAACTGTAAAGGACCACTCTTGCCCACGTTTGGGGGCCAAACTATAGCGGCCTGCTCTGTTCCGCAGGTCCGGGTTTAGCAAGAGAGAGAGTGGGGGGAAGAAGGGGAAGAGCCGTGAAGAATAGAGACAAGCCAGAGGATCTGTAGTAAAGTCTTTACTGTCTCCACCACCACTACACCTACTCCTACTACACCACACACCTACAACAAGGAAATCCTAGGTATTTATAGGCTTTTGCCACGTGCCTTGTTGGCGTGTGGATACTACGTGCCTTGCAGGTGTGGACAGCATGTGCACCTTACAGGCATATATGGCGTAGATAGCACGTGGATAACACGTGCACCGCATGCCTTGTAGGCGTGGATACCGCGTGCTCCTTGCAGCTGGGGGCACTAAACAGCAAAACAAGCTATGTGGGATATCAGAGTGTGCTCAGCTGTTGTAGGCTGTTGAAAACCAAGTCTCATGTCAGGGTATATGGCTCAAGATGGCTGCAAAGCTGATAGCTGCTTTCTAGCTGCTTTCTGCTTAAAGTTGGCTCCCAACAGCCTGGGCCTAAGCTTTTCATGGTCACTATGCCTCAAGATCTCCATGTCAAGATCTGGGTTTGAAGCCTGTGTCTTCCAGCCCCAAGATCTGGATCACAGGTGTGCCCTCCATTTCTGGATTGTAGTTCATTCCAGATGTAGTCAAGTAGACAACCAGGAATAGCCATCACGGTGTCCACAAGGACAATCCTGATGTGGCTACCTTATCCCATGTGTTATGGTATAGTTGTGCCCCTTGCTGCAATGGTAGTTGTGTAACTCCCTGCTATGGGTGATAATGCATACAACTGAAGCTAATCCATTTAAGGGTGGTGGGATGTAGCTTGACTGGAATGTAGCATGTCTCTTTGATGAGTGAAACTTATCACCTAAGTTGTGAGGATGCCATCCCAAATGGCTGATGGATTGGAACATATACTGCAGTCTCTGACAGTAGCACATTTAGGAGAATCAGAAACAAGATATGTCCAGAGATATGTGGGATTTGTTGTGGGCAAGAGGATATGCAACTGAGGCTCAGCTACTTGCCTGAAAAGAAATTCCACATATATGAGGAATTGCAATAGAAAAACAGCATGCTAATGCTATGCTCTTTATTGCCTTGGATTTCTCAGGAAAAATAGGAAAAAGAAAGAATGAGATAGAGGTTAATTTGATATTTCTAAAAACTTGGAAGGGCTCAAGGGAAACTGAGTGTGTTAGACCTGTGCTGAGAGCCACTCTTTACCTCCAAAGATTTAGAACCATGAGGGTGCATTGAACAGAGGAAAGGGAGAGAGCAAAGCAAAAGAAGACATACTTCAAGTCTGACCTTAAATGCAGAGCAGAAAAAAAATTTGACTTAGCATCAACACAGGGGCCTTAATAATGGCCCAGTAAAGGAAAATACAGTAACTGGGAATATTCTGCCTTTAAATTGCTCAAACTGGGGAGATCTCTAAACAATAAATGAGAGAGTCACTCATAGCCTGTCTTGTGAAACTACGGGGCATGGGGGCAGATGGATCAGCCAGATTACCATGGAAACAGAGACTGAGTCACATTAACTATTTATCCTTCCTTGAGACAAAGGTTTCATAATCAGTCACTATCAAGAAAGTGCCCGTTAGACTGCCTCATATGGGTCATTATGGATGCTTGGCTATCAGTGGCTGAGTTCCATATGAGTATCAGGGACTAGAGGATGAGAAAGGATGAATATTGTTGAGAGAACTGGGAATTAAGGAACCGATATTTGATTCCCAGTTTACCTATCCAGTTAGAACTTTATTCATAGGAGAGTTAAGGAAGAGGTTTGTTCCATAGGGGTTGTTGGGACTGGGATAGAATTTGGTGATTTTACTGGGCTTAATGGTTGGACATAGTCTTTGTAGGGTAAAAAGGGGCTCTGGGTGATCTAATTGATTTCGGTTACAATGTAAGTAAAATATATAATGTACTGAAGCATTCAGGAGGGAATGGAAAAAAGGCAAAGCAGATTATAGGGCATATTTAGGTCACTCAATAGCAAATGTGGCAAGATTTTAGTGGAGCTGAAGTTCCTAGGAAAAATTGAGAGCAAGACAAATTCAATATCTTTAAGCCTTCGGAAAATTTCAAAGCCAGAGGACTAATTCATTAGTAGGGCAGAAAGAATAGATGATAGAGAGATGAGAAGGATTAAACTTCTCTCAAGTTTAGAAAATTATTTCCTTAGAGTATTCTGTATGCATTACTCTCTTGGGAATTGAGATTTCTTGTCTAGCCCAGGGCTTCTTCAGCAGCCAGGTCTACCTGATGCGTGAATGTAGGTGAGCACAGGGCCTTGTTCCCCTTTGGTCTTGGCTAAGCCGATCAGTACAAGCTGGCTAGGTTGAGCCCATTGGGAGACAAGGAGATGTGAAGTGGCTCCATGGCAGCGTTTCAAGGTGTGAAAATCCATCCGTGCTGCTGGGACCAACATAGTTTATCTGATACAAGTAATAGGATCTTTTCACGCTGCACTGGCCTTTATTTATATTTGCTTTTAAGTTTTTTTAATAGTCGTTCAAGTCCAATTGTCACTTGATTTGTATGGACGGCTGTGGACCTTCAGAGACCCTGCTCAACTCTGTAAAAAGGTTTTGTATACAAAGATAATGCTTGAGTGATAAGGAAAAGATACTCCCAGAAGCCAGGTGTTTATTGAATGAAAAATCTCAGACCCCAAGTGAGGCTACATCTCAAGGTTATGCTGGTCAGAGGCTTTTGCCATTGCTGTTGGTTGAATGCCATAAATACATGGTAAGACCCTATTACTGAAGTCAGAGCATTCTCTAGTTGTAGGGCATGGAAAAATTAAGCTCAAACACTTCCGGAAGTATTCTTCCCTTTGTTTGCTTTCATAATATCTGAAAGTATTGTGTCAATTGCTAGGGGTTCTTTGCACTATTGACTCTGCATATGTCAACATGCAAGGCAAAATATGCTCTTTGGTACAATGATATGTGATTGGTTTCCATGAAACCATTTTTTAAAAACTAGGCTTAAAGCCTGCTTCATAAAATGGAACCCATGTTTGATACCATAAACCAGGGAAAGCTTGTGATCCAAGACTTAATAAAGCCCAGAAGAATGACTGCCAATATTATTTGATTAAATGATGTCATATGGCATTAAATTTCCTTCCAAAGATAGTGTTTCACAATCATATGTCAGATTATTGCTTCTGTCAGTCTTAGCAGGGAAATTCATTTTTGCATCGAGCAGCAGTTACCACGGAAGATTCATAACCAGTCAAAATAAGTGATCGTTGCTGCGAAATAGTGGTTCAATGCTCAGTTATAAATGAAAGAAAATAATCAAATACATCTCTCATCTCCCCCAAGGCTCAGGGAACATCTTAAAACACAATAGAAAAATACAAGAGACTAAAGAATGGGTGAAATCTTGTGTAGTTTTTCCTCTCTGCATCGTATCAGTCATTGTTAGTTGTCTTTGTTCACTTAGAATTATCTAGGAGACAAAACTCTCTATGTGTTTGTGAGGATGTTTTAAGAGAGATTTAACTGAGAAGAAAAGACCCATATGTGTAGTTGGTACCATCTATGGGTTCCCAGAGCTGAATAAACAGGGAAGAAGAAGACAGACAGGTGAGTACCAACATTCATCCTTTTTACCTCTTGAGTAGGTCCAGTGTGCCAGCTTCCTCACACTACTGCTGCTGTTCCTTCTTGCCATGAGCCAAAATAAATCTTGTGTCTTTAAAGTTGCAGTTCTTTTGTATTTTGTCATACCAGTAGAAAAGTAACTAATATAGAAATATTTCCCCCTGGAGTACAGAAGAAAAAATTTAAGGTTAGAGAGTTCACAAAATTCTCAAGAAAGTTGTTAGATTTACCAGGCCCCTTTCATGAGGTTTCATAATCAATTAACAATCACTAGAGTGAAGAAGACTCTTTGGTGGAGCTGCCTGCAAGCTGTGCAAGAAATCCCAGCTGCCTTTGAGTTAGCCATGCTCCTGTAAATAACCTCAAAAAATTGATTCACTAAACTAATCCCATTTTTTGATTTGTTGTCATACTCTGTCTTTTTTATTAACACTTCCCCCAGAAAAAGCAATGTAGTATAAAATTACAGTCTTATGAAGAATATAACAAGTCTATGAATTCAAGGAATAGAATCTATCTATCTATCTATCTATCTATCTATCTATCTATCTATCTACCTATCTACTATCTTATAAAAAACTTAGGAGCTCAGAGATTAATACAAATTCTAGTACCAGATTTAAGTAATGCTTAGTAAATTATCTGGTAACTCACCAGTAAGCAGCTCACAGGCATACAAGAATAAATATATAGCATCATAGGTTATAAATTCAGTTCTTAACAATCAAATAAAGGACTCATGATTTTGAACCAGGCCTTCACAACTCAGGGTAGGACAGGGGAATTTTTGGGATGCTTCTGGGGCAAAATAAAGGCAATTCCAAGGCAAGAAGAGATTTAAACTGAGGCCTTATCTTAGTGTTCTACCTGGCAATAAAAAAACAAGAAGACAGACATAAATCTTAGGAGGCCTAATCTCAGACTCTGTTTGTTCTGGCAGATTGGAGTCCTGTTGCCTTCTTACTACTTCCAGTACTCTGGTAACCTGCTGTATTATTTATTCCGGTACTCTGATAACTGGCAAATATCAGGTGAATATTGGAGATTTTTGAGGTCCTGTACTTTCTTTGAAAGTTGATGTCTGAAGGGGTCTCCAGTCTTTTCTGACTAGAAAGGCCTGTCTTTCTTCCTCAGTGACTTTTCTCTTAGTATCCCTTGACTTGCTCCATCAATTTCAGCTCTGAGCTTCAATTGAAATGTGAAATCGAGATTTGAAGCCTTATAGACCACAGAAGAAAGCAAGTGACTGGAATTTCCTGTTTAGTGTCTCAGCAAGTGTGCTTCTCATTCTGTTCTCCAAGGTGTTCTTTTGTGATTGTGATTGTTCTAAACTGAAATTGCTAATGAATCTGAGCCTAAGTATCTATGCCAAATTTTTCAACTCTTTCCATTGGAAACTTGCTCTTGAATAGGCCCATTTCTTTTCCTTTAAATATCTAACTTTCAAAGTTGCCTTGCTCTGTTTCATCAGACAATGCTGGGCTTTGGTTATGTTTTAGAAATTTAGCTAATCACTAGTTAAAGTGCCTGTGACTGGTTATTCAAGAAGCAGAGAGCAATGAATACTGATGCTCAGCTTGCTTTCCCCTTTGTGTAAGGTCTAGGGCTTCAACCCAAAAAAGGGTCCTAAGTGGGGGGGGGGTCTTCCCACCTCAATCTAATGTAATCAATATCCCTTACAGGCATGGCCAAAAGTTAAACAATCTCTCATGGGTCTGCACGAAGCCCCGTCTTTCACATAACTCTGGATTCTGTCAAGCTAACAATTGTCTAAGCATCACAGAAGCTTAAAGTTTCTTTATCAGTAAAATAATACAGAAGTGCTTCACTCACTGATTGTGGTAGAACAAAAATAAAACAACTAAATAAATAACATTAAAAAAAAAAAGACACCCAACCTGTAAGTTGTGGGTCCAAAATACTGAGCTCAGGTCTGCTAAATTCCAGTCAATGCAGTTTCAATTATGTCTATTATGCAACAATATCTGATGTCATCCTTTTGAGTCCTGGTTGGTTTATACCTTATAAAGTCAGTTAGAATAACTCACTAATGCATAAACCCACATCCTTGTAACTTTGTCATTTGTATTTTTTACCCCCTTTCCCCCTCACGTACTTAGAGAAGAATATCGCAGATGTCAGGAAGCAACAGGCATGTTCTGGAGCCAGAAATCAGCACCCACGTGAACATCAGTTGCCTAAATGCTTTCTTTCATATATCTTGATATTTCTCAGAAGCACACCATCTGTTCTTAGAATAGACAACCAGAAAATATCTGGTAGTTTTTCTTATCTCTTGTAATGAATTACCTTTGTTCTTATGAATATGTAATCAGATTTTGAACAAGAGTACAAAATACCTACCACCTTGTCCCTGCAAAGGAAGGAGATGTATGTTAACTAGATTAAATATCAGGAAAGGACACAGAAGTAAAGAGCTTCTGATAAGGTGCCAAAAGATGGTCACTATAAGTTCTCTTATACAGGAGCTAGAAAAAAAAAACTGAATTAGAAGTAGAATATTGAGTAGAAGAGATTGGGAATGGTGTGTGCATGAGGAGTGAAAAGGGGAAGTTGATTAGATCTGTACACATTATATGCATGTATGAAAATGCACACTGAACTCATTAACATGTATAGTTAACATGAGTTAAAGATTTTTAAAAGTGCTCACGCTCTGATTGTGATAGGTAGTATTAGAAACACTTAAGACAGTGAAAATTACACAATAATAATTTAATAAATGCTTAGTGTTTTTGCAGTTACCTATATTCTAGTTGTAATGATTCTGCCCATTACCATCAGTAGACAAACTGCCTCCCTGTTTTGCCTTATGTGGCGTGTAAAACCTGAGAGTCAAAATAATCTCTCCATGTGCTTATCTAAAGATTTTTATTCTTCCCCATAAAGACACTGGTGAGCAAAGCAGATGAAATCCCTGTTCTCAAGACCATGGTCTCCTTTAAGAAACTGGCTGAACCAAGCACCATACAGATACATTTAGTTTTCATGATGCGAGGGATGAAAACAGGTATGAAATTTGTGTAGGGAGTGAGTAATTTATCCCTGTAAGTGACACTTGTTTTTGAAATCTGAAAGATGAGTGGCAACTCACTGAGGGCAGAGAAGGGTAAAATGTTCTAGAGGAGATATGTTCATTGCACCTGAATAAATCCTTTCTCCTTCCTCAGCTGTAAACTCATGACAGTGCCAAGGATAATATGCAACGTGCATGCATAGCATGGTTCTATAGATGTTAAAAGTACTGAGACAGTTTTACATTGGTTGGTGACAGTTTCTACTTCATATAGAAAATATATATGAAGTATATACATAAAATGTAATATATTATATATTAGATATAATTTTAGTAGAAAGTTAGCAGAGAAGACAACTTTAAATCTTTTGCAGAGAGTTAAATATTCAGTCTTGGTTAACAAATACAAATGACCATTGCTCTTAATACTGTTTTGAAAATTGTGAACTAACTCTTATGGTTGAACTGACAAAGAAGATAGCTTAAAAGCTTTAAGGTTTAGTTTGTGTGTACATATGGATGATAAGTCATAAATATGATAGTGGGATATTTAATGAAAAGAAAGGATTGTATCTACTATATTGTCTTCATAGCCATTCACTGAATAGCTATTATTACCATTGCTGTTCAATGAGGAATTGATGACATTAAAAAATGAGAGTAGCAGGAATACAGGGAAGGTTCAATATACAGAAATCCGTCAATGTAATCTACTATATAAACAAACTCAAAGGGAAAAAAACCATGATCATCTCACTAGATGCTGAGGGAGCATTTGACAAAATTCAACATTCCTTCATGGTAAAAGTTTTAGAAATAACAGGAATCTAAGGCCCATACCTAAACATAGTAAAAGCAATATACAGCAAATCAGTAGTCAACATCAAACTAAATGGAGAGAAACTTGAAGCAATTCCACTAAAATCAGGGACTAGACAAACTGCCCACTCTCTCCCTATCTATTCAATATAGTACTTGAAGTCCTAGATAGAGCAATTAGACAGCAAAAGGATATCAAAGGGAGAAAAAATGGAAAGGAAGAAGTCAAAATATCACTATTTGCAGATGATATGACACTATACTTAAGTGACCCCAAAACTTCCACCAGAGAACTCCTAAACCTGATAACTTCAGCTAAGTGGCTGGATATAAAATTAACTCAAACAAATCCTTTAAGTAGCCTTCCTCTACTTAAAGGATAAACAGGCTGAGAAAGAAATTATGGAAATAACAGCCTTAACAATAGTCACAAATAATATAAAAAACCTTGGTGTGAATCTAACCAAGCAAGTGTAAGATCTATACGACAAGAACTTCAAGTCTCTTAAGAAAGAGATTGAAGAAGATCTCAGAAAATGGAAAGATCTCCCATGCTCATGGATTGGCAGGATTTATATAGTAAAAATGACCATCTTGCTAAGAGCAATCTACAGATTTAATGCAATCCCCATCAAAATTCCAACCCAATTCTTCACAGGGATAGAAAGAGCAATTTTCAAATTCATTTGGAATAACAAAAAACACAGGATAGCAAAAACTATTCTCAACAATAAAAGAACATCTGAGGGAATCACCATCCCTGAACTAAAGCTGTACTACAGAGCAGTAGTGATAAAAACTGCATGGTATTGGTACAGAGACAGGCAAAAAGAGCAATGGAATAGAATTGAAGACTCAGAAATGAACCCACATACCTATAGTCACTTGATCTTTGACAAAAGAGCTAAAACCATCCAGTGGAAAAAGGACAGCATTTTCAACAGGTGGTGCTGGTTGAACTGGAGGTCAGCACATAAGAAAATGAAAATTGATCCATTCTTATTTCCTTGTACAAAACTCAAGTGCAAGTGGATCAAGGACCTTCATATAAAACTAACTGAAACTAATAGAAAAGAAAGTGAGGAAGAGCCTTGAATACATGGGCACAGAGGAAAAATTCCTGAACAGAACACCAATAGCTTATACTTTAAGATCAAGAATTGACAAATGGCACCTCATACAATTGCAAAGCTTATGTAAGGCAAGGGATACTGTCAATAGGACAAAACTGCCACCAACAGATTGGGAAAAGATTTTTACTAATCCCACATCTGATAGAGGGTTAATATCCAAAATTTACAAAGAACTCAAGAAATTAGACTCCAGACAATCAAATAACCCTATTAAAAATGGTGTACAGAGCTCAACAATGATTTTTCAACTGAGGAATATTGGATGGCCATGAAGCATCTAAACAAACAACATCTTTAGTCATCAAAACAACCCTGAGTTTCCACCTCACAACAGTCAGAATGGCTAAGATTAAAAATTCAGACGACAGCAGATGCTGGCAAGGATGTGGAGAAAGAGGAACATTCCTCCATTGTTGGTGGGACTGTAAGGTTGTACAACTACTTTGGAAATCAGTCTGGCAGTTCCTCAGAAAATTGGACATAATATTACCTGTGGATCCAGCAATACCACTCCTGGGCATATACCCAGAAGATGCTCCAACATATAACAAGGACACATGCTCCACTATGTTTAGAGCAGCCTTATTTATAATAGGCAGAAGCTAGAAAGAACCCAGATGTCCTTCAACAAAGGAATGGATACAGAAAATTTGGTACATTTACACAATGGAGTACTACTCAGCTATTAAAAACAATGAATTCAAGAAATTCTTAGGCAAATGGATGGAATTAGAAAATATCATCCTGAGTGAGGTAACCCAATCACAAAAGAACACACATGGTATGCACTCAACGATAAGTGGATATTAACCCAAAATCTCACAATACCCAAAACATAACTCACAGACCACATGAAGTCCAAGAAAAAGAAAGACCAAAGTGTGGGTGCTTTGATCCATCTTAGAAGGAGTAACAAAGTACTCACAGGAGTAAATGTGAGACAATGTGTGGGGCAGAAACTGGAGGAGGGACCATCCAGAGACCACCCTACCTGGAGATCCCTCCCAGATGCAATCACAATATGCAAATACTGTTGTGGATGTCTGGAAGTGCATGCTGACAGGAGCCTGATATACCTGTCTCCTGAGAGGCACTGCCAGAACCGGACATATACAGAGGTGAATGCTCACAGCTAACCATCAAACTGATCACAGGGTTCCCAGTGGAGGATTTAGAGAGAAGACTGAAGGAGTTGAAGGGGCTTGTGACCCCATGGGGAGAGCGACAATATCAACCAACCAGAGCTCCCTGGGTCTAAACATCTAGCCTGGGAACACACATGGAGGGACCTATGTCTCTAGCTGTATTTGTAGAGGAGGATGGACTTATCAGGCATGAGTGGGAGAGGAAGTCTTTGGTCCCTTGAAGGCTGGATGGCCCCAGTGAGGGCCAATTCAAGGGAGGGGAGGTAGGAGTGGGTGGATGGTTAGGGGCACACCCTCATAGAAATAGGAGGAGGGAGAATGGGTTAAGGGGGGGTTGGGGGGTGGGGAATGGGGAAAGCAGATAAAATCTGAAATGTAGATAAATAAAGTACCCAATAATAAAAAAAGAAAAGAAAAACAAAGAACACAGATAAAGAAACTGGCTATGGCAGTGGAACATTTGAGACTTTTTAGCAGCAATTTAACATTACCCATGTTACAAGGATTCCTTATAATTGTCAAGGACGAGAGACCGTGGAACAGACCCATGGAACTTTAAAACATTATCTTTATAAAATAAAAAAGGGGGAAGATATAACCCTGTATACCACAAATTTGTTTAAATCATGTTCTTTTTATTTTTATTTAGTTTTTCTTTAAACTGGATGCTAAGGAACTTTCTCCTGAGTGTCTATGGTGCTCTACAACTAGGCATACTTATGCATAGGTGAAAGGGGAGTATCCACTTACTAGAATAAGGCATGATCCTGATCAGGTATTAAATATGGTGAAGAGGGCATGTTTGTGTTTTTTTCTGCAGGATGCTGAAGGAACATGGTGGGTGCCAGAGCAATGAGTGAGACATGCTGATGCCAGGACAATGAATGATGCTGACCTGTGAGCTTGCTGAGTGCCCTGACAATGGTGACTGGGAAACTGTATTGGACATAAGTTCCTGACCCACCACTGCTTACCTATACCTCTAATGGGACAAGCTGCCTTGTCTCAAGTTCTTAGACCTTGTGGAACACAGAATCAAAAAGAGAAGTTATAATATCTCTCGTATTGTTAGTAAATGTGACCAGTTATTCAGACTCAATCATGGACTGGTCAAGAAATCAATCCAATATTGGAAATAACAGTCTTCATTTGGAAGTTGGGTTCTGGACATTTTTAGAGACACATATGGAAATTAGCTTCAGTTCTTTATGATGTTATATTAGCAAGAGATAAACTTGGGACAGGATCTGGATTTCAAACAGGTGTTAGCACATGTGTTAAGGCTCTTTTAATTGTCAAGTTAAAAATACTTTTGTTTCTTCTACAGTATTTAATGTAAGTTGCATTGATTGTACACCTTCTAATTGTGTTTGTGATTTGAAATCTGGCATGTCAGTTGTGGAGGTCTATCAACCAGCTTTTGTTTTAGTGTCCTGAGTATCACAGAACCTTGGTATTCTAAAAATAGCTTGCAAGTACTGGAAGAAATGAGTCAGGCTTTAAGCAGAAGCAAGAGGGTAGTGGGCTTGATTATTGCTGGTATAACAGCTTTAATTACATTAATTGCTAGCACCACAGCTTCTGCAATTGCTGTGACACAAGAAGTTAAGACAGCTACTTTTGTTAATCATTTAGCAAAAAATGTTACTAATGTGTTGAATATACAAGAGGATTTAGATAGGCATTTGGAAGAACAGATTGATGTTCTTATCCTATTCAAATTACTGGAAGGAGGTTCAGAATTTAAGGGTAAGGAGCCATTTCAGTGTCATGCCAAATACCACTGGATTCATGTTAGTTTTACAGTTTACAGTGGTAGTCATTATAATTAGGAAGAAGTTTAATGACATATGCAGTGTATTTGGCATAATTCTAATACCTCTCTGGAAGTTTTAACAATACATAGGGAGCTTATGAATTTCAAGAATGCTGCTCTGATGAGTGTTGATGTGGTAGATTCTACAGATAAAATTACCCATATCCTGAGGTCAGTATTTCTATTTTGGTCAAGCTTCAAAAATGGCATATGATCATGCTAGCCCTTTTTGTCCTGGGAATACTTTTATTCCTGCCCATCATGTTAAAGCCGTTCTTTAACAACATCAACATATTGGCAGCCAAACTACATGTATTGAACCTGAAAATGGACCCCCAGACAGAGTTATTAAATTAACAGGCTGGCAAGCCACTTATGGGTGAGATTCTGCACAGAGCCTTACCAACCTACGATATAAGTGCATTGCTTCTGATAATGCATATTCCATGATGGGTAAGGAAGGCATTCTTGTCAGAATGACCTAAGATAGGCAGAGAGCCTTTGGGGCTGCTTGGCAAGAATCTGACATGAGCCAAGGACAAGGAAATGAGCAGCTTGGCAGGAATATGACATTGGCCAAGGACAAGGAAGTAGGCTTCAGGCAGGAATCTCACATTAGGCTAGAACAAAGAAGAAATTTCAGGTAGGAGTCTAAATATTAGGCTAGAACAAAGAAGTAATTTCAGACAGGAATCTAAATATTAGGCTAGAACAAAGAAGTAGGTTTCAGACATGAAAGTGACTGTGGGCTAGGACAAGGAAGTTGACTATTTTGGTCATCCTGATAAGCCCTTAGAAATAGTGATCACGGAAGTGTTTACAGAATTTTGTTTATTGCCTTGCTTGTTCTTTGACTATTTGTGTTTATTGTCTTGCTTGTTCTTTGACTATTTGCATCTATTGTATTGCTAGTCCCTCAACCTAAAACTGACCTTAATACATGCATATAATTAAAATGGTATAAAAGCATAAAGGAGGAGGGGGCATATGAGAGGAGGTTCTAGAAAAGGGAAATGGGGAAAAGGGATGACACCTGTATTGTAAATAAATAAAATAACCAATAAAAAAATTAAAAAAAAAAGAACTGGGTATTAGTAACAAATTTCACCTTAGTTCACAGTTTTGCTTAAGCCTCCAGCAGATTGGAGTTTATCTACTTCAAATAAGGATAAAAATTTCCTTTGACTCAGTCTATATATTCCAATGGTAATCTTATTCAGAGAATTCACTGACAATCACATGTAGAAAAATGTATAGCTAGATATCTGCATGTCTTATGGCCTACTTAAAACTTGAAGTTTACTATCAGTGGTATGTATATAGAAACAACTCCCTTTGTTTCTTACTAAGTAAATTTATATTGACTGTTACTAAACCTTTGTCATTGTCATGGGATAATAAATGTTAGATGGAAAAAAAAAAAGAAAATGAGGGTAGGGCCTGTAGCATCTTTCCCAAAATACTGCAAGGGATAAATGCTTGTTTTTCAGCTTCTGTTGTTAGGTCAGCATTCTTTTTATTTTCCACTATTAAGAATCTGAGTTTCTGGAAGCAGCAGCCTTTCCTTTTCATACATTATGTATGCATATCATCTAATTACTGCAGTTTTTAAAATTAAGCACTGTCAATAATTATTCCAAAGTTTCCATCTGGGCTAACCAACTTCAGTTGTAGCTAGCAGCTTATCATCGTAATGATGAATAGACAATACCTGGAGGACAAAAGACTGCTGTATAGGTTGTTTTTGTTACTCACAAAAGACAAGGATTCTAGAATGTTTCCAAAATTGTCATGATCAAGAGAAGCAGGGGTTGGCTTTCATTCATCTTCTTCACATGGTGTGAGATTTTAATGCAGTCATTAGCACAGTGTTTAATGCTAATGAATTAACTCTTAGCCAGCAAATACTTATAAGTTATATTTTGGCAACAAACATTCAGAACATTACAATAGAAGTTCAAAGATTCCAGGAAGTTCTACTCAGATAGCCTAAATATATCCCTATGGGAAAAAATTATGTAATGAGACATAAAGATACATGTGGAATCTTGAGTGGAAAGGAAATCAGTGAAAATATCTCTGACCATCATTGGAAGGAAGGAGTAAGAGCTGAGCTCTGGCTCTAGTTAGAAGGCAAGGCGCTATTATGGGCAGGTTGCCTGAAAACAAATGAGAGGTTGGTTATAAGTCCATTCAGAATCTGACAGGGTCAGCATGTAAATCTCCTCCACTGATCTTTTGAGTATCATAACATCAGAAAATGATGGAGCACAGAGGAATTAATTCATTTGCTTAATATTTATTGAGCATTTTCCATTATAGCTGGCATACCCCAGGCACTGAAGATAAAGTAGTTAATGAAGCACCATACTCTCTGACCTTAAGGTTATTATCAAATAAATTATTAGTGTGATTCTAGATAATGGCTAGTGCTATGAAGAAAAAAGAATATGAGAGTTTGGGCATATGAACAAAAAGTTGAATTATTTTATGGAAGGTAGTCAAAACTGTATTTGGTGGAAGAGATATTTGTTGAAACTTAACTGATATAAATATGTGAGCTGTAGAAATCCCTCTGGGAGGAGCATGCCAGGCAGAGAAGAAGATCTGAGGTAGGTGAGCGCAGACACCCTCGACAAGATGGTCTAAGAATAGGGAAAAGAAAAGTAGGAAATTATTGTTGCTCCACAATCAAAGATAATCTAAGAAATTGGTCCAGATTGAATGCTATTGTTAGACACACTCTTCTAGTTTATCTTAAGATATCATCTGATCATCCTCACTAGGTCACCCTGCAGGGAATTTGTCACCAAAGGTCCAGCAGATACATGGTATTTTCAATCTGTGATCTGGAGCCAGTTTGAAATAAAACCTTAGGTTTGCCACTCATTGTATGTGTGACATTGGTAAGTTTTAAATATTTATTTATTTATGTTTATGTGTATGTGTGTGTACCTAATTGCCTTTATGTTCACCACATGCATATAGTCTCTTTAGAGGCCAGAAGAGAGCCTCAGATCCCCCTGAAGCTGGAGTTATGGGTGATTGTGAGCCATCACATAGGTGCTTGGAACAGAACTCTGGTTTTCTCCTAGAGCAACCAGTGCTCTTAACCATTGAGTGGTGTTATAGGCCCCAAATTTGTAAATTTTTGCAGCTCCATGTGCCTCAGTTTCTTCATCTGGAAAATGAGAGTTAGACATAGCTTAACCCATGTAGTTCCAGTGTTAAATTCTCCACAAGTTCATCTGTGATTCTTAGGAAGACATTTTGTAAGGTTATTGTTGCTATTATCACACGGTTTTATGGCCACAAACCATTCTTATGTTTTAGACTATTATAATCAACAATTGCAGTAGTTTGTGTAGAGCTTGAGAGCTGTCTTTTATGTCTAGGGATCAGTTACACTATTTAATTTCATCAGTTTCAATTTCTGTTTAATTTTAAAAACATGGATGTAGAATCTAGGTCACAAGAAGGCTAAGCGAGTTGACTGGAGTTCCAGCATTAATTAGTAGCTGAGCTGGGATGCATACTTTTGCCAATTTTGTTCATGTTTATATCTTAGTGATATTTTAATGTGAACTTCTCAAGTATTCTGCATGCTACCAAATTTTATATCTCTATCAATAGAGTACCGTTTAAAGATTTATAAAAATTTTGTTGTACATTTATTTCATTTATTTATTTGCATGTGTGTGTATGATAATGTGAATATAAAGGTCAGAGGTCAACTTGTAGCAATCAGTTCTCTCTTTCCATCAGGTAGTCCCTCAGATTTGGTGGTGGCAAGTACCTTTTACTTTATAAGCAATCTCACTGACAATATTTCTGTAATATTGTCATCATTAGTAGTGATTATCATATATAATATATCATATGTGACATTTTTTGAGCCATATGACTTCATATATATACATTCATTGTATATTACAGTTTTTGTTTTGTTTTTAGAAGTGGTAAGTAACATTCAGAAATCCATCATGTAAGAGAAATTTAGTAAACAAGCTGACAGTACTAGCCCATGAAGTCTTGAACTATACAGAAAACCAAAATTAAGTAATGTATACATATTATAATAGAACCAAAGCCATGCAGGGAAGAAATTGGACCAAAGTGAATTTACAACAGATGGTCTTGTCCTAGCTGGTCATGTTCTTTGAAAGAGGTCCTGCAACTTCCTTGTACCTTAGTGTAGTGCTTCGAATTCGAAATGTGGAGGCCCGATGATGATCTTGGAATCTGTGTTTCGGAGAATCACTAACAGAAGGTGTTAATCTGATTCCTATCCATTTAAGTCACAGTCTCTGTGTCTGACACAAAGCAGTTACCTGTAGAACCATTTGAAAGATACTAACCATAGATATCCTAGAAGTTAATGGAAAGAATTAAAAATAGAATAATATAAATGCATTTTTTTTCTGAGCAAAATGCATTAATCAGTTTCACAGAATCTGAGAACTGGTGAGCACTGAGGTGATTTTAAGAGAGCTCTTTCTGAGAAATTCTGTGACTGCCAGACTCAACATTAGTCTAACCTTGCTGTCTTTTGGTGTCCTTTCCTGACCTCTGTGCTATTTGTAGTCACTGACTGTGAAGTCTGGCACTCCTTTCTAAACCAGTCTGGTACACAAGTTCCCAGACTCCTCAGAATAAGCCTTGCCCATAAAGAAGGACCTCGATGCTTTCTTCCTGAAGCGTCTGTCTGGGTCTCTCCTGTCAGGCTGCCCTAGGTGCATTGTGGTTATACTACTTCTATCCTTCCCCTCCTCCTCCTCCTCATCTTCCTCTTTCCCCTCCTCCTTACCTCTTGCTCCTCACCTCCTCCTTCATCTCCTCCTCCTCCTTCACCTCCTTCTTCCTTCTTCTCTTCCTTCTCCTCTTCCTCCTCCTCCTGATGAAAGTCAGCTTGTTTTCCCAGGCTGCACAAAAGAAGGTCTTATCCTTCCATGAATGCAATCCATCCAGCTGGAATTTATGTCTCCACCTAGACCAGGACCCAAAGCCTTTCACCGTTTGCACAGTTCTCAGATAATAGTAAGCTGGACTGTTCACCAGCACTTGGAAGATCATCTTGGGAAAGATGCTCACCCATCATGAAATCTCTACTGGAATGCTTGGTCTACAGGTTTCTACTAGTGCCATGCTAGGGAACATGTGGCACTGTCCTCCAATACCCCAGTCATCCGCTCAGCTCTACCCACTCTCATGGTAGCAATCAGATACTATGAGTTGTCTAAAAGAAGCCCAGATGGGAAGCTTATCATATTATCAGGAGTAGAATCAGACCCTGACACACACTTTATTGTCTTCTGTTTTTATTTTTTTTAGAATGCCACTAACAATAGAAAGGATATACTGTTAGATTAATTGAGGCAACATGTAAATAAAGACAAGACCAACTTCTCTAGAAGCAGAGTTGTCCTTTAATCAGAAAATTGAATGGCAGCAGTCTCTCCTTGGCATGGAGGTTGTGCACCATGGCACAGGGACTTGGGGTTTTAGAAGGCCAAAAAGAATTTGGAGGATGGAACATTCCATTTGCAAGTCAGTTCCTCTGCAGTTCCAAAGTGGCAGGTACCATTGGAGGTTGGCATGATGATCTCAGTATCAGAAGCATCCTGGATCCTAATAGCATCCCACAAGTGTTATCTGTCAACTTTTCTGGCTAGAATTTCCCATCCTACCTGAGGCTTTTGGGTCACTAACCCTTCATATGCAGCCATTATCATGAATGTATTAATTTCTATTCATTTCTTTTATCTTTGGAGATTGTAATATAGCTACACTTTTTCCTTTCTCTCATCAAATGCTTTCATATATTTCTTCTTGCTCCCTTTTAAATTCATGGCCTCTTTTTTCATTAATTGTCATTACATACAAAAAAGGAAAGAACAGTTTCCTTGATGAGGGACGAACACTACACTTTTCTGGAGTAGCAGGACAAATATTTAGAGTATAGTCAGAGACTGGGCAGGCTCAGTGAAGTGGTTGTTGTAGGTTTTCTTTGATTCATGACATCACTAGCTCTGGGTAATTAGCTAGGATTCCAGAACTAGGCATGATTGTTCTCTTCTTTAAGTGTGGATGAACTTATTACTTATCACAAACTGTGCTGCACACAGACATTTGGAATGAGGTTAGAATAGGTTGTGTTCTTTGTGGCTGTAATCAGTTCCTGTGATCAGCTCCAAGTTCTATAGGACTTGGAAACACTTCCAGATTTTCTTTGGATGTCTTTCTTGTAGAACACTTGCAAAATGAGTATTAGGGTTTTGGATGATAGCTAGAGTGATTGATATACAAGAGATGATTAGTTACTTTTCTTTGGATATATGAAACTATTTTGAAAGAAAAGAAAAAAAATTCCTGCCATGCAGATTACACTGATAGCCATACAATATGAATTTAATTATGTAAGAAAAGCAAAAAAAAAATGACAATAAAGTGGTCCTGGCTAAGTCTGTAGCCACCTGGATCAAACTGGAGCTGAGGAACAGCAGCTCCCTTCTGTTGTTGGACCGAAAGGCAGGAAAGAGTCCCACAGACTCCAGGTGGCTCAGACTTGAGGAGTAGGTCCTGTGCTTAAGTCTGAAGAGCTAGGCAGAAAATTTCACACTTACCAAAGCAGTAATGGCTTTTCTGATCCTAGTGTAAAATGGACCATGATGCTGGCCGTTAGCAGGGTCTCCAGATAATAATGGGAAGAGATGTTGTCAACAGAAAAAGTATCTTAATATTTATGCTTTTTACTATAAATAAAGTTTAGGTGACCAACTTAAACATGGTTAATATTCGCTTTAACAGAGTATTGATTTGTGGCTGTTAAGACACTCAAAATATTCCCATCTCTTTAGCCTTCAAACACTTTAACTGGCCCTTGTGGTGTAATGTAAACAAGCTGGATTCTTCCCATTTGAGTTCAGACCCCAGTGTTGCCATTTAGGAGCTTGAGAAAGATATCCACCTATTTTGGCATCTTTTCTCCTCTAAAGTGGAGATACTAATAGCACCTAACTCATAACTTATACTGCGTAAGGCTAAGCAAGACACCAATTCAGTTGTTGGCCAAAGGGTCTCCATGGAAACTCAAACAACTTGAAACAAGCTGAAGTCATTTGAGAGGGGACAGGCCTGTAAAGCATTTTCTTAATTAATGTCTAATGGGGCAGGGCCAGCTCATTGTGGGTGGTGCCATCCCTAGACCGGTGGTTCTGAGTTCTATAAGAAAGCAGGCTTAGCAAGTCATGATGAGCAAGTCAGTAAGCAGCAGCCCTCCATGGCCTCTGCATCGGCTCCTGCCTCGAGGTTCCTAGCCTGTTTGAGTTTCTGCCCCAACTTCCTTGGTGGTGGATTGTTACCTGGAAGTATAAACTGAAATAATCCCTTTCCTCCTCAAGTTGCTTTGGTCATGGTATTTTATCACAACAGTAGAAACCCTAACTAGGACAGAAGTCACCAGGCTTGTTCAGCAAGCTTCCTTATCCTCTGAGCTATCTGAACAGTCTCCTTTAAAGCAATAAAAACAAGACTGTCATTAAAAAGGGCTGGTCACACAATTTGGGTAATATGTGATTAATTTGTAATATGGTCTTAATAGAAAACAAACAGGAAGTAGGGCTTTACTGGAAACCTACTTTGACTGATGTTTGTTGTGGGGAAGTCTGAGTATTTCTTGTATAGCCTTATAAAAATGAATTAATTAACTTCTAACATACCCCTGAGCAATGGCTACTAGTTCCTCAAAACACTGTCTCACTTTTATTATTATAAATGCACGTTTCTTCTGGGTTCATTTATTTGTGTGGGACTAATATATTGTTTTTATTATCATTAAAAACTTTTTAGAAGTCTATGGTCTTAACTTTAAGCAAAAATTTATTACACAAATGTTGCCACATAATTGCATACTTTCTCTTCTTTGTGCAAAGTTACTCTTACTCCCCCTAGGAAGATTACTTCTGAACTCACCTGGTGATCATAGGCACCAAAATCCTGACTGTAACAGAGTAAATAATAGTAAAGATGCCTCAGTGATGTAAGCAGAAAGTAGGACACTGGTCCATGCCTCTAGCACCCAGTATTAGGAGTCTACAAATGCCATTATTCTAAAAGACAAAGTAGGTATGAGCAGTGACAGAAGCTATATATTGTCTAGTTATATACAGCTATAGTTATAGTGATCTGCCAGTCTTTTCTTTTCAGTTTCTTCACCTGGCTTTTTTCAAGTTATTGGTGACTCCCGTTGAGTTTATTCTTCACTCCTCTTCTTTAGGAACTTTTATGATGATAATTTCTATTATAGTGAACACAGTAGCATTTAGTAAAGCAGGTTTTAAAACCTTTGTTAGATCGAGATTTCCCTTCTCACATGCTCACAAAATCACCAAGCATAACATCATAACCTTCTTCATAGGAACTTTGTAGAATTTTCTCAGCTATCAAAGATACTTTAACAGCTATAGTCTTAGTCATTGCAGGGATTTGAGTGCTCTTTCAGTAATTTTTAAAAATTTAAACAAGTTAAAAAATTAAAAGAGATTCAATTTTCTGATCTAAGTAACAGGCTTTAGTGAATCCAAGGATGTGGTGCACCAAAACTGACCAGTGCACCCTCCTAGGAGAACAGTGTTTAGCCTATTCAAAACCTGTGTACTTAGAGCTTCTCCCTCAACACCTCCCCCTATCAATTTATTTATTTATTTATTTACTTTACATCCCCATATACACTCCCCTCCTTAAGTTCCCATCTCCCACAGATCCTCCCCTCATTACTCCCTCCCCTTCACCTCTGGAAACGGGGAGTCCTCTTCTGTCATCACCCTGACAGATTAAGTCTCTACAGGACTAGGCACACTCTCTCCCACTGAGGCCAGACAAGGTGACCCAGTTAGGGACATAGGATCTACAGGCAGGCAACAGAGTCAGAATAAGCCCCACTCCAGTTGTTGGGGGACCCACATGAAGACAAATTGCACATCTGCTACATATATGTGTGGGGGTCTAGGTTCAGTCCATGCTCACTCTTTTGTTGGTGGTTCAGCCTCTGGGAGCTCCTAAAGGTCCAGGTTTGTTGACTCTGTTGGTCTTCCTGTGGAATTCCTATCTTCTTTGGGTTTCTCAGTTCTTCCCTAAGTCCTTCCTGAACTCAAACTAATGTTTGGCTGTGGGTCTCTGCATCTGTTTCAGTTGGCTGCTGCGTGAGCCTTTCAGAGGACAGTTATGCTATGATCCTGTCTATAAGCATAACAGAATATCATTAATAATATCAGAGATGGTTCTTGTCCATGGTATGGGTCTCTATTTGGTCCAGTCATTGGTTGGCCATTCCCTTCATCTCTGCTCTATCTTTATTCCTGCATATCTTGTAGGCAAAACACATTTTGGGTTGAAGACTTTATGGGTGGTTTGTTGTCCTTATTCCTCCACTCAGAGTCTTACTTGGCTACAGGTGGTGTCCTCTTCGGGCTCCATATCCCCCTCTGTTAGGAGTCTCAGGTAGAGTCACTCCCATAGACTACCTAGGGCCTTTTCTCTGTCCCAGGTCTCTGGTACATCCTAGAGATGTTTCCCTTCCCCCTTCCAATTTCCTGTCTCTCTCCCCTGCTCTCATTGCACCTGAGTTCCCTCCCTATATGCCCCATCTCCTCTCCATCACCTCTCCTACCCAGTTCCCTCCATCCACCTCTGATAACTATTTTATTTCCCCTTCTGAGAAAGATTCAAGCATCTTCCCTTGGGCCCCCCTTGTTATTTGGTTTCTTTCTGTCTGTGGATTATGGTTATCCTGTACTTTATGGCTAATTTCGACTTAGAAGTGAGTACATACCATGCATGACTTTTTGGGTCTAGGTTACCTCATTCAGGATGATATTTTCTACTTCCATCCATTTGCCTGAAAAAATTCATGATGTCCTTGTTTTTAATAGCTGAATAGTATTCCATTGTGTAAATGAACCACATTTTCTTTATCCATTCTTTAGTTGAGGGACATCTAGGTTGTCTGAGAGCATCTGATGAGCACTGGATATTTCTAGGAGGTACAATGGACAGGATAGTATAGATTCTCTCTCACTTAGCTGAAGATAGGCTCCTGGCTATTCACATTTTGACCTTTCAATGTATTGATCCTTGATCAAACTTTATGCCTTTAATAATTTCTAATTTACCCATTGGCATTTTTCCACTTTTCACTGTGACATGCTTCCTTCCAACACTTTCCATTCCACCAGAAATAGTGTTTCCATATTTTGTTATTGTCTTCATGTGCAGAAATTTTAGCAACCAGAGCAATTTCTTCAAGGGTTGTCACAGGTTTGGACTGATTTTTCAGTTCAGCAATTACAGCACCAACAGCAATATTATACCTCAGCTGGTTTCCAGTATATTAGTATCTTTGCTGATCTTCTCAAAGCCCCACTTGGGTTTACAGCATGCCAAAATAGTAGCAGTGGTGGTGTTATCCCAGCCTCTTCGTTTGTGTTATTGGTAACGGGTTAAACCAGTTAGCTCTAATAGTTTTACGTTCATCTTTTAAATCAATTGACTTTGCAAAGGTCACACCATATTTTCTTGCTTGGGGATTTGTTCAGCTCTGTTTGTTATCATCATTCTTCCTCTGGCCCCATTGTAACTGATACAGTTTTGACTTAAAGGTCTGTACCTTGACCAATAATGCTCAGGCATCTTCACCACAATTTATCTTTGGCATAAGATCCAGACACTGGTTTTATCTGGAGAAGGAGTGTGAGTAGTTGAAACATTTCTGCAGAGAACTGGTAGGAGCTCATGAATCGAGTCAGACTATTTCAGCGAGTGTGGAGAGGAGTTGTTATTTTTAATTCTAATTTGGCTGGATGGCCGTTGCTGGTTGGAGTAGCAGCAGGGAAGATGGGTTGATTTTGCAGAGCTCTTGATTTAGATGCATTCATAGAAGCTTGTCAGCCTGTACTGTAGCCTGGATCATGTATAAAGTGGCACTGTATGCTGGTTAGGTGTTTTTCATTGTTTATTTGTTTTATTTTTTTTTTTTTCAACACAAGGTAGGGTCATCTGGGAAGAGGGCACCTCAACTGAGAAAACGCCTTCATCGGATTGCCTATATACAAGTTGATGCCTCTACTCATCTTTGATTACTGATGGATATTGGAGGGCCTAGCCCATTGTTGGAGGTGCCACCCCCTGAACTGGTGGTATTCCTGAGCCAGCATGGAGAATAAGCAGTGTTCTTCTATTTCTCTGCTTTAGTTCCTGCCTCCAGGTTTTTGCTGTGCTAGAATTCCTGCCTCTGCTTGATCTTCCCTACATGATGAACTCGAATCCACATATCACCTTTCCTTCACACATTGTTTTTGATCATGGTGTTTTATCATTGCAAGAGAAACAAAACTAGGATGCATAGGAAGGAAGTGCTGGCTGATGGTCCCATGAGGCTGACAGTCCCACATGCACTGGAAATTGATTTCTGAGACAGAAAGGAACCATTTTAGCCAGGTTTATAAAGATTGTTGGATAACCTAGAGCCTATTCTTACAACTTATGAGACCACAGTAGCTGCTGTGGTAGAGAGCTATGAGTGGTGGCAGATCTTACCTGTAGATAGATATTATAAAAAGCCAAATGAGAAGCCAAACCTACTACGAATGCATAGATTTCTTTCTTAACAAAAAATATTTTTAACTGAAATAGAATTATATTACTTCCCCTTTTCTTTCCTTCCTCCAGCCCTTTCTGGCTACTCTCCCTCAAACATCTCCCATGGCCTCTACTCTCCACTGTCCAATCAAATATTCTTTGATTATATTTGTTACATACATTTATGTATGTTTTTATATGAACACACATAAACATAATTACAGCCTATTTAGTTTCTTTCTGTTGTTTGTGTGTATCTGGTTTCAAAGTAGACTACTTTGCACTAGACAACCAATAAAAGGGTTCATCCCTAGGAGAGGAATAATAACAGCTGTCAGTCAATAGATGCCTATAGATTTGTTTACATGTGGTACCCTGGGAAATTTTCTCCATCCATGTTGATATGTTCATTGAGGTTACCACAGTTCTGGTCTTGTTTATGCAGCCATTTCTTTTCTTTTCTTTCTTTCTTTCTTTCTTTCTTTCTTTCTTTCTTTCTTCTTTCTTTTGTTATATGCACTTTTTTAATTGGATATTTTATTTATTTACATTTCAAATATTATCCCCTTTCCCAGTTTCCCTTGTGCAAACCCCCTATCCCATCTTCCTCGACCTGCTTCTAGAAGGGTATTCCCTACCCACTCACTCCTACCTCACTGTCCTGGCATTCCCCTACACTGGGGCATCTAGCCTTCACAGGACCAAGGGTCTCTCCTCCCATTGATGTCACGTAAGGCCATCCTCTGCTACATATGCAGCTAGAGCCATGCAAACCTCTTCAGCTCCCTCAGTCCTTTCCCTAACTCCTCCATTGGGATCTCTGTGCTTAGTCCAATGGTTGGCTGCCAGCATCCGCATCTGTATTTGTCATGCTCTGGCAGAGCTTCTCAGGAGACAGCTATATCAGGCTCTTGTCAGCAATCACTCCTTGGCATCTGCAATAGTGTCTGGATTTGGTGTCTGTATATGGGATGGATCTCGGGTATGACAGCCTCTGGATGGCCTTTCCTTCAGTCTCTGCTCTATACACTGTTCCGATATTTTCTTTAGACAGGAGCCATTCTGGGTTAAAAATTTGGAGATGAGTGAATGACCCCATCCCCCAACTTGGGGCCTTGCCTAACCTCTGGATATGGTTTCTACAGGTTCTCCCTCCCCTTTGTTGGGGATTTCAGCTAATCTCATTCCCTCTGGGTCCTGGGAGCCTCTTGCTTTCTTGGCATCTGGGACTTTCTGGTGGCTACCCCCAGTTCCCTATCCATCATTGCTACATGCCTCTGTTCAATTTTCTGACCCTCTGTATATCATCCCCGTCTCCTCCTATACCTGATCCTGTCCCCTTTTATTCCCCTCCCCCTCTCTTCCTTCCAAGTCTCTTCTATCCTCTACCTCCTGTGAATGTTTTGTTTCCCCTTGTAAGAAGGACTGAAGCATCCACATTTTCATGTTTCTTCTTGAGTTTCATATGGTCTGTGAGTTGTATCATGGGTATTCCGGACTTTTTGCCCAATATACACTTATCAGTGAGTACCTACCATATGTGTTCTTTTGTGACTGTATTACCTCACTCAGCATGATATTTTCTAGTTCTATCCATTTGCCTGTGAATTTCATGAAATCATTGTTTTTAATAGCTGAGTAATACTCCATTGTGTAAATGTACCACATTTTCTGTATCCATTCCTCTGTTAAGGGACATTTGGGTTGTTCCCAGCTTCTGGCTATTATATATATGGCTGCTATGAACATGGCAGAGCATGTGTCCTTGTTATATTTTGGAGCATCTTTTGGATATATGCCCAGAGGTGGTATAATGGGTCCTCAGGTAGTAAGTACTATGTCCAATTTTCTGAAGAACCATCAGATTGGTTTCCAGAGTGGTTGTACTAGCTTGCAATCCCACCAACAATGGAGGAGTGTTCCTCTTTCTCCACATCCTCATCAGCATCTGCTGTCACCTGAGTTTTTGATCCTAGCCATTCTGACTGGTATGAGGTAGAATCTTAGGGTTGTTTTGATTTGCATTTCCCTGATGACTAAGGATATTGAACATTTCTTTAGGTGCTTCTCAGCCATTTAGTATTCCTCAGTTGAGAATTCTCTGTTTAGCTCTGTACCCCATTTTTAAATAGGGTTATTTGGTTCTCTGGAGTCTAACTTCTTGAGTTCTTTGTAATGTTGGATATTAGTCCTCTATCAGATGTAGGATTGGTAAAGATCTTTCCCCAATCTGTTGGTTGCCATTTTGTTCTATTGACAGTGTCTCTTGCCTTACAGAAGCTTTGCAATTTTGTGAGGTTCCATTTGTCAATTGTTTATCTTAGAGCATAAGCCACTGGTGTCCTTTTCAGGAAATTTTACTCTGTGCCTATGTGTTCAAGGCTCTTCCCCACTTTCTTTTCTGTTAGATTCAGTGTATCTGGTTTTATGTGGAGGTCCTTGATCTACTTGGACTTGAACTTTGTACAAGGAGATAAGAATGGTAGAATACTTAAGTGACCCCAAAAATTCCATCAGAGAATTCTTACGCCTGATAAACAACTTCAGCAAAGTAGCTGGATATAAAATCAACTCAAACAAATCAGTAGCCTTTCTCTACTCAAAGAATAAACAGGCTGAGAAAAAAATTAGGGAAACAACACCCTTCACAATAGTCACAAATTATATAAAATACCTTGGTGTGACTTCAACCAAGCAAGTGAAAGATTTGTATGACAAGAACTTCAAGTCTCTGAAGAAAGAGATTGAAGAAGATCTCAGAAGATGGAAAGATCCCCCATACTCATGGATTGGCAGGATTAATATAGTAAAAATGGCCATCTTGTTGAAAGCAATCTACAAATTCAATGCAATCCCCATCAAAATTCCTACTCAATTCTTCACAGAGTTAAAAAGAGCAATTTGCAAATTCATTTGGAATAACCAAAAATCCAGGATAGTGAAAACTATTCTCAACTTTAAAAGTACTTCTGAGGGGAATCACCATCCCTGACCTAAAGCTGTATTACAGAGCAATCGTGATAAAAACTGTGTGGTATTGGTGCAGAGACAGGCAAGTAGATCAATGTAATAAACTGAAGACCCAGAAATGAGCCCACATACCTATGGTCACTTGATCTTTAACAAAGGAGCTAAAACCATCCAGTGGAAAAAAGACAGCATTTTCAACAAATGATGCTGGTTCAACTGGCAGTCAGCATGTAGAAGAAATCAAATGTATCTATTCTTATGCAGTCGTTTCTAAGAGAGACTTTCACAGCAGACTTCCTGGTATTCTAGGTCTTATAATCTCCAGTTTCTTTTATGCTATTCCCTGAGATTTAGATGTAGGAGCTGTAATGGAGATTCATGTGTTGGGGCTGAGCTCCAATGGACAGTTCATCTCCCTCTAATTGTATCCAGTTATGGTTTTCTGTGGTGGTCTCCATTTACTGTAAAGAGAGACATCATTAATGGCATTTGGTAGCTAAACCTGTCTGTGGGAATAAGGATAAGATTTAGAATGTAGTGAGGAATTGTGTTGGTCTAGAAAACTGACGGTAGTAGATTCCTTTCTAAGGTCCGACGAGTCCTAGGAATTTGGTTAGGTTTCTGGCATGAGGCATGCTTTTCCTCCTGTTGAATGGGCCTTAAGTCTGATTATACAGTTGTTGGTTGTCACCATCATGTAAATGCCACTTCTTGCCCCTTACAGATATCTTATCATGCATGTAATTGTAGGAGCTGCAGCTGAGTAGGGCTGTTTAATTACTTCCCTCCTTTGGCAGTGTGCATAGTAGTTACTGGCACTATGGAAGCTAGACCACAGGAACAAGGCTTTCAGATCAGATCCAGCTCAACTTTATCTAAGTTGTGTGTCTTAAGTATGTTGTTTGTTTAGCAATAGGGGCCCACCTTCAACCTCTGAGTGGCAGCCGAGGTATCCATCATTAATCAGCGTAGTGTTGGGAGTTAACTGAACTACTTTGTCCAACCCTTTGAAAGGTTTGTCATGTCTGGAACTAGGGTTTTTGTTAATTTATGGGTTTTGTGGGGAGCTTTGTCAGCCTTAGTGGCTTAAATTCATTTAATGTATACATGTATGTATGCATGTGAGTGTGTGTATGTATGTACATATGTGTGCACATGCATATGTGTGTATGTATACATATACATCAATGTATATTGTGAATAGTTTTAGGTAAATGTAGCATAATATACTTTGAGACTTTCTGAAGCAGCCTTGGTGTTACTGGACTTCCTACTCCTTCTGTACTTTTTTTTTTAGAAACACAGAGAGGGTTTTTTTTTTTTTTTTAAGCTTAAAACACCATTAAAATATATATGAGCCAACCTAAAATGAAACCTAGAGAAATGGGCTTTGCAAAGGCAAGATTTGATTTGAGAGAGGTAGAACATGGGAGTCTGTGCCATAGTAAGCCTGCAGACTTACAGAAGGAAGTTAGGTTTCTAGAAGCAAAATTAGGAGGGTTATGTAAGCTGTTGTGAGGCAAAGAGAACTTGGTTACAGAGTCTGTTGGAGGTGATGCCAGTTCATTAGTGGAGACTGTGTGATAGAAATGCCTATAAATGTCTATACAGTCTGTTACCCTTGTGACCCTAGGTAACCTGAGATTTGCTGAACTCTTTTACCAGAGTTTCTGTTACAGGCAACTTTGAGTGAGGACCCTTATTCCATGGCCTGCCTTGGTCCAGCCAGATTTAAACCATAGCAACTCCATTTTGATTTTGACAACTTTTACAAAAGCAGGCACAGACCCTTACCACCTAACAACAAGATAGGAACTTAACTGAATATCGTATCTGAACAAAAGTATGAAGCCTATGAAATGTAAATTAGCAGCATTGATGGAATATGATTTTTTTAAAGCTTTACTTGGTTTGGAACCCATTAACTTGTAGGTTGACCATTTGGTGCTAATTTCAGTTGTGAAGAATGTTCTAGGTCTGTGTGAGTATTCTTTCACATTTGCATGTGATTCTCTTGCATCTCTATATTCTTTCTAGAGAGAAAGCTTTGTTCTTAAGTATGTGAAGCTGTGAATTTGTTAAACTGCTTTAGCTCCAGGCAGGTTGCTCGCTCACTGCACCTGCCCAAGAGCTCTAATTTTGATATGCTTTGACTAACTCTGGATTCTCGAATGACACACACACACACACACACACACACACACACACACACACATTAGCTAATTTTGATATGCTTTGACAGATGATTGGGCATTTCTTTCCTGCAGCTCTTAAGTCTAATTCTTCTGCTTCCTCATTCTGGCAATTCTCCTCTCCCAAGTCTCAGTCCTCCATTGCAATCTAAAAGTCTTGCCTCTTTCACCCTGCCCAGCCACACTGGCTGTTGGCAACTTTATTTCCTAATCAGAGCCAACTGGGGGCAGGCTTCATTTTAGCATCTGAATATGCAGATTCCTGTGTGATTCTGGGAGCTGAAATTAAGGCAAAGCATTAGAACCAATCCCCCAAAAGTATGGAGTAAAAACCACTTGGTTTTTGCTCTGCAAAAATGTGACATTGAAGCATTCGGACCATTTCAAATAGAGGTTTGATATCAGTGTAGAATCTCATTTACAATTAAAGTGTACTTCTGGAGGCAGAACTGTCCCAAACTCCAATACATCTTTGCATGGATTTGGGGTATATGTGTTTGGAAAGCCACCTGTATGTGAGACTCTTCTGTCAGATTCCCCACTCATGGGACCCTACATCTTATCTAACATATGTTTCTTATTTCTATATAGAAGGATGGTCCGGAGTTTCTAGTAAGTAAAAGAGGAAAAGGAAGTTTACCACTGCCACTAATTTATTCATAAATCTTTGAAATGAAATTCCATCCTATCATCCACATTTTGCCTGGGTTCATGTTTGGTCATTGTGCTTTCTCTTTCAATAGACACTTCTTGTGTTAAATTTCATTAGATTAGAACATTGTCAAACTGTCATCCAAACCTTCCATCTCCTAATTGCTTTAAAAAAAGGGTGTTAGACTTGTATCTTTATGGATGATAAAAAAATTAAGAAATGACTCAGGAATTAAGTAATGGTGCAATTTTTAATATCATTTTCCACTGACATTGCCAACACATCAATTATTATTTGAAGAAGAAGTATCAGCAGACACATCTTTTTAGAGGAGCCTATATTGCATAAAAGGCCTTCCTTGGTAGTCTCTGCTCTCCCCCTCCTCTTGCTTCTCACTATCACTGTCTTTCTCTAAAACGTGTCCCAAATAATTACAGTTATTGTTTTGACCAACAGTTGGGGATAGGCAAAGTACTTCTGGTTTGAATGTCCTTTCTTCTCTCAAATATAAGGAAAGAAGTGAAAGTTATAATTGTACAGGGTAGCAACTGGCATCTTACAGAATTAACTCCTCTGTTAATCATTTCGAAATCCATAACTATTTAGACTAAGAAATTTCAAGATGATCAAAGGAAGCAAAGTCTTAAAATATAACTAGTGTTAGTGAGTTTAGAAATGGTGACTGTTGCCCTTTGAATTCTAGAGTCCTTTCAATTCAAATTTTGACACCCTCTCCCATATCCATTATGATAGTCTTACAAAATGTGGCCTGGAGCCCCTCCCATCTCCTAGGGACTCAGCCTCTTGGTGCAGACCCAGGGTCCCCCTAGTTCTTCCTGGTGACCCTCTCTTAGCCTTTTTCTCTATCCCTGTCCAAATTTTTTGTAACTCAGCCAACTCACAGAACCTCTGTCTCCCAGGACCCACTGCTGCCTCACTAGGTTGGGACCCAGATAATCCCTTAACTGCCACCAGAGAAGCATCTTTCAGTAGATGGTAATTAATAAAGAGATCCACCACTGGACAATAAGCGTAGAGTGTGAGAGTTTGGAGCACTCAGCCCTAAATGGGATGTCTTTATCAACGCCATCCCTAGGGCTCAAGGATTTATGCAGAAAAGGAGGTCAAAAGATTACAAGAGCCACAGGGGTTGGATGACTCCAAGGAAATAGCATCTTCTGGATACAACAGGGCTGAAAAACATACTAATTCTCAAAGACTGTGTCAACAACATGTCTATGCCTGTGCAACAAGACTGGCAGAGATTCAAACCAGACAAAATCCTAGCACTGAGTGGGAAGTGGAAATAAAGTCCCACCTCTAACCAAGAAGCTATTTGCAATTTATGCCTGCTGGGGAAGGGAAAATTCAATTTTATCCAACAGAGGATCACTGAATATGTATGAATCACATTCCAAGGAAGTCTCCATGCCCAAGAGTAGTTAGCCAACACAAAATAGATTGTATGATTTTTTTTTGTATGCCTCTTGTTTTGGTATTATTTGTCTTATTTATTTTCTTATTTTTAGTTAGTTTGTTTTATTTTTGATAGTTTTTCTTTTTTTGAGAGAGAGATATAGATGGATAGATGGGGAGAGAGAGAGAGAAAGAGAGAGAGATATGTTGGGTGGGTATAAAGGTAGGGAGAATTTTGGAGGAGCTGGAGAAAGGAAAGATTGTGATCAAAATATATTGTAGATTTTTAAAAAAAATTTAAAAAAGAAAAAAGAATAAAGGTTGAGCCTTCATGTGAAAGAATTTCACCTTGGCAAATGGGAGTGGTATTCTTGTTTATAAATGAGTTAGGAGGAGATTATAAAGTTAAAGGGAGGTAAATTCTGCAATGAACAGGCATCAAGAAGTGATGACCATGTAGCAAAAAGAATATTTCCAAAGATGCCAACTCTGCTAATGAACCAGTCTTTCACCCTCTAGAGCATGAGGAATAAAGGTCTATTATTTATAAGTCACAAGGCATTTTATTAGCACAGCTTTTAAAAGGTAGATATGCATCATTGTTTTACAACAGTTGACCTTTAGCAAACGGATATAGAAAGCATAGCTCTTCATTAGTGTATTCCACAAACATTACTTGAATTTTTGAATCTCAAACTAGATACTGGAGATACATGTATTATTTTTTCCTCTGAAACAGTGGTTTTCAACCTGTAGGTCATAACCCCTTTGGTGGTTACTAACCCTTTTACAGGGGTCACCTAAGTCCATCAGAAAACACAGATAATCAATGATAGTAGCAAAATTGCAGTCATGAAATAGCAATGAAAATAATTTTATGGTTGGAGTCACCAGAGCATGAGGAACTACATTAAAGAGTCACAGTATTAGGAAGGTTGAAAACCACTGCTCTAAAACATCTATGGGTTACTATCTAGAAAAGTGTTAATTCTGCTAAGTTCTATTCAAAGGATATTTCCTGTACAGAGACAGCAAGTTGGTGAAGCATCTGAACTTTGTATTTTTTACTTGTGTATTATTAGACTACCATTAACTACTTAAATACTCAAATGTGTTGACTGATTCCAAATCTTTATAGAAAGACTTAATTTTAATATCTTCTTGTGTTTTTAATAGAAAATAGTTTTTATATAATATATTCTGATCACAGTTTCTCCTCTCTCATCTGTTTTTGAGATCCTCTCTGTCTCCACAACCACCTAACTCCATGCCTTCTTTCACTCTTTAGAAAACAGGCAAATGAAAACCAAACAAAGCCAGGTGCATGCCTTAAATTCCAACACTTGGGAGGCAGAGGCAATTAGGCGTCTCTGAGTTCTAGGACAGCCAAAGCTGTCCAAAAATCAAACCAAAAATCAAACCAAAACCAAACCAAACAAAAACCAAACCAAACAAAAACCAAACCCAAACCCAAACCCAAACCCAAACCCAACCCAACCCAACCCAACCCAACCCAACCCAACCCAACCCACAAACAAACAGATCAGAATAGAGCAACAATGATAAAACAAAACAGAACAGAAAGAATCAACACAAAAGCAAACAGGAGAAACACATATACTTGTAGAGACACAAAGAAAAACCATAAAAACACAAAATCAGAAACAATAATATGTAAACATACAATCACTAAGGTAGGAAAGGGCCAGAGAAAGCATTATGAGACAAAATAATAATCTCCAAAATACCACTGAGTTTGTTTTGAGTTGGCTATCTACTGCTAGGTATGGGGCCTGCCCTTAAGTGAGAATTTTATACCCAGTGAGACTTCATTGGAAATAAAACTAATTTTTCCTTAGCAGGTGGTTTTCAATTGGAGGTTGGTGCTGGGTAGGGATGGGAGCTCATGTTCACTCCTCCTCTCAGTGCTGGGATACCCACTCTGGCTTGGATCTGTGCAGGGTCTGTGAATGCTTCTACAGTCTCTATGAGTTCCTATGAGCATTAATACTGTTGTATCTGGAAAACCTTGTCTTTTTGGTGTTTGCCATTCCTGCTTGCTCTCAGTTGTCTTTCTGTCTTCTCTTCTGCAAAGTTCCCTGAGCCTTAATGGAGATGTCCGTTTAGGACAGGGTGTTCCATGGTCTCTTGGTCTTTGCAGGTTGTTGTGGGTCTCTGTAATTGTTACCATTTACTGCAGGTAGATCATTCTCTGATTATGGCTAAGCAAGACACCAATTGAGTTGTTGGCCAAAGGGTCTCCATGGAAACTCAAACTACTCAGGCCATTGACAAGGCTCTTCACAAACTGATGGTAAGATCTTATTACCTTTATCATCTACAAATCTCATTGAACACAGAGAAGCCTAAGTAGTCTATTGGCTAGTTAGTGCACATGGTATTAGAAGGTATCTGCATGCTATGGGAGGAGAAAGGTAAACACCAAGCCAGCTCTGAATCCTTCCAGCCACAATGGTTTTACAAGCAGTTGCAAATGTTACAGATTTGCTCAGGCAGTAGAGGCTCAAAGTTGTGGGAACAACCAGTTTCTGTCTGCTCAGACTTAAGGCTCGTTTCATGAGATGGAACCCATATTTGATCCTGCGTAGGTGGCCAAGAACCTGGGACTAGATGGGTTATGGGCCTAGGGGAAAACCAAATACTATGGTTCTGCTAGCAAAATACCGCAATATAATGAATACTAATGATATTCCACTATACTCACAGATCAGTGTCTTGCACAGCCATTGTGCTGGCCACTTTTATATCACCTTGACTCAAGCTAGAGTCATCTGAAGGGAGGGAACCTCAACTGAGAAATACTTTTGTAAGAGCCAGACGTAGGCAGGCCTGTAGGGCCTTTTACTTTTGAATTAGTGATTGATGAGGGAGGGTCCAACCCATTGTAGGCTGTACCATTCCTGGGCTGATGGTCCTGAAAGCGGATTGAGGAAAACATATATAGCAATCCAGTAAACAGCAATTCTCTATGGCCTGTGTGTTAGCTCCTGTCCCCAGGTTTTTGCTCGAGTTTCTGCCCTAACTTCCTCCAATGAAGCACTGTGATGTGACAGTGTAAGCAAAATAAAACCTTTACTCCCTAAATTGTTCCTGGCCATGATGTTTCATCACAGCAATATTCACTCTAAGTAAGTCAGCCATCATTAGAGAAGCTTCCTCATTTTTAATGCACACATTTCCTTGGAAAATTGTAATTTTCTCTCCTTCTTTAGGCTAAGCGCTATGTGAATAGCACTTATCCACACAACTGAATAATATCCAAACACATTTTCTTATAGATAGCATAATATGATATGTATGTATATTAACTGGTTTAGTCAGTATTATATTTTGAGGGTAAAAGAGGACTGATATGAAATTAGTTATAGTAGTGTATTTCAGGTTTCTAAGTACTATAAATTAGATTCTTGTACATGTTTGGTTATGTATAGTTTTATAACTGTAGAACTAGTATTATTGTGTAGAATTACATAAGTACTGTGGCAACCAAATTGTTTTCTGAAGGAAATGTTCTGTAAGTAATAAATTAACCCATCTTACCACATCTATCCCTTACCAACTCTACACTTATCATTTCAAATACAACTGCAATTTTGAATGCAAGAAATATATAATTTTTAAGTGATTATTATTATGCATCTGTCTTTGGAATAGTTGTATTTTCAGTCATTTTGGTAGTATTTTCAATAACCTTCATGGGAAAATAAAAATTAAAAAGGCTAACAAATAAGAAATGATTTACCGTTTTGGCAATAACTTACAAAACACATTAGTTTTTACTCTTCAGTTACATATGTAATTTGCTATATAACCCCAATTTGCATAACAATATCAATTGTACTGCCCCAAAGCCAAGGAATTAAAATAATATAAAAACTGAATGGCATATATACCTAGAATGGTTAAAATTGAATAAATACAACTCTACAAATGAGGAAAAAATCCAGTAAATCTTGATTATAACTAATTTAGGGAAGTTAGTGAAACAATTATGACTGTCATGGTTGCTGGAACGTCAAATGGTTTAAACAATTGGAACACTACAAGGGAGTTTCTTAGTTACACATACATGTTAAACTATTCAGCAATTCTACTCCTAGACTTCTGCCTAACAGAACAAAGACATTCACTCACCTGAAAATTTGTATATAGTGCTTGTAGCAACTTTATTTGTAAAAACCACAAAGTGGAAATTTTCTAAAATGCTTGTTAAGGTGCAAATATGTATGTATGTATGTATGTATGTATGTATGTATGTATGTATATTCACACATAAAAGGAATAAACATTGATATATGTAAATATAATTTAATTGTTAATTATTGTGCTAGGTAATAGAATTCAGGCCCAAACAGTACCGTGTGCATATCATTTCAAGTATACAAAACACTAGGATAGATACATTTAATCTAGAGTGAGAGATAACACATCAGTGATCTTCTGGGCTTGACTAGAAGGAATAAGGTATGAAAGCTCTTCAGACATTTGGGGACAATGGTAATAGCAAAGTGTTCTGATTGAGATAATGCCTTGATGGGCATATACACACTTTCAAACTGATCAGCTTCAGCTATACTTCAATTATGTTGAAAGGTCAATTTGAAGGAGATGGTCAAGAAATGGAGAGGAACCAGACACAAGGGCTGAATCTGGCTCTGTCTATTTTTAGGGAATTGCTTATAAGCATATTTATGATCCCCAGACCTTTGATATTTATGAGATAATTAAGAATTTTTGAAAATCTCTCTCTCTCTTCATTTATCTGAATATCTTGCAGTAATCTAAGACCCGGAGGTTATCTGCTAGGCCTGTCTGATTCAAAGATACATGGATTTCCTATATAAAATTTATTCTGGGACCATGCCACTTATGTAACACATACAAGCTTTAGAAGACTTTAGTTTAAGCTAAGATTTTCACGCCTTGCTTTCATTTTTTTCTTATATTCAAAAGGATAATTTTTTTCACTCACATCACTTGCCACATAGTAGGTGTCTAATAATATATGATGATTACATGACTGGATCATTGAGATAAAATTCATGAACACTCAAGCTTACTTAAAACAAAGGTGTGGGGAAAAGAAAGAAACAGTTCCTACAGTGGTTACTCATGTTCTTTGTTTTTCTAACTCAGCAGGCCTGGGACACTCTGGGATTCTGCTTTTCTGATAAGCTCTAGAAAAAGCTGGTGCTTATAGCTCATGAACCAGGAACTTCTGCAACAAGAGAAGACTGAGCAGTTAACATGCCTATGTGTTTGTTTAGTAGGTAGTTTGGATTTTGGAAAATCCAACCTTGCTCTCTTAACAATCCCAGAGACTAGTGTATATACATTTGTTCCAGTCTGTGTAGTCAACATCTGTCTTTGTGAGTGTGATTTACAATAGCAGGCATTAGGAAGAAAGTTACTTTGTGCTTTTCCAATGACTTTTTGGAGATAAATTGAAAACAAATCAAAATTAGAGAATTTTAGGAAATTATGGCACAAAATTTTGAGTGAGTTATCAGATTCTCACTCCTAGGTCAGTTGTATAGAAGATTGTCTTGAAGAGGTTAAGCATTCTAACTCTCTCTTTTCTTGTTAGGCTTTAACCATACACTGACCAAGAGTCTTGTCCCCAGGTGTTCTAAATCAAGTTTATCTTGATATATGCCTCTATAGGGGCTTAACATTTTAAGTGTATTTTAAAAATGCTTCCACATTAGCAAATTCTGGTAACTAAATGTATTCATGTAATCTCACTGACATGTTTACCTAAACAAGGCCTGAAAAATGACACCAGTTGAAATGCCAGTGTGGATGAGGAGGTTTTACAAAGCTCCGCCTCTAGATATAGGCAATCAATGGCTGCTTTGCAAGAGAGAAATCAGGTGTTTTTCCAGATAAAGTATCCATCCCCCTGGGCAAATGTACATATGAGCTACAGGGATATGTGTGTGTGTGTGTGTGTGTGTGTGTGTGTGTAAAGCCACAATAATTAAAGAATGTTATGTCATAAATTTGAAAGAAAGTTGGGGGGCAATGGGAGGAACTGAAGCAGGGAAGAGTGTAGAAATAATGTAAATACATGATTTATATACAACTTTATAAAAATTGAATAAAAGACCAGCATTTAATTTATTAATTAATTAATTTTATTGGATATTTCCTTTATTTACATTTCAAATGTTTTCCCCTTTCCAGGTCTCTCATTCAGAAACTCCCTATCCTATCTTCTCTCCCCCTGCCTCCATGAGGGTGCTCCCACACCCACCCACTTCTGTCTTCCTGCCCTGGCATTTCCCTACACTGGGGCATTGAACACCCTCAGGCTAAAGGACCACTCCTCTCATTGATGTCCACCAAGGTCATCCTCTGCCACTTATGTGGCTGGAACTATGGCTCCCTCCATGTGTACTCTTTGGTTGGTGGTCCAGTCCCTGGGAGCTCGGGGGGGGGGGGGGGGGGGGGGGGGGGGGGGGGGGGGGGGGGGGGGGGAGGTCGAAGACCAGCATTTTAAAGTTTGCTTTAATGATATTAAAGACAAGATATCACTGATAGAAGCTGCAGCAGGTAGCCCACATCTAACCAGAGAGTATATTCTAAGTATTAAAAAATAGAGTTAGAACGATTGAGAAGTGAGGTTTCAGCACACCAAGTTCTCTTCCCATGATAAGCAGAGGCATAGAGATCTAGACACAACCAGATGTCTGACAGTACATCTATCCTCACTTTGGCCAGTGGTCACCACATAAAGTTCTAAAAAGGAGAAGTAGGAAACATAATTTAAAGTTATAAAAGGCAATCTGGCAAGTAAGATGGCTAAATTTTATAGTGGGGAGAGAATTGAGGAAAGGTCACTGCCACACAGAGTAAACTAAGGACATGTGAAGATGGCGATTGAGTATAGCCAAAATATGTGTTTTTAAAATAAAAACTGGGAATTCAAAAATTTATATGCAATGCTAAGCCCAAATGGAAGTTGTAGAGGAATTTTAATCCAGCCACAAGGCAGCTCTGTCAAGGGATCACATACAAAGACCTAGGTTTGTGTGATTCAGCTGGAATTCAGACATGCTATACACCTTTAATCCCTCTGGTAGGACTATAGACACAATCTTAGTACACACTTTTAATCCGAAACAATGCAAGTTTGTAGAAGAAAGCAACCATGTTTGAACGTGACATCTAATTGAGGGGCAGACAAAGTGATGTGTCAGAGATAGATTTGACAGAGTCAGAGATAGGATATGCCCTACCCTACTCCCATGAGAACAACACAAGAAAGAGAGGCTACTTGGGAAAGAACAGACTTAAGAGATTCATGGAGAGAGAGAGAGAGAGAGAGAGAGAGAGAGAGAGAGAGAGAGAGAG
>JANHMN010000001.1:111125592-111161522 GCA_030674055.1 Rhabdomys pumilio
GAGAGAGAGAGAGAGAGAGAGAGAGAGAGAGAGAGAGAGAGAGAGAGAGAGAGTTAGTTTTAGTTTTCCAGGATAGTTTTACGGAGACAAGTTATAGGTGAAGACAGAATGAGTCAGAGAATGAGAAGGAGCAGAAGATTAGAGCAGATTGCCAGTCAGTTGGGAGTCAGTGCAGTGAGTACAGTGTAGTGGAGTTGAGTTCTTTTGTGAGTTTGATGCAACTTGGTTAAATGCAGTTGAGTTGAGTTGAATTGAGTTCGTGCAGTTCTATTTTATTCTGTCAGTTTGGTGCTGTTACGTGCAGTTCATGGCATTCAGAGTCAGTTTTTCCAAGAAGAACAATTCAGTGAGTAGCCGAGAGAAGCCAGTTTGAACCAATCAGTTTGGAGAGGAGTATTTAAGCCAGAACAGCTGAGTTGAACCAGCCAACCAGAATTCAGAAAGAGCTAGGAAAGGTGAGGTTATTTAATAATAAGCCTCCATGATGACAATTACATCAGGTGAATAAAAGTTACTTTCAAAGGAAATAAATTTTTTTTGTGTGTCAAGAAATACATGTACAGGGAGGATTATCTTGTGGGGGCTACCTCTGATTTCTGATCTGGATCTGTAATGCTGCCTTCAGTAGTTTCCAGCAATCTCTGAAGTTTCTCAATGTCTTCTCTAGAAACTGAGGGAAACCAAGTAGGTGGACTTCTTGTCCTTCCAACATTTTTTCAACAGTCTCCATATAATGTGTGTTTGAAGAAAAGCTCAATGGAGGATATCTATTTTATTGATATCACCTTAAAAGAGGAAAAACAGAATAAGAGTCTTTCTATTGTCCTTGAGGCAAAAAGTTAATTCATAGGTTCAATGAGGAAAAATAAAATCATAAAATAAATGAGGAGGTAAATGTTCCAGGAGAAGCTATCCTAATAAGCCTTGATTAAGTCTCCCCAATAATATAACAAATGAGTCAGATGATTTTTGCAATATTTATTGTTAAATATTACTCGTATAATATCTATCTAGACTTCATGCACATGTTTTATAGGTATAAGGATTGCTTATAGGAGCATGGGTGAGTGTAGCTAGAATCCTGCTTTTAAAATAAAAATCAGGATGGCAAAATTATATATAAGATTTTAATTTTAAAGTGCAAACCCTAAGTGTGTTAGAGAGTGAAAAGAATTTTAAAACTAGCAATTTTATTGTTTGAAAATTTTATATACTTTTATTATATTTATATCACTCTAAATTTCTTCCAGGTCACTACCTCTACCTCCTTGACCACCCAACTTAGTGCTTTTTTTATTTAAAAGCATCAAATACAATTTGTGCTTACCAATTACTCTTGAATGCCCTAGAGTGTGGTCTACCTTCTAGGTACTTATACCTGTAAAGGTAACTGATACCCAGCAGCTATGAAATGGCAAAAGCTCCTCAGGTAGGAGTAGGACTTTGTACTCACACACCTTCCCCCACTTCATGTTGGGTTTTTGTCTTTATTGGATTTGCATAGATATTATACATGCTGCCACAGTTGTCTGAGTTTATATGTACAACTGCCCTGTTTTGTCTGGAAAACACTGTTTCCTTGAAGTTATCCACCACTTCTGGCTCTTCAATCATTAGCTCCTAGTTTTTGCAATGATCCCTGAGCCTTAGCAAGACGAGTGTGATAAAAATATCCCTTTTATGGCTAAGCACCCTTCAGTCTCTGATTCTCTGCACTTTCCTTGTGTTGGTCTCTTCCCTAATCACTGTTTATTGAAAAAAGAAGTTTCTCTGATGAGAATTGAGAGAAAGACTCATCTATGAACATAGAAGTAAGTTTTTAGATGTTATTTACTAATATATGTTTATTTAGCATAATAATATAAAGGGACTCTTCTAGGATCTATGAGTTTTCTAGCCACAGGGTTTTGGCATTGACAACAGTTTCAGGTATGGATTCCATCATGGATCAGGCCTTAACTCTAATCACAAAGTGTCAGTTACACCCATAAAAGTTGTGCCACTATTGCACTAATGGGCACACTTTGCCAGACCAGTTGTGATTGTAGTTTGCAGGGTCCACAGCTAGGTGAGAATGATGGTTACTTTTCTCCTCCGGTAGCATCACACCACACCACACCTCATCACATCACACCACACCACACCACACCACACCACACCACACCACACCACACCACACCACACCACACCACACCACATCACATATTCAACATTGTGAGAGTTAGTCAGTAGGAGTGAAGTTTCCTTGTCAGTACCTACCATCATTTCATCATGTCTATGACTCATGCTTGTGATGTCTTACTGACAAGTTCTTTCGACAATCAAGAAGAATGGCAATGGCCTGTAATGTATGGGAGAGGATTTATGTGTTCACATTGGCCAAAAATTAAAAAACAGGTAACATGTTCCTGATACTGGAATTTATTTTTTAGAATGTGGTGTGTAGTTGGGGTATTGGTCCTCTATTATATGGCAACTCTTTATAAACTCCTTTTGTACATATGTACATTATAGTACCTTCTACAGTAGTAGGTTTCCATATGGGTTTTTAACAATGCCTTTAGCGTTAGTCCTCCTTCCCCACATTTCTGTCTCTACCCCGCCCTCCTATCCCCAATTCTATTTTTATTCCATTATTACTCATTTTCCCCTATGCAATACTTCATTTCCCCCTCCTCCATGGTTTCTTATTACTTTCCTAATTTCTATGAGTATTCCAAATGAAACACAAGCACATATAACTAAGGATTCAAAGTTCACACCACGTATGAAAATAAAACACGTGGTGTTTTTATGGTTGGGTCTTGATTATTTCATTTAGAACGATTATTTCCGTGTTCATCCTTTCACCAGTGGATTTCATAATTTCTTTTTTCTTATCAGCTAAATAATATCTTATTGCATAAATGTACTGCATTTTCATTATCCATCCTTCATTTGATGAGTATTCAGGCTGCTTCCATTTTTTAGCTGTTGTGAATAGAGCAGCAATGTATATGAATAATCAAGTATCTTTATAATTGAAAATAGGATTCTTTGGGTATATTCCCAGGAGTGAAATAATTGAGTTATGTATATGGTAGACCTACTGTTCTATTTCCAGCTTTTTTCCAGAATCTCCATAGTGATTCCATAGTGGCTGCACCAGTTGTTTCCATTAGGAGCAAATAAGTATCCACTTTTCCAAACAGCCATGATAGCATCTGCTGTTATTTATTTATTTATTTATTTATTTATTGTTTGTTTAAAAAAAATCTTTGCCATTCTGGCCTGAGTAAGATGAAATCTCAAAGTAGTTTTCACTTGCATTTCACTGATGGCTAAGAATTTGAACATTAAAATTATGTTTTTCAGACACGTGTGTTTCATCTTTTGAAAACTCTGTTTCATTCCATGCCTCATTTTAAAACTTGTTTCTTTAATATTTAGCTTTATGAATTCTTTACATATACTATTATGTTGAGATGTCCTCTGTATCCCTAGATTCACCAGGAACCTTATCATGAAGAGAATGTTGAGTTTTGTCAAAGGCCTTTTTTTCCACCTAATGATATGATCATGAGTTTTCTGTCCTGTAGTCTGTTTATATAGTGGGTTACATTTATTGTTTTACAACTTGGACTTGACCATAGTGGATTTCTTTGATGTATCCTACATTTCATTTGCAAGTATTTGTTGAGAATTTTTGTGTCTATGGTTGTCAGGGAGATTGACTGATAATTTTCGTTGTTGTTGAATCTTTGTCTGGTGTTAGTACTGGGTTAATGCTAGCTCCATAAAAAGTTTGGAACTGTTTCTTCCTTTTTTATGTTATGGAATGATTTGAGAAGCATTGGTGTCAGTTTTTTGAAAGTCTTGTTTAATTCTGTATTTGTATCTATCTGGTCCTGGGCCTTTTCTTAGTTTCTGCTCATTGGTTCTTATGGGTCTACTTAAATTATTTACTTCATCTTGATTTATTTTTGGCAGGTTATAAATATCTAGATATATTTAGTAATTTATTCATTCTTTTACATTTTCCAGCTTATTAGAATATAGATTTTAAAAGTATGTTCCTGTGATTCTCCTAATTGCCTTAGTATTTTTTTTAGTAATATTTCCTTTTTATCTCTAATTCTACTAATTTTGGTCTGAGAGAGTTCCTTTTTAACTTGGAGCTAAAATATTGTTTTCCTCCTCATTCTTATTTAAAATGTAAAAGAAATGAGACCAGTCATAAAATTATGATGATCCACTGACAATTAACTCAGATGAAAGTACGATAAGAGTGCTTTGAGATGTGTTATCATCTCATGGTCTAAAACTCTGTGAGCTTCCTGGAATGCTTGTGCCATATCATAGTCAGTGACTTTACCAAGGTGAAGATTTCAATCTCAATCTGTGGCTGTTGTGGGAAAGTGGGTCACATATCTGGTGGTAGAATATAAACTACAGTTTAGAGGTTTTAAGGATCATGAAAATTAATATAAAAGTTTAGGGAGCTGAGTGATATAAATGTTAGCTATGTGGATATTGTTTCTAGGTGTGGCTTTGTTGTTTCTGTTTTCTCTGTTTATTAAGATAGTTTTGTATGGCTATTTTCAGTGAAGCATATAGAAATGTATTTACTGCCATGAAAGTCCAGGGAATTGTGTAGGAACACCAGGCCTATCCCTGTGGCTATCAAGGGTTTGTTTCACATAGCACTGGGGACCTCAAGGAAATGTGACAGCTTTAGCCCAGTTGTCTTCTTAGTTTGGGTTTTATTGATGTGAAGAGATACCATGACTAAGACAATTTTTATAAAGGAAAACATTTCATTGGGGCTGGATTACAATTTCAGAGGTTCAATACATTGTCATCATGGTGGGAAGCATGGCAGCATGCAGGGAGACATGGTGCTGGAAGAGCTGAGAGTTCTACATTTTGATCCACATGCAGCAAGGAAAGACAACTCTGGATATAACTTAAGCATAGGAGACCCCAAAGCATGCACTGATGGTGACATACTTCTTCAAAGAGGCCACACCTACTTCAAAAAGAGCCCCCCAATAGTGTCATTCCCTATGGGTCAAGCATTCAAAGACATTAATCTGTAGGGGTCATTCCTGTTCAAACCTCCATACCAGTACATGAGGAGACAAATGTGAATAGCCATTAGGGTGTTAAGGCTGCTATTGCTGGACATGATTTGCTATGACTGCCAGGATTCATTAGTGGAATTCTGTTCATCCGTGAAACCTGTAAGAGGTGGGTTGTGGGGCAGTGGACTGTGAGAGGCAGCTGGGAACCTGGTTGAGTGCAGACCTTGAACCCCAGGGACCCTAAAGGGATGGTAGGTGTTCTGCCTTGCTTCTGGGCCCTGGTTCCTTTCACTTAGCTTCAGCCATCCACAGCCCCTCCCAAAGAAAGGTTTGTGGCCATCAGTCATGTTGCATAGGTAGAAGGTGTGACTACAGGCCACAGAGCCTCCAGAGATCTCCATATTCATGAGATACCCAAAGGCCAGAGGGTGTAGCCAATTAAACATTCCTTCCTAGACCTTCCTCCTACTTGCAAAAGGTATTTAACCTCAGGTCCGCCCTGAGAACATGGGGTACAGCTTCATCCATTTCCCACCATCACAATAAATGTTTTAAAACCATGGACTACCTCTTGTCTTTGTGACCTACTATGGGGAACCATGGAGAAGGCCTTCAACTACTGAGCTGCTGCCTAATCTCCTGCCAAAGAACTCTCTGCATTCCAGCCATGGAAGCCTGCCAACTCAGGCAAGCTGGCTGAGCCAGCCATGACCTAGCCAAGCGAGTTGTTGTGACCAAGAGTCTCATTCCCCACAGGGCATCACTGGAGCTCATCTTCTCCCCCTCTCCCCCTTTGGCTGCATGTCATTCCAGCTTGTATGACCCATTTTGGTCCTTCTGTGGCCTTTCAGTGGTGCCTGGGAGCCCAAGGGCTGAGACCAGCTGGCCTTTGGCAGCTGCCTGGCTGGGAGATCTCCAACCCAAGAACTCTGGCCCACATGGGGTCTCAGACTGTGTTCTTCCCATGCCCAGGGTAGAGTTCTGCAGTTTCTCATAGCCCAATGTTTGCCCAGTATGCATGGAGTGAACTCAGTTAAATTCCAGTGCTTCTGCCCCCTGAGCTGCAACTCTAGCCACCTAGGGCGGCAGACACTCAGGACCTACAACTCATCCCAACAGGACCCACACCCATGCACGCAGCACAGCCCCACAGTGGGTCACTGATATTCCAGGTTAATTGACTTCAATATGTTGATTCTTCTGCCTATATATTACTGTTCCTGTCAGTTTTGGTCAGAGACACTTGTTTTTGTTTTGCAATGGGCAGTGGTTACTGGATAGTCCTACAGCAACTCATATGTCAAAGTTCTGAGAACAAATGATTCTTAAATACTCAGAATGCATTAACATCACCTCCAACCAAGGTTCATAAAATGTAGAAAAGGAGGTGGAAAGAATTTAAAAACTGGAGAAAGGAGTGGAATGTTGTGATACACTGTCCTGGCCCTTACTTTTCTGAATTCTCAGTAGGTGTCATTACCTGTACAAGACCTGCATAAGATTGGATCCATCAACATTTTGTCATGAAGCAGTGTGGATCTTTCAAGGCCTCACTCATCCCTGAGAATCTTTAGTTGGGTAATGGCTGCAGGGGAAGAGAGAGACATCACTGGTAAGGTCTTCATGTACACTACCCATGCTCTCTATAAACAACACTAATCAAATTCATTAGGTCACTCTCTGTTCCTTCAAACCCAGTCACCTGTCTTATCCCTACACTGCAACAGAACACCAGCTGCAGCCCTTCCTCTTCAATGCCTACATATACTGTGGATCCCACAGACCTAACCTCCCTCCCTCCTCTCATTTCTATATCCAAGCCCTCAACTCCAGAAGGCACTCCCTGCTAAAGTATAGGCCACACCAGAAAACGAAGTAGGCTGCCTAGTTTACACTTCACCAGTGATTTCTCTCTTTTTCAGAAACCATTAATTGACTAAAGATTCTCAGGGAGGAACAAGGGCTTGAAAGACCCGGATTGCTTCTGCTCTCTCTCTCTTCCCCAATTCCCCAAGACCCAATCCCCTACTCTACACAGGCAGGCAGGCAGGGAGACAGACAGACAGACAGACGTGCGCGTGCGCGCGCGCGCACACACACACATACACACACACACATACACACACACACACACACACACACACACACTGAAGGAAATAAACAAATTCCTCAAAGAAAGCATGAAAACACAAACAAACAATGGGAGGAAATGAGTAAATCCATTAAAGAAAGCCAAAACAAACAAACAAACCCTAAACAATGGAAGGAAATAAGTAAAACTGTTCAAGACCTGAAAATGGAAATTGAGGCAATAAATAAAACTCAAAGTGAAGGAATCTGAAAACAAATAGTTTTGGAATTTCAACAGTAATGACAGAGGCAGTCTTTAGCAACAGAATACAAGAGATAAAAGAGAGAATTCCAGGCATTGAAGCTATGATAGAAGACAGGGATACATTAGCCAATGAAAATGTTAGATCTAAAGTAAACCTCTAGACACAAAACATCCAGGAAATCTGGGACACCATAAAAAGAACAAGCATAAGAATAAAAGGCACACAGGAAGGATAAAAACCAAGATCAAAAGCCCAGAAAATATTTTCAACAAAGTTTCCTAACCCAAAGAAAGACATGCCTATAAAGGTTTAAGAAGCAAACAGGACACCAAATAGATTGGACGAGAAAAGAAAATCTCCTCACCACAGAATAATCAAAACATTAAACATACAAAGCAAAACAAGAATATTAAAAGCTACAAGGGAAATCAACCAAGTAACATATAAAGGCAGACCTATAAGAATTATACTTGACTTCTTAACAGAGACTCTGGATTCATGTCCTGCAAACTCTAAGAGAACACAGACGCCACCCCAGACTACCATTCCTGGCAAAACTTTTGATCACCATAGATGGAGAAAATGAAATATTCCATCATAAACTCAAATTTAGATAATATGTATTTACAAATCTATCCCTACTGAAAGTACTAGAAGGAAAACTCCAACTTAAGGAAGTTTCAATCCATGAAAACAAAGGAAATAAATAATCTCAGCATCAGCAAAACCAAAAAAGGACACACACACACACACACACACACACACACACACACACACCACCACCACCACCACCACCAAATTAACAAGAAGCAATAATTATTGATTATTGATATCTCTCAATATCAATGGCCTCAATTCCATAGTAGAAAGACACAGACTAATAGAATGGATGCAAAAACAGTTTCCATCCTTCTTTTGTAATAAGAACACACTTCAATATTAAGGATACTTCAGAATAAAGCATTGGAAAAGGTAGTCCAAGCAAACAGACTTAAGAAGACCTGGTATAGCCACTTTAATATTTAACAAAATAGACTTCAAACCAAATCTAATCAGAAAAGATAAGGAAGAACACTATATTCATGTCAAAGAGATAATCCACCAAAGTGATATTTCATTCTTAGCATCTATGTTTCCAAAAATGGGCACCTAAATTTGTAAAAAGAAGCATTACTACAGCTTAAATCATATACTGACACAGACACACTGATAGTGGGAGACTTGGGTATCCCACTCTCACCAATGGACAGGTCATCCAGATGAAAACTAAGCAGAGAAGTACCGGACATAACACATTATAAACCAAGTAGACCCAACAGAAATCTACAGAACATTTAACTCAAACAAAAAACAATCTAACTTCCTATTATATAACTATTCTATTATATAATTTCCTATTATATAACTTTCTCATGGAACTTTCTCCAAAACTGACTACATACTCAGTCACAAAGCAAGTCTTAATGGATACAAGAAAATTAAAGTAACTCCCTGCATCCTGTATGACACCACAGATTAAAAGTGGAGACCACCACCAACAGAAACAACAGAAACCTTACAAACTCAGGGAAACTGAACAATTTTCTATTGAATGAAAAATGGGTCAAGACAGAAAAAAGAAAGAAATAAAAAACTTTCTAGAATTCAATAAAATAAATACACAACATACTGAAACTTATGAGACACAGTGGAATCAATACTAAGAGGAAAGTTCATATCACCAAGTGTCTACATAAAATAATTGGAGAAATCTCATACTAGCATAGATGGTAAGAAATAATCAAGAAGAAGGCCAAAATCAATAAAATAAAAAGAATACAAAGAATCAATAACACAATGAGTTGGTCCTTTGAGGAAAAACAAGATAGTCATGAGAGGCCAACCTACTCCATCTTGGGACTGGTTTCCATTTTAAGAGAAAAAGGGCCTGTGAACTTGACCTGCAGCTGAACCCAAACTGCACTCAAGTACCAGGAAGACCCACACAGCTTGTCTCTGGCCCATACCCTATAGTTACTCCCTAGCAATAGCCAATCGAGATTCATCTGATAGTTCCAGATATACTTTCAGACCGTTTGTAATTATTCATGATTTTGCTTCAGAGCAAACCTGTGGGCTTACAATAGTAATTCAATTAGATGCTTGCTAGGCTGGAAACCTTCTTGCTTGTTCACCATTTCCTATAAAACCTTGTACTGTGGAGATCTTGGAGCTTCATCCTCCCATCCTGCTGTGTCAGGGTTAGTAATGAACCCAAGCTCCAGTTTCAATAAAGACCCTAGTGCAATTGCATCAGAATTGGCTCCCTGGTGGTCTTTTGAGGTTCACGAATGCTTTTTGAATGGACACAGCAGACAAACCCTTATCCAACTACATAAAAGCCAGAGAAAGAATATTGAAATTAACAAAATCAGAAAAAGGAAGCATAATATATTCCTAAGAAACCCAGAGACTCATAAAGATGTATTTTAAAACATTGTATTCCACCAAATTGGAAAATCTAAAAGCAAGGGATAATTTTTCTCAATAGGTACCATTTATTAAAGTAAAACCAAGATTACCTCAACAATATAAATAGAGCTATAGACTCTAGTGAAATAGAAGCAGCCATCAAAATTTTTCCAACTATAAAAAGCCCAGGGCAAGATGGTTTTAAGGCAGAATTCTACAAAACTTTCAAAGAAGAGTTAAGGTACATACTCCTCAAATTATTCTATAAAATAGAAACAGAAGAAACATAGCAAAATTCATTTTATAAAGCCACAGTTACCTTGATACCCAAACTGCATAAAGACCAACAACAACAAAAAGAGAATTACAGGTTAAAATCCCTTATTAACATAGATGTAAATATATTCAATAACATAATTGCAAATCAAACCCATGAACACATCATAAATATCACCCACCATGATCAAGTAGGCTTCATTCCAGAAATGCAGGGATGGCTCAATATATAAAAATCAGTAAATGTAATCTACCATGTAAACAAACTGAAAGAAAAACAGCCACATTATTATCTTTTTAGATGCAGAAAATGCCATTGAAAAAAATCTAAGACTCTTTCATGATAAAAGTCCTGGAGACAAGGCAGTCCAAGTTAGAATGTAAATGAGTAAAACAATTAAAAAAAAGTCCTGGAGAGATTAGGGACACAAGGGACATATGTAAACATAGTAAAGGCAGTTTATACCAAGCCTATAATCAACATCAAATTAAATGGAGAGAAAAATCAAAGCAATTCTACTAAAATCAGGAAAAGGATAAGGTTGTTCTTTATCGTCATATCTATTCAACATAGTACTTGTAGTTTTCTTTAGCTGTAGCAATAAGAAAATTGATGGAAATCAAGGAGATACAAATTGGAAAGGAAGACATCAAATTATTATTTGCAGATTATATGATAGTATACATAAATTACCCTAAAAACTCTAAAGGGTTCTCCTATAGCTGATATACATACTCAGCAAAGCATCTGGATACAAGATTAACTATAACAAAACAAAACAAAATAAAAATCAGTTACCCTCAAATACACAAATGATAAAGAAATCAGAAAAACAGCATCCTTCACAGTAGCGTCAATAAAATGTATCTTGGAGTAAACAACCAAGCAAATGAAAGATTGTATGATGAAGTGTTCAAGTCTTTGAAGAAAGAAATTGAAGAAGTTATTTAAAAAATTGGGAATAATCCCATGCTTGTGGATTGGTAAGACTGACATATGAAAAATGGCTATCCTACAAAAGCATTGTGTAGATACAATAAAATCCCCATCAAAATTCCAACATGATTCTTCAAAGACCTTAAGAGACTATTTATCAACCTTATATGGAAAAAAAAACAGGATAGTTAAAATAATCCTGAACAATAAAGAACTCCTGGATGCTATGATACCCTATACAAGTTATTCTACAGAGCTATGGTAATAAAACCCACATGATAATTGGCATCACAACAAACAATATTGATCAATGGAATTGAATTGAAAACCTAGACATAAATCCACACACTTATGGACACTTTATTTTTTTTATTAAGTTGTCAGAAATACACACTGGGAAAAGAAAGTGTCACCAACAAATGGTGCTGCTCTAACTCAATGCCTTCAGGTAGAAGAATGCAAACAGATTCTCATTTACTACTCTGCACAAGACTTGAGTTCAAGTGGATCAACAACCTCAACATATAACCAGATACACTGAACCTGATAGAAAAAAACTGGAGAATAGCTGGAATACATTGGTACACTAGACAACTTCCGGAACAGAACATCAGTTGCACAGGGAGTACAATGAATGATTAACAAATGGGACCCCATAAAGCTGAAAAATCTTCTGTAAGGCAAAAGATACTGTCAATCAGACAAAGCAGCAGCTTACAGAATGGGAAAAATTTCTTTTTACTAACTCCATCTAATACAGGACTAAAATCCAAAATATATAAAGAACTTAAACTACATATCAAAAACCCAAACAATTCAATTAAAAATGGGATATATATCTAAACAGAGAATTCTCAATAGAGGAATCTCAAATGGCCGAAAAACATTAAAGTGCTCAGCATCCTTAGCCATGAGGGAAATGAAAATCAAAATTACTTTGGGATTCATCTTACACCTGTCAAAAGGCTAAGATCAATAACACAAATGATAGGTCATGCTGGCAAGGATGTGGAGCAAGTGGAAAACTCCTCCATTGATGAGTCCAAACTTAAAGAGCCACTATAAAAATCAATATGGTGATTTCCCAGATAATTAAGACTGGATTTACTTCAAGAACCAGCTATACCACTCTAGGGTATATACCCAAAGGTGTCTCCAGCCCACTACAAGGATACTTGCTCAGCCGTAGTATGTTTGGATTTATTCAGAATAGCCAGAAACTGGAAAAAAGAAGTCTCTTCCTGACAAAAAAAAAAAAAAAAAAAGAAAAAGAAAAAAAAGATAAACAAAATGTGGTATGTTACCCTGTCAACTCAGCAGTTTAAAAAAAATGGCATCCATCTTTTGAGGTCTTTCATTTCTTCAGGGATTTGAAGTTCTTGTTATACAGATCACTCACTTACCGGGTAAGAGTTACACCAAGATATTTTATACTATTTGTGGCTATTTGAAGGGTGTTGTTTCCCTAATTTCTTTCTCAGTTTGCTTATCATTTGTATAAAGAAAGGTCACTGATTTGTTTGAATTAATTTTATGTCCAGCCACTTTGTTGAAGTTGTCTATCAGTCGTAGGAGTTCTCTAGTGGAATTTTGGGGGTTGCGTATGTATACTATCATATCATCTGCAAAGATGACTTCTTCCTTTCCATTTTGTATCTCTTTGATATTCTTTTGTTGTCTAATAGCTAGAACTTTAAGTACTATATTGAATAGATGGGGAGAGAATGGGCAACCTTGTCTTGTCCCTGATTTTAATGAGATTGCTTCTAATTAGTCTCCATTTAATTTGATGTTTGCTGTTGGTTTGCTATATATTGCTTTTATTATGTTTAGTTATGCACCTTGTATCCATGATCTTTCTAAGGCTTTTACCATGAAGGACTCTTTCATTTTGTCAAAGGCTCTTTCAGCATCTAATGAGATGATCATGTGTTTTTTTTCCTTCAGTTTGTTTATATAGTGGATTACATTGATGGGTTTTCATATATTGAACCATTCCTACATTCTTGAGATGAAGCCTACTTGGTAAATGATGGTTTTGATGTGTTCTTGGATTTTTTATTGAATATTTTTGCATTCATTTTTACAAGTAAAATTGACCTGAAGTTCTCTTTCTTTGTTGAGTCTTTGTGTGGTTTAGGTATCAGAGTAACTGTGGCTTCACAGAATAAATTAGGTATATATAATAAATTAGTTATATAAATTCATATAATAAATTAGTGTTCATTCTATGTTTTCTTTGTGGAAAGATCTCCCATGCTCATTGATTGGTATGATGAACATAGTGAAAATGGCTGTCTTTCCAAAAGCAATCTACAGATTCAATGCATTCCCCATCAAAATTCCAACACAATTCTTAACATGGAAAGAGCAAATTTCCACTTCTTATGGAAAAACAAAAAATCCAGGATAGCCAAACAATTCGCAATCAAATGGTCTTCTGGGGGAATCACCATCTCTGACCTCAAGCTGTACTACAAACAATAGTGATAAAGACCACATGGTATTAATACAGAGACAGACCGTCAATCAATGGAATAGAATCAAAGACTCAGAAATAAACCCACACACCTATGGACACTTTATCTTTGACAAAGAAGCAAGAAACATGCAATGGAAAAAAAAAGAAAGCATCTTCAATAAATGGTGCTACTGTGACTTGCTGTCTATATATAGAAGAATGAAAATCTATTCATATTTATCACTTTGCACAAAGTTCAAGTCCAAATGGATCAAGGACCTCAACATAAAACCAGATAACACTGAATCTAATAGAAGAGCAAGTGGGAAAAAAAGCCTTGGATTCATTGGCACAGATGGTAAATTTCCTGAACAGAATACCAGTGGCTCAGACTCAACAACTGATAAATGGGACCTAATGGAACTGAAAAGCTTCTGTAAGGCAAAGGACACTATCAATAGGACAAATTAGCAACCTACAGATTGGGAACAAAAAAAATCTTCACTAACCCTACATCTGATAGAGGGCTATTATCCAAAATATATAAAGAACCGAAGAAGTTAACCTCTAAAAAACCAAATAACCGAATTAAAAAATGGAGTACAGAGCTAAACAGATAATTCACAACAGAAGAATCTTGAATGGCTGAGAAGCACTTAAAGAAATGTTCAAAGTCCTTAGTCTTCAGGGAAATGCAAATCAAAATGACCCTGAGATTTCACCTTGCACCAATCAGAATGGCCACGATCAAAAAATCATGTGACAGCAGATACTGATGAGGATGCAAAGAAAGGACACACCTCCATTTCTGATGGGACTGCAGACTTGTACAACCACTCTAAAAATCAATATGGCAGTTTCTCAGAAAGTCTACCTAAAGACCCAGCTATATCACTCTTGAGCATATACTCAAAAACACCCCATCATTCCACAAGGGCATGTGCTCCACTGTGTTTATTATAGCCTTATTTGTGATAGCCAGAAGCTGAAAACAACCCAGATGTCCCTCAACCAAAGAATGGATATAGAAAATGTGGTTTACACAATGGGATACTATTCAGCTATTAAAAGGGAGGACTTTATGAATTTTGCAGGCAAATGGATGGAACTAGAAAATACCATCCTGACTGAGGTAACCCAGACCCCAAAGGACATGCATGGTATGTACTCAATGATAAGTGGATATTAGCCAAAAAGTACATAGGATACAACCCACAGAAGAAGTGTAACAAACAGAAAGACCCAAGAGAGGATGCTTCATTCCCAGTTAGAAGAGGAAAGAAAATAATTATGGGAGGCAGAGGGAAAGAAGGACCTGGGTGGGAGGGGTTGGGGAAGGGGAACAGGATCAGGTATAGGGTGGGGAACAGGAGAGAAACCCAGAAGGCCAGGAGAAGGAATGGAAATAAGCAATCTCCGGTGGTGGGAGGTGGGGAGGGACCCTCTAGAAAGTACCAGAGACCTAGAGGTCTGTCCAGACTCAAGGGGGGTGACCTTAGCCAAAAAGCCCAATGATGGGGAGAGGGAACTTGAAGAGTCCACATCCAGTAGAAAGACAGGGCCTCAAGTTGAGGGATGTAGTTACTAACCCACAGTCAAAATTTCTGACCTAGAACTGTTCCTCTCTAAATGAACTGGAGGGACAAAAATGGAGAAGAGACTGAAGACAGGAACCTAGCATGACTGGCCTCTGATAGGTTCTACCAGCAACTGACTGAGATGGACACAGAAACTTGCACTCAACCATTGGACTTAAGTCAAGGACCCCTATGGTTGAATTGGGAAAAGGACTGAAGAAGCTGAAGGGGAGGGCAACTCCATAGGAAGACCAGCAGTCTCAACCCCAGGGAGCTTCTAGAAACTGAGCCACTGACCAGGCACCATACACAGGCTAGTCTCTGGCACATATATAGCAGAGTACTGCTTGGTTTGACCTCAATGGGAGAAGAGGCCCCAGGAATGGGGTGACCTGGTGGTGGGGAGAAACACACTCTAGGAGGCAAGAGGGAAGAAGAACTGTGGGAGGAGGGACTGAGATGGGGAACGATGGCTGGAATGTAACTAAATAAAATACATTTAAAAAATTGACATCATGAAATTTGCAGGCAAATGAATGGCACTAGAAAAAAATCTTCCTGAGTGAGGTAACCCAGACCCAGAAAGATCATTCACTTATAGGTGGATATTATCCATGAAATAAATGATAACCAACTTACAATCCATAGACTCAGAGAGGTTAGGTAAAGAGAACAGGAGTTTAGAGGAGTTCAGGAATCTCTCTGGGAGGGGGAAGATCAGATTTTTGGGGCAGACTGTAGGCAGGTAGTGATGGGAGTGGGAGGGATCAGGTGAAGGGAAATTGGGGTGGAGGGAGAGAGTGTGAAGAGAGATGGCTGCTGTTGGGGTGGAATTTGGAAGGTGGTGTGAAAACCTAGTACAGTAGGAACTTCTGGAATCTATGAGGGTGAACTTAATGAGGATCCTAGTAATGAGGGATATGGAGTCTCAACCGCCTGCCTTCTCCTGTTGTCAGGTAAGGTTTCTAGTGGTGGGACTAGGTTGCAGTCAGTTGAGTTGTTGGTCAAGGGAGTCTCATAAAAATCCCCAAACTGCTGTTGTTAAGACAAAGACAGCTTCAAACTGACAGCAGGGACCCCACTGCTGAGCATAATACCCACACAACTCAGTGAACAAGGAAACGTAGAACTGGTGTCTACATGGAGCCTTCATCCCTTGGCACGGGATTGCATCCAAAGACCTAGGTATATGAGGTCTGGCTGGAATGCAGACACACCCTGCACTACACTGTGATCTGGTTGGAATGAAGACATACCCTGGGCTATAGTAGGATCTAGCTGGAATACAGACACACCCTTAGTACACACTTTTAATCCCAAACAATGAAACTTAATTTATAAGGTTAGTTTATAGAAAGAAGCAGCCATGTTTGAAAGTGACATCTACTTGAGGGCCTGACAAAGTGACAAGTCAGAGGAGTTGACAGAACAAATGAGACATAGAATACACCCGACTTTCTTGAGAGCAGACTGGAATGAGAGGTGCTGGTGATGTGTGTCTATGTCAGGTTTTACTGGGATAGTTTTACAGAGACAGCTTGCAGGCGAAGACAGAATAGGGCAGAGAATGAGAAACAATCAGAAGATTAGAACAGAATGCCTGAGTTAGTTTGAGGGCAAGCAGAGCAATTCAGTCAGAAGCTGAGCTTGTATCAGTAAGCTTGGAGAGGAGTTTTGGGCAAGAACAGCTGAGCTGAACCAGCCAGAGCTCAGAAAGAACTAGAAAGAGTGAGATTGAGCAGTAAGTCTCTGAGATAGAGGCGACAATTACATTGGGTGAATAAAAGTTACTTTTATAACAATCTGTCCTGCCGCAAAATATGCTAGGACAATGGTGGCACAGAACTTGTGGGTGTAACCAACTAATGTCTGATTTGACCTAAAGCCCACTCCATGAGATGGAACCTATACCTGACAATGCTTAAGCAATAAAGAACTAGAGATTAGATAGCACAAAGACCTATGATGAAACCAAACACTGCTAGTATTAAAAAAAAATCAATGAAATTATACTTGGCTATACTCATAGATCAGTGCCTTTTCCAGTCATCCCCAGAACTGCTTTCTCCAGCAGCATATGGGTACAGATGCGGAGACCAATGGCCAGACATTATGTGAACAGAACCTAACTTGGAGATCTCCATCAAATCCCTGCCCTCAGAGATCAGGAACTCTTTTGGAAGTGGTGGCTTAAAGACTGCAAGTACTAGTGGGATGGAGGATACCAGGAGAACAAGGCCCTCTGAATCAACTAAGCAAAGCATATATGAGCTTAAAGGCACTCAAGCAGCAAAGAGGGGGTTGACATGGGTATGTACCAGGTCCTCTGCATATATATTATAGCTAACAACTTAGTTTTTGTATGTGACTCCTGACTGTGAGAACAAATATGTCTCTGACTCGTGTGCTTGCTCTTGGGATTCTTTTCCGCCTCTGAGTTGCTGTGTCCAATTTTGATGTGCTAGCTTTTGCTTCATATTATTATAGATTATTTTGTCTTGTTAGATTGTTATTTCTTACAAGCCTCTTTTTTTCTACTGACAGTAAAGGAGTAGATTTGGAAAGCAGGGAGGTGGGCAGGAACTGGGAGGAGTAGGAGAAAAAAACCATAATAAGGATATATTGTATAGGAAAAGATCTATTTTAAAATAAAAGTAAAAATATATGAAAAAATAAATTCATTAGGTCAAATACAACAAAAGGATATGAAAGTAGAAGAGATTATTTGAGAAGAAGATCAGTGAGGACAAGCGTGAAAATGGGATTAAAATGATCCACAGATATTGGGTACACAGATTGAAATGCCCTAATAAAACACATTCTTGTATGTAGTTAGTATATGCTAGTACACATTGTTTAGAAGTATGGGGCATAGTAGAGGGCGATTCGGTTGCTTTTTTGGAAAGGATTTTTTTTTTTTTTTAAAGATTCCAGATAGCTTTCATAGGACAGGCTGTTTGCTTTTCTGTTCTTCTGCAATACCATGCTCCAGCCAAGGGATTTCTCACCAGACACTGAATAGATGGAACTTCTTGCTCTGGGATTTTCAGCCTTCAAATTCTGGGCCAAATAAATCCCTTACACAGAGAAACCCTATTTACAGAAACAAACAAACAAACAAACAAACAAAAAAGTGCCTGACCTCTGATATTTTTTATAGCCCCCAATAAATGGACTGATAATGCATGCCTTGTCTTGTTTTTGAGAAGTAGGATACTGAAATGGAAGATAGTTTTCTTAGCATATTAAGAATGTGAGTGATAAAAACTGATTCAAATTTCTGAATGGGAATGATTTTATGTTGTCATGCAAAGAAATGGTTTCCGGGTGGGGGCATGGCTGCTTCCACAAAGCACTGTGAGATAGTCTCAGAGTTCAAGACTCCTTTGAGAAATCTCCCTTACCTTTCTTTATTATCATAATTTGCATAATTTAAAGTTTGTGCCTCACCAGCGATAATTTAATTGCTGGCTTGCTCCTGATTTTCCCACTAAGGATCTTAATTTTCGTGGAGTACATTTCTAGGTTAATAGAAAAGCTATGGTTAGTTTTTAGTTTTATAAATGTAGAATAAAAGAAAAGTGTATCTTTGTTATGTGTGGCTTAAAATGTGGATTTGACTGTGTAATACAGGCAGCAAGGAACACTTATAGCTCGATAAATCACATTTTATAAGTAAAACTAATAGGGTATAAACATCAGACATTATTTTTCCTCTAACGATGCAGTTTTTAAAATCAAATGGAAAAATGCCCATGTAGATACCTAAGAATGTGTGTGTGTGTGTGTGTGTGTGTGTGTGTGTGTGTGTGTATGAATCTGGTTACTTTTACAGTTTTCAGGAATGGAATTAACTCAGTAGAATATTTTTGAACTGCTTGTCTACCCTGACTTCCAGTTGAGTATTTTCTTTCCCTAATAAGATCTTGACTTTACGTGAATGCCATCATCTCAGCCTTTCTCATCCTGGTACAAAACTGAAAGAGCTGCAACAAACTTGGAGACAACATGCAGTTGGTCAGTCCTTCATATTTTTAAACCACTTCCTTATCAAAACCTATTAAACATGGAACTTGTTCTGTTCTGACATTCACTTGTCTCAGAAAACCCCTTAGTCTTGATTTCAAAACCCGCAAAGAGGCCTGGGGCAGAGGCCTTCTCATAAAGGGCACAGAGGAAGGAGAGGCAGCCATGGTCTTCTTCCTGTCCCTCCTGATTAGCCTCCACATTCTCCATCTATTTTCATGGGGTACAGCCTCTGATCCTGTGTGGGGCCCCCAAGAAGGAGAACTTGGGCTCCAGTTACTGATAGCCAGAGCAGACTCTGCAACACTGGGTTGTGTGGCTGGTATAAGAAACACTTCCTGGGTCACCTGCCACCACAGATTAGGTTTTGGGTGATATCTGTCCATGCGAGGCTTAGAACAGACCACACCAGACCAAATGATTTCAAGTGGGGTTTATTCAGGAGATAGGGCAAAGATGGAATGGGAGGGAGAAGAAAAGGAAGAAGATGGAAGAAGAGAGGAAGGGGAGAGAGAGGTCAGGGGGTTCTGCCAGGTGAAGGTGGGAAGTAGCCAGGTGGATTCTGGGAATGTATGGTGGTTGCCTTGGCAACGATGTGGGGGTCGCCTAGATGTGATGTCACTGGGTTTGGAGCCTGATATCAACATACCTTCCTTTCTTCTTATTATAAAGAGAAAAAAAGGGGGGAGGGGAAGCCGATGGTGATGGTGAAAGAGGAGTTGTGGTGCTGTGTCTCTTAAACTACTTCCTGCTGTGTAGAAGTGTAGTCTATTGTGAGGAGTAGCTGGCTTTCACCATTGGGGTCCACTTGGTAGTTGTGTGCATCAGGTTCCTCTGTGGACAGTGGCTGGTAATTCTGTAATAGGAACTGATTAATAGTTTGGTTAGAAATAATAACACCAGGAGGACTAAAAAGGGTGTTACAAAAGAGAGTATCTACTTTTATATGGGGTTTTTAAAAATCTCAGAACTGGAGGTCTCACATTCCCTAAAAACAACAAGGAACCGGCGAAGATCATCTTCTTTAGCTGTCAGCTAGCCCCCATCAGTTCTGAAGCACCACAGCTGGAATCCCATCGGACTTGTATGTAGAAACACAGCGGTTTAGAAGTGTATTCTGTCACTTACTGCCTTAAGTGAAGAGAGCTGGCTTGCTGTCTTTTAAAAATCCTCCCACCCTCTAGGCCTGTTTTCCTTCCTTGGGAGTGTAGTCTCCAGTGTTTCCCACAGGTTCAAGCTACTTGGACCTAAGAGAGCCCTATTCCTCTTCCACAAAGTGAGCATTGCCATTTCCTAAAATAACACTTGAAAGTTACCAAGTGTGTAGAAGTCTGATGTTAGTCCTGATCCTCGCTGTGGCCTCAGTAGGAACTGTTTCCCATAGGCCTGGTTCTAGGTGCTGTTTTGAGAAGTTGCAGAGACATGATGATTTTGTCTATAAAGTTGATCTTCGAGAACTGCACAGTAGACTTATAAGAATATTGCAGGCTCAATGGGATGGCTGGGCAGATAAGGGTGCTTGCCACCACGCCAGATGACCTTAGCTTCATTCCTGGGACCCACAGGGTAGAAGGAAAGAAATGACTTCTGCAAGTTGTCCTCTTATGTTCACACTGTGACACGTTACCCCCTCCCGACTAAGGTACATTTAAAATGAAAAATAAAAACATTCCAAAAATTGTCACAATGTTTTGAACAAGTTTATGATTTTGCATTTGGCTATATTCATAGCTCTCCTTTGCTGCCTGGTTCCACAGCGGACAGATATGTGGAGTCTTCTTAGAGGACATGGGGCACTGAGGGTGGGCCTTGATATTTATAGCCTAGCTCACTCTGCTTCCTCTTTAGCACCAGGTAATATGGAGTCTCAGTTGCAGGCTTCTGCCTTTCTACCATGATGTTACTGGAACCCTTTAAAATATGAGCTAGAACGAACCCTTCCTCTGTCAAATTGCTCCTTGTCAGGTATGTATATAGTCACAGTGATGAGAAGTGACTAATACAGTCTCCTTTAGATGTAGCCATGGAATGACCTGTAACCTGCTGTGTCCTGTTCCAAAGTTTATTGCTCACTGTAATTTTCCCCTATTCTTTCATCAAAAGCCTTCAGTTAAAATTCAGACTGCACATATTTTTGTCTACAAAGACTGGAGAAAGCTCAGCAGTTTTTCAGAAAAGCACGTGTCATCAGTCAATTAATTACCCGGTCCTCATTTATCCTTACCTATTTTTGATAGTCATGTGTGAGCCCATCTTCATAAACTCCATCAGTATCTGATTTTAATGAGGAAAGCTGTCATACTGTGAGGAGCCTATACAAAGGCCCAGCTGTCAAGGATCAGAGGACAACCTCAGTCTGGCAGATAGCCAGACAGACACCTGAGGTTTCAGTTTGAGAATTTGAAAGCCACCGGATTCTTCCAGTCACCAAATGAACTTGAAAGCAGACTGTCTAGTCTCCCAAGCTCAGGCTAGCCCTGCCCACAGCTGCTGCTGTCCTTGGTACTCATCCCTGGTACTGGTATCTTCAAAATGGAGTTTTCACTGAAATTGGGCTACACTTCCACTGATAGCTTCTCCTGGGCTCTCTTCAGGGACTCTGACTCTGACACATGGTACCAACTGTCACCTTCTCTTCATGAATTCTTCAATCCTTTGATGTCTACTGCAACTTTAAGATGAAAAATTAGGATGTTAAATATAATTACATATGCCCAGCTCTGCCTTCTTTCCCAGTTCTTTGTTCTTGTTTACAAAATATATCCCTCTGTTCAGGGTCATGAATATTCACAACTTTTGCTGAAATACATTTTTTTTTCTTTCAAGATCTATATAAGACCATCATAGAGTGAAATGGGTCAAAAGAAGCCTATAAAATTCTAAACAAAGAAGTTAGCTTAAAACTTGTAACAGAAAGATTAATAGTTAAACAAAACCCAAACAAACCTGTACATGGAAACAACAATAGGTCTCTATGGTTATTGAATTAGGATGGGTTTGCATATAACAATTTTTATTCTAAAACTTTTAGATAAGAACATATATTTTAATAAATACATATGTTTGATAAGTAAGATGGTCTACTCAGGTTAACAATAACTGATTTTAAGATGTATGGCTAGTTTTTCTGTCTTTGCTGAGGTTGTTGTGCTTTAGCTATTTGAATAAATCGAGTCTAAGAAGAAACTGTGATGTTCTGTAATGGTGCACTGTGGAAGGATCAAGCAGATGAGCCTCCTCCTCTCTCTATGGGCTGTATTTATAGCTTTAAATTTGTTCCAGTCTCTCTGTGGGCTGCATTTATGATTTAAAGTTTTATTTTAATATTAAGAAAGCTTCAATTCAAAAAGTATAATTTTAAGGCTAAATTTAACAGTTAAAATTATAAAATCCTAATCTTGTCAAGGCTACTAACTTGTTATAAGCTATTAATGACAATTAAGACATCCAAGCTAATGTTCAGTCACCTGATAAATGATCAATTTTTTCAAAATGATCAGAACTATGCTTGTGATCATGCTAGGTACAAATGCCATTTATTTTCAGGGACAAGCTTTATTTAGCCTTCTGAGTATGGTTTCAAGATTACTCTGGAGCAAGTAACTAAAAACAAGTAACGTTAAGTTAAAATCAGATATACTTAACAAGTTCAATGTTGGTTTTAAAACTCCTCAGAGATCTTCTGAATATGGCATTTACAATGTTTAATAAAAAGTTTCCCATGACAGACAAGACTACAAGATCCCAGAGACAGCCCCAAGGTCTCCTGCAAAGAGGACTATAGAGCAAACATGACATCATCTAAGTTGTGGTAATGCTAATCACTGGCAAAGAATTGCTCTGTGCCTCACCTACCAACAGGATCCTGCCCAAACTGCAGACAAGCAGGACATTGGAGAACTGACTGCCTGTCATTGTCTTCCAAGACAGGCTGATCTCTTAAATTCTTCATCCACAAAAAAGTCTCTGAGATCTTTCAGTCTGGCAGCTGAAGTTTAGTGCTGCTCTGTGTGACAATAAAAACTTACTGCTGTCCTGTAAGACTGCCAAAGACTGATTACCTCTGCTCCCAAGACAACCCTGGAGGAGCCTAGGGTAGCTATCTAAGTAAGACCCTATCATCTTAATTGATACAGAGGCCAGTTGAATTACTTTCTGTTCAAATTTATTTTTCTTTCTGTTCAAATTTATTTTTCTCAGATCTCTGATGATGATGATAATGGGTAACTGTAGCTTTCTCAGTATAACAATAGCAAGGAACCAGTTCCTTCCACCAAGGCTGCAGCTGCCCAGTGATCCATTTCATATATGGAAATAAGACCTTTCCCTTTTAGGGCTCCTGGGTCTCCTGATAAAATGGCAGACCCATACAGCAAAGAAACCTTGCTGACAGGCTTCAGGAGAGAGAGAGAGAGAGAGAGAGAGAGAGAGAGAGAGAGAGAGAGAGAGAGAGAGAGAGAAGTTTCAGTGTAACTTATACTATCCCTTTATTGAAAAAAAAAATCTTCTCAATGATCTTAGTAATTTACTAACTATGTCTCATGGTAAATAATTAAAAAATAGAGTTTATAAAGGCTATGAAGGTCTAGGAAAATGGTTTAGGGTGAAAGTTGTAAATGTCTAAGGATATAAAAGATTAAATAAGCTATAAGAGTTTAAGAAAATAATTTAAGATATATAAAGGTGTGAGGATATGAAAGTTTAAATTATGAGGGTCAGAGAAAATGATTTAAGGTACATAAATGCAAGTTATAAAGGTCTACGAAAATGATTCAAAGTATATATATATAAAACAATTTAAAATATTTGAGATTTCTTTCCTTCTTACTATGCTACTATTTATTATATTAAGATTTTTAAGTTCAGAGTTTTGACATAAATAAATGAATTAAGACTTTTTCTCCCAAGCCCCTGTGGTGGTTTGGAAAAGTACAGCCCCCATAGACTCATCATGTATTTGAATGGTTGGCCCATAGGGAGTGGTACTATTAGGAGGTGTGGATTTGCTATAAGAAGTGTGTCTCTGTGGGGGTGGACTTTGAGGCCTCATATGCTCAAGCTCTCTCAGTGCAGAATATGATCCCCTACTCCTGCTTTTAGATCAAGATGTAGAACTCTCAGCTCCCTCTTTAGCATGTCTACCTGCATGCTGCCATGTTTCTTGCCATGATGCTAATGGGTTAAACCTCTGAAACTGTAAGCCACCCCAATTAAATGTTTTTTTTTTTTAAGAGTTGCCATAGTCATGATGTTTCTGCACATCAATGAAATCCTAATTAAGATAGCTCCTTAACTTTATCTTTTGTCCATTGTGTATGCAGATTTCCAACCATTAATTAGAGACTACAATATACTCTAAACACATCAGCCTCAAATGGCCCACAGGCTTACTACAGGTCAGTCTGTTGGGGGCATTTTCTCAATTGCAGTTTCTTCTTCCCAAATGACTTTAGCTTGTTTCAAATTGTCATACAACTAGCCAGTACACCCACTATGATAGTCTGTATATTTGAACTGTTAGCCAAGATAAACTTTTCCTTCTTTAGTTGATTTTATGAGATATTTTGTTACATCAACATGAACATCAACTAATTTTGGCAAACCCAAGTCTCCAGATATCACCAAAAGATAGTATCTGTTTCCCAAGGCTTATAGAATATTGATTTAAGATCATGGAATGTAACTTTAATAAAATGTATGTCATCACAGACATAAACAGTCAAAGATTTGGGTAGAAAGTGGAAAATTTTCATAAAAATTATGATAAATTTAAAATATAATTATTACCAAGAATAATCAGTCTTAGCTTTTTTGTATTTATTAACAACTTTGCCTGTGAACTCTGAGACATTTTGGTTTTGACATCAAAGCAGTAATGTAACTCAATTTCATACATAATGTATTTTGTTTTTGAACTGTGCATTCATAAGCACATTTTAATGCATAATTAAACTAAATTTCATTTGCTTTATTTTTTTCACTTTTGGCCATCATCTAGTCAGAGTGACTTGCATTTATGAATGCTTCAGTAAGTCAATAATGAGGCAAGGAATCATTTTCATAAATTAAAACAAAACACAACCAAAAAGTAAATGTTTTGCATGCTGGGGAAAAGGATGCAGTATTCTTGACTTTCAGAAATGTTTGATTTTTTATCTGCCTGAGAGGTAGTTTGAATGTTCCCCCTTCTGATCTTTTGGCTACATTGCATGATTTCATTCTGAGAAATCCCACTTTTAAATGGAGCAATTAAAAGCTTTAGATATGCCTACTTCACAGTGAAAGGTAGGTTCTTCTCGTGTGTGTGTGTGTGTGTGTGTGTGTGTGTGTGTGTGTGTGCCCCTGTGTTTATGTATAATTATAAACAAAATCAGAAATGATTTATTGCCTGTAGACCTTTAGAGTCATGGGTGGTTTAGAGACTGCACTCCCACATCTAATGTAACCAACCCTTCTTCCATCTAGATTACAGACTTCCGAAGACCGAGGAGTTCTCAACTCACAGTCACACAATCCAGGAAACAGGGCTGGCACTCAGCTCTAGCTGATTTATGGCTCCAATGCAAGTACCAGGACCCAGATTTTTTTCTGCCATCTCTGTATTCCACTGGTGAGAACCTGGTAGTAACTGTGGGAACTGCATCTCTGGAGTAAGGAAAGGAACAATTTCTGGAAGCAGAGGGAAGGGTTGAGGATAGGGAGGTTGGAATCAGGGACAGTCTAGGGATATATCTTTACTCTAAAAGAAAAGTTTAAGTGAATGACCTAGAAAATGGTTTGAAATCAAAAGACATTCTGTTGAGAGCCATGCAGGAGGAACAACAAACGGCTTTAGAATTTATGGAATGCAACCCACTGGTTAGCACAATCACAATGGGTGTGCCTTGGAGAGGCACAGACAGAGGACCTTGTGTCCTGAGGACTTCATGCTGTTGGGGAGTTTTTCTTTGCTTGTTACCTTCACATTCCTCTTAATTTAAGAATTGTATGAAAACTCTAAAGGTCTTCTAGTCCCTCACTGGACGGTATCTCTGGCACTCTCAGTAATCATGCTTGACCTCTTTCAGGCATTGCTGCTGGAGCAGATTAATGATTCATTCACCACCCTAGAGAAGAACTTAGATATATGTAGATTGTCAGCAATGACCATCGCCCTTAGAAACATTTGGAAAAATAAATTGTTAATGAGGTTAGGCTAAGATGTTTTTGCTAGTGGCTTTGATGTAGAACATCTTATGGACCAATTTCAGGTTCAGAAAACCACACTCTTAACAGTTAAGCTAGGGACTTTTTAAGGTCAGCAAACAAGAACAGTGGCAGCACTGGATGACATAATTCTTTGGCTGTAGCTGGGCTGGTGATCAAGGTAATGAATTTTTTACACCTGTTTTTGCTCTCAGCTTCCTGATATGATTTAATAGAAACTGCTGATGAGTGGATGTGTAAGTAGAAATGACTGTTGTTTATATAAAGGTTTGAACTTGTGATTCTTTTAAGATGCTTAGAAGATTACTTTTAGAGATAAATAATAAAACAATTGGTCCTTTCTTTGTAACTACAAATTGCTGCTTGCCAGTAAGAAAAACTGGCTAAGAAAACTACCTCGCTTGCTCACAATTTGTTAATCTATAAGAAGTTGGTTAATTACAAATGCATGTGTGTTATTGGGAATAATTTTTTTTTTACCCATACTATATAATGTTTTTTTTCATGTGAAGGTATTGGGGAACTCACTGTCTTTTCATACTTATTCATTAGAAGAAAAATCGAATGTAGTCACATTATAATGCTATACTGCTTAAAAAATTTTGCTGGGATATATAAGCTGTGGGAGGAAAACAAAAGGTGTTGGAGCCTACTCACTGGAGTTTGTTCCATCCACCAATATGTATGTGTGTATATACATATGTGTGTAAAATGGTTGTAACTGCTTGTTGGGGCTTGCTCCATTCATCCAATCTGTCTGTCTGTCTGTCTGTCTATATGTGAAGTTGTTGAAGCTTGCCTTGCTTTATAGACTCAAATGTGTCTCTCTGTATGTGTGTGCATGACTCCACCCAATCCCCTTCTCTTCTCCTTCTCGCCAGTCCCCAAAGAATTTAAAGACAGTTTTTCACCTGTCACAGGGAGCACCAGTCCCAGTAAATCAAGCTGTATTCCCTCAGAGAAAAGTCAGCTGAGTAATTCTAGTTACCAGCTGCTATCTGCAGCAGTCCCCACCCCAGCCCTATCCATTGCTCTCTGAACCAGCCCCTATTAGCTCTACCAGTAATGGCTTCCATTGAGTGCTATTAGCATCGACCCCATTCACCAATTCCACACTTGGCCTTCCTCAGTTAACTCTGTGGTGTCAAAGATAGCTAACATTTGTTAAGCATATACTTTTAAACATATTATTGTTAACATGGCATTATTATATTATCCTATATTATATATTATTATACATGTCACAAAATATAATTTATTATTAGATAACATGTTATTAAGCACATACTTTAGAAAAAAGAAATTAAGGTTAACATGGGCCAGGTGACTTATTTTTTTCAACTGTACATACAGTCAGCCCCTGGTTTCCAGACCAGGAAATTTTAGATATAGAAACATGGGATATAAAAAGAATAGACTTAAACAATTGGTTTAGTAAGAATGGACCTTAAGACACAGCCCCTGCTAGGTTTTCTACTTGGAGCATGCTTAGAGGGGCACTAGCAAGTAATAAGGAGCCTATGAACCCTCTAGAACCTTCTGGTCCCCACCTCTACATAAGGGAACTTTCTTGTTGTCACCTTACTTGGGATCTAAGAACAACGTCCTTCCCTTGACAGAGGATTCTGTGGAAGTTGGAAAAGTTGAGCTCAGAGGAGGAGTCTGACTTCCACCAATCAGGCACAACCCACCTCAGAGGTCTCACAGAGGTCTCCACCTAAAGAGTGCCATCAGCTGGGGGAAGAAACATTCAAAACATGAGCAGACACAGAACATTTTAGATTCAAACCATAATAATGGTCTAATGCAGTCACAATTGTGGAATGCTTTTTGCAATAGCAAACTTTAGCTTGGCAACTTATTTTGCAAATAACTTTTGTTGTTATGTAAAACTAGGTCTCTCGGTGTACCCAGGCTGGCTTTGGATTGTTAGTCCTACTGCCTGAGCCTCCTAAGTGCTGGGATTACAGGCAGGAGCCACCACTTTCAGCTGGAAAATGAACCCTTCACTACCAGATTTATTTTGAAGTCTTACTTTGGTGGATAGACAAACTACTATGTTTTACATCATGCTCTGGTCATTCATGGGAAGTTCTGAAGACCAAGGACAGTCTGGAACGTTGTTTGGTCATCTCTTACCATGGAGCAAAATGTCACAGTAGCTCTTGAGAAAGATTTTAATACATTTATTATGAGTTTAAATACATTTAGAGAATAACTAAATTGTGTTATTTCCATTTCTTTGAATTATTAAAATATAATTATGTTATTTTCTTCTTCCCCTTTCCTTCCTCCAACTCTTCTTACATACCCAACCCCTTGCTCTCTCTCAAGTTTTAGCTCTTTAACTGAGAGCACCATCATGCTTAACACAAAGTTATCGTGGGGTCAGTACTGACCTCGGTGTCTCTCAGTCACCTATGCAAATGATGAAAAGCTCCTGACCTCTCCAGCTATCATCTTGCAAACCATCTTTGCTTTGTGTTACTCCTCAAGGTTTTATCTTTGATACACTAACTTGGTAGTTGTCTTAGTCAGGGTTTCTATTCCTGCACAATTATCATGACCAAGAAGCAAGTTGGGGAGAAAAGGGTTTTTTCAGCTTACACTTCCACATTGCTGTTCATCAACAAAGGAAGTTAGGAGTGGAACTCAAGCAGGTCAGGAAGCAGGAGCTGATGCAGAGGCCATGGAGGGATGTTACTTACTGGCTTGCTTCCCCTGGCTTGCTCAGCTTGCTTTCTTACAGAACCCAAGACTACCAGCCTAGGGATGGTACCACCCACAAGGGGTCCTCCCTCCTTGATCACTAATTGAGAAAATGCCTTACAGCTGGATCTCATGGAGGCATTTTCTCAACTGAAGCTCCTTTTTCTGTGATAACTCCAACTTGTGTCAAGTTGACACAAAATCAGCCAGTACAATTGACCCCTTGTCAACCTGACACACAAACACATCACTATTAAGCCCTGACCCTTACTTTCTTATTCATTCTCAAGATCTAAATAACTTTAAAACTCCCACAGTCTTTGCAAATTCTTACATATTAAGATTTCAATCCCCTTAAAACATCCAATCTCTTTTAAAATTCAGTCTTTTTGCAATTAAAAGTCTCTTAACTGTGGGCTCCAATAAAATACTTTCTTCCTTCAAGAGGGAAAAAAATATCAGGGCAGTCACAATAAAGAGCAAAATCAAACTCCAACAGTCCAACGTCTGGGATCCACTCACAATCTTCTGGGCTCCTCCAAGGGCTTGGGTCACTTCTCCAGCCCTGCCCTCTGTGACTAACCAGCATCAATAGTCCCAGTAATGCAAAAGGTTTGCTTTAGTAGTTCTTGTATTGTGTTAATCACAGCTGATTCTTCAGCCCCAGCTAAAACATCATGACTAAGAAGTAAGTTGGGGAGGAAAGAAGTCGAAGACAACCTCAGAAGATGGAAAGATCTTCCATGCTCATGGATCAGTAGGGTTAGCATAGTAAAAATGGTCACCTTACCAAAAGCAATTCAATTCAATCCTCATAAAAATTCCAACTCAATTCTTCCCTGAGATAGAGCAATTCTCAACTTTATATAGACTAACAAAAACCCAGGATAGCAAAAACAATTCCCAACAATAAAAGAACTTCTGAAGGAATCACCATCCCTGACATCAAACTGTACTACAGAGCAATAGTGATAAAAACTGCATAGCATTGGTACAGAGGCAGGCAGGGAGATCAATGTAATAGAATTGAAGACCCAGAAATGAACCCACACACCTATGGACACTTGATCTTTGATAAAGAAGCCAAAAGCATACAGTGGAAAAAGGAAAGCATCTTCAACAAGGTGCTGATTCATGTGGCTGTCAGCATGTAGAAGAGTGCAAACTGATCCATTTTTATGTCCTTGTACAGTGCTCAAGTTCAAGTGAATTAAGGACCTCCACACCAAACCATATACACTGAGTCTAATAGAAGAGAAAGTGGGAAAGAGTCTTGAACACACTGGCACAAGGGAAATTTTCCTGAACAGAACACCAATGGCTCAGGCTCTAAGACCAACAACTGACAAATGGGACCTCATGAAATTGAAAAGCTTCTGTAAGACAAAGGAGACTGTCAATAGGACAAGATTGGGAAAATATCTTTATCAACCTTATATCTCATAGAGGGTTAGTATCAAAAGTATACAAAGAACTCAAGAAGTCAGACTCCAGAAAACCAAATAACCCAATTAAAAATACTATCCAAAGTATACAAAGAACTCAAGAAGTTAGACTCCAGAAAACCAAATAACCCAATTAAAAATAGTGTACAGAGATAAACAAAGAATTCTCAGTTGAGGACTCAAGTGGCCGAGAAGCATTTAAAAAATGCTCAAAGTCCTTAGTCATTAGGGAAATGCAAATCAAAATGACCCCGAGATTCTATTTTATACCAATCAGAATGGCTAAGATCAAAAACTCAGGTAACAGCAGATGCTGGCATGAATATGGAGAAAGAGGAACACTTCTCCATTGCTGGTGGGATTTCAGGCTGGTATAACAACTTTGCAAATAAATCTGGTGGTTCCTAAGAAAATTGAAAATAATTCTACATGAAGACCCAGCTATACTACTTCTGGGCATATATCCAAAAGATGCTCCACCATATCACAAGGACACATGCTTGACTACATAGCACTCTTATTTGTAATAGGCAGAAGCTGGAAACAACCCAGATGTTCCTTAACTGAAGAATGGATACGAAAATGTGGTACATTTACACAATGGGATACTATTAAGGTATTAAAAATGAGGAGTTTATAAATTTTGCAGGCAAATGGATGGAATTAGAAAATATCATTCTGAGTGAGGTAAATGAGACTCAAAAGGACATACATGGTATGTACTCACTGATAAGTGAATATTAACCCCCAAACTCAGAATACCCATGATGCAACTCACAGACCATATAAAGCTCAACAAGAAGGAAGGCCAAAGTGTAAATGCTTCAATCCCACTTATAAGGTGGAATAAAATAATTATGGGAAGTAGAAGGAAGAAGGGGATTAGGTGTGAGAGGGGAAGAAAAAGGAAAAAGGCAGGACACGACCAGGTATCGGGGGCAAGGGGTGGGGGTGGGGAGAGACAGGAGAGAAGTTCAGAAAGCCAAGAATGAATAGGAGTATGTAGCACTAGGGGCTATGAACAGGACAGAACCACTAGACAGTCCCAGACACTAGGAATGCTAGAGGCTCCCAGATCCTAGTCGGAATGACATTAGCAAAATACCCAACAGCAGGGAGATAGAACCTGAAGAGACTAACTCCAGTAGATAGACATGGTCTCCAGTTGAGGGATGGGGCCACCCACGCATCTCAAAATTTTTAACCCAAAATTGTTTCTGTCTAAAGGAAATGCAGGGACAAAAATGGAGCAGAGACTGAGGAAAGGCCATCCAAAGACGACCCCACCTTGATGTCCATCCCATCCACAGACACCAACCCTGACACTATTGCTGATGCCAAGATATGCTTGCAGACAGGAGCCTGGTATGGTTGTCTTCTGAGAGGCTCTGCCAGCACCTGACTAAGACAGATGCAGATACAGCCAAACATCAGACTGAGCCCGGGAACCCCAGTGGAAGAGTTAGGGGAAGGACTGAAGGAGCTGAAGGGGATTGCAACCCCATAGGAAGAACAGTATCAACTAACCAGACCCCTTAGAGTTCCCAGGGACTAAGCCACTAAAGAGCATACATGAATGGGTCCATGGCTCCCACTATATCTGTAGCAGAGGACTGCCTCATCTGGCATCAGTGGGAGGGGAGATGCTTGGTCCTGTTGAGGCTTGATGTCCCAGAGAAGGGGGATGCTAGAGTGGTGAGTCATGAGTGGGTGGGTAGGGGAAGCACCCTGTTAGAGGCAAAGGGGAGGGAGTATGAGGTAGGGGGCTCATGGAGGGATGACGAGGAAGGGGGTCAACATTTGAAATGTAAATGAATAAAATAATTTATAGAAGAAATGTATTTAAAATTAATTAAATTTTCAAAATGTTTAGTGGGTCAGTTCTACCACATTTAATATAACATCCTTGTAGAAGTTCATAAAGCAAAAAAGCATTTTTCTCTCAGAGCCTGAAGGAAACTTAAATTTAAAATGTTATACAACAGTGTTCTTACAGGTTTTCATTCTAAACCTTGCTTTTTGGTCATCAATATTTTGGTGTTGAAGTTTTGGTCCATTTTTTAAAAAACCCTGAAACTTCAATATATTTGCATATTTGATCAAATGTCAAATATGTGATAAGGTATGTCTTTTTAAGGCATATTTCCTCATTTCCCTAAATGTTCTATGAAGAAATGGAGTACATTACTGGAATTTCACAACTGTCTAGGCATTGACTTGTCCTTTATTTGAGGCATTAGTCACCTCAGTGGACAGATTAGTTTTCTTCCATCTAATATCAGAAAAATAGGTTTCCAATATGAAGCAAATTGACCCCCCAAAAAATAGAATATAAGTGTTCTTATCAACTAACAATCTTCATAAAAGCTAAGTAACAAATAAGATCTTCAGGTTTAAAAAATTCCCAGTTGCCTACCAGAAAATACTTAAGCACAGAAAATATTAGGGAAAGGTCAGTGCTACCACAGATGGATGGTCAGGAGTCTCCTGTGGGTCACACTTTAATATCTTTTCTTTTTATTTATTCTTCTCTCACATATCACATCCTGACTATAGTTTTACCTTCATTCCCTCACCCAGAGCTCTCCCCACCACCTCTCCTTTCTTTCAGATCCACTCCCACTTCACCTCCACTCAGAAAAGAGTAGTCCAGAGACATCAACTAAATATGGCATACCAAGCTATGATACTACCAGGCACATATTCTCCCATTAGGCTGGATGAGGCAACCCAGTGGGAGGAAAAAGGAACCCAGGGTTCCAGAGGGAGGCAAAAGAGTCAGAGACAGCCCCTGATAACACTGTTAAGAATTCCACAAAAATACCAAGCTGCACAACCATAGTGTATATGCAGAGGACCTAGGTCAGGCTCATATAGGCTCCCTGATTTTTGTGAGCCCATTTAGTCCCAGTGAGTTGATTCTATGGGCAGTGTTCTTGTGGTGTTCTTAATCCATCTGGTTCCTCCAGTCTTTCATTCCCTTCCTCTGCAGAACTTTTTAATCTCTTCCTAATGTCTGTCCATGGGACTCTGCATCTGCTCCCATCAGTTCCTGGATGAAGTTCCTCTCATCTCTTTCTTGGTGGTTATGGCTCTGGTCCCCATCACATCCTCCAGGCATGATAAATTGAGAGTTGGAGGTACTGTGGCTAGTTTGGTGCCCCAATCTCTTACTTGAGGCCTTGCCTGGCTACAGAAGATGGCCTGTTCAGGTTCAAAGGCCCAGAAAGCATTTTCAACAAAATCAAAGAAGAAATTTTCCTAACTTGAAGAAGGACATGCCTACAAAGATATAAGATGCTTACTAAACACCAAATAATTTGGGCCAGAAGTGAAAGTTACCTTGTCAGATAATAATCAAAACACTAAACAGATAGAACATAAAGTATTAAAAGTTGCAAAAGAAAAAGGCCTAGTAACATATAAAGGCAGACCTGTGAGAATTATACCTGACTTCTCAATGAAGAGTCTAAAAGCCAGAAGAGCAAGCATAGATAGAAATGCTATGCTTTTCTGTCCAAAAAAAATCCAAAAGACCACAGACGCCAGCCCAGACATACCCAAGAAAAATTTTAACTACCATTGATGGAGAAAACAAAATATTCCATAATAAAGTCAAATTTAAACAATGTATATTAACAAATCCTGCCCTATAGAAACTCTGAGGAGGTTAACTATATCCATAAAAAGAAAGGAAATAAATAATCTTACACCAACAAAACCAAAACAAGGAAACACACACAACCACTATCATCACCACCACCACCACCACCACCACCACCACCAACAACAACAACTGAACATTTCACCCAAACACAAAATAACATATATTCTTTTCAGGAACTCATGGAACTTTCTCAGACCAGCAATTGACCACATACTCAGACACAAAGCAAGTCTCAACAGATACATGAAAATTTAAATTATTCCCTGCATCCTGTCAGACCTACATGAATTAAAGTTAGATATCAATAAAAGCAGAAACAATAGGAAGCTTAAAACTCATGTAAACTGTGCAACTGTCTACCGAATCAAAAATGTGTCAAGACAGAAACATAGAAAGAAGTCTAGAATTCAACAATAATGAATGCACAGAATATCCAAACTTATGAGACACAATGAAAGCAGTTCTATGAGGAAGTTCATAGGAGCCATTGCCTACATGAAAAAAATTGGAGAGATCTCATACTATCAGCTTCACAGCACACCTGAAGTCTCTAGAACAAAAAAAGAAAGCACACCCAAGAGGAATAGATGCCAAGAAATAATCAAACTGAGAGCTGAAATCAATAAAATATAAAGAAAAAGAACAATACAACGTGTTATTGAAACAAAAAGTTGGTTCTTTGAGAAAATAAAGAATATTTTTTTATAATTTTTTTCATATTTTTTATTGGATATTATGTTTACATTTCAGATTTTATCCCCTCACCCCATTCCCCCCACCACCCAGGAACCCCCTATCCCATCCCCCTCTCCTGTCTCCACATCTCCTGTCTCCACAAGGGTGTGCCCCCACCTACCCCCCCCTCCCCCCGCCACCCTCGAATTCCTCCCCTTCGGTGTTCAGCCTTCATGGGACCAAGGATCTCCTCTCCCACCCATGACTGACAGGGCCATCCTCCCCTAAGTATACAACTGAAGCCATGAGTGCCTCCCTTTGTGCTCCCAGGCTGGTGGTTTAGACCCTGGGGAGCTCTAGTTGGCTGACACTGTTGCTCTCCTCTTGGGGCCACCAACCCTTTCCTCTAACTTCTCCATTGGGAACCCTTGATCAGATCAATGGGTAGCTGCGAGCATCCGCCTCTGGATATGTCAGGCTCTGGCAGACCTCCAAGGAGACAGCTACATCAGGCTCTTGTCCGCATGCACTTCCTGACATCCATATCGGCATCTATCTTTGGTGACTGCACATGGGACAGTTACCAAGGTAGAGTGGTCTCCAGACGGCCCCTCCTTGACTTTCTGTCCCACACTTTGTAGCCATATTTGCTCCCTTGAGCATGATAGATAAACCCTTAACCAAACCAACTAAAAGATAAAAGAATAGCCAAATTAAGAAAATCAGAAAAGAAATGGGGAGCGTAACAACAAATACTGAAGAAAGACAGAGAATTATAAGAATATATTTTAAAGCCCTCTGCTCAACAAAATTGAAAAATCTAAAAGAAACAAATAATTTTCTTGATAGGTACCCCTTACCAAAGTTAAACCAAAGCAGATAAATGATTTAAATAGACCTATTATCCCTGGTAAAATCGAAGCAGTCATTAAAAGTTTAACAACAACAACAGCAACAGCAACAACAACAACAACAGCAACAACAGCAACAGCAACAGCAACAGCAGCAACAGCAGCAGCAACAGCAACAGCAGCAGCAGCAGCAGCAGCAACAGCAACAGCAACAGCAGCAACAACAGCAGCAGCAGCAGCAGCAGCAGCA
>JANHMN010000001.1:111168987-111291000 GCA_030674055.1 Rhabdomys pumilio
TGTGTGTGTGTGTGTGTGTGTGTGTGTGTGTGTGTGTGTGTGTGTGTGTGTATACCATCTGTTGTACTCTTTCTTTTACTGTTAGGAATGCCTTTCTTTTTGTTTCTGTGCTGAGATTGAATGTGGGGCCTTGCATACACTAGGCATGCTGTCTACCTTAAACCTACATCTTCATCCACTCAATACTATTGTTTAAAAAATGTTACTAAACTCATGTCTGTATGGTTTCAGTGTATAGAGAATGCTGTCAAGTAAGAATTTGCTAGTGTTGGTTCCAGAATCAGGTATTTGGCTGCGTTGTTTGGTATTTACTTTAGTGACTATGATGAAGTAAAACTTTAAAGACCTCATGATTCCAGGAGGCATAACTTCCACAAATTAAAAAAAAATGTGTGTGCATGTCTGTGTGTGTGTGTGTGGGGGGGTGAGTATAGGAGTACAGGTACCCAAAGAGGACAGAAGAAGGTGTTGGATCCCATGAAACTGGAGCTGCCTGACACTAGTGCTGGGAACTGAACTTGGGTTCAGTTCCTCAGCAAGCATAGTATTCATTCTTACCCATTGGGCCTGTTCTCCAGCCCCTTCCATAAAGGCTTATGAAGAGTCATTACAATGGAAGCAACACTGTTCTTAGTGAAAATTCTATTTTTAAAGTCCTTCTTCTGAGATCGCCTGCATCTTTGGAGATCCCAGTAGCCTAAAGGTAATAGCATGGGGGATGAGTCTGATGTCTACAGGATGTCCACCATGATGTATGTACAGAATAAGTGCCATTTTTGTCTAGGAACTCTGTTTCAGAGGAAAGACAACAGAAGACCTGCTTTGCTTCTCTCCTTCCCATGCTCACTCTTCCCCACACTCTTCCCCAGACCTCTGCCACTTAGAGCTGAGTACACAGAGTTCTTTCTTCCTCCTGGCATCCTCTCACTGTAATACTCATTTCATTTTGGTCATCCTGCCAGAATAATAAAATTTTGGATTATCTGATCAAATATAAAACAATCATATATTCATCTGTTTAACAGTTTTTATTATGCTATATGTTAACAACTTCCTTGTAAGCATATTTACCTTTTGAATTGTTTTATTAGTATATACTAATTATCTACAATAATGGGTTTCATTGTGACTTTTCATAGTATACATAGTGTGTTTGGATCACATGCACTCTTTCTTGTTGCCCCCCTACTCCTCCTCATCTCCTTCTTCCTTCCTTCCTTCATGTCTCTCCTTTTTCCTGACCCTATGATTTTAACTAATGCCACTTACAGAAACACAGATAAGATATTAGTTACAAGTGCATTGGCAATTACCAGTGCCTGCATCCCCGATGAAAGTATCTTTCTTTCTCCCCCATTGCCTTTTGAAAAAATGTGTGCATTTTGCCTAAGCAATCATCATTATTGTTTGTCTTATTTATATTATTAGATGCCAGGAATTGCATGGAGTTTATACATAGCAAAAATATAGTGTCATAAGTCATTTCCTGTTACTCTGAGTGCAAAGCACACAGTAATAACAAAATGTGAAGTCTCTGGAAGGATGTAACCTTTAGTGTTCCTCCTTGTATTTCTATATAACTTATTAGGTTTCATTGACATAAAACCAGCTATTTCTAAACTGAATCGGAAATTGGAAAATGCTAATCTTTGTCTTAGATATTTTTAAAATAAAGCCCATCTGAAACTGAACTCTTAGAGCACTTAGTCTTGAATTCTGTATCCTCCGTCTCCATTGATCTTGGCTTGTCCATAGCTAAAATATTTGAGTTTTATTGTGGCTCCATTGATGTTTGAGTCACATGAATGTTCTGAAAACCTTATTCACAGCTGAGTAAATATTTGTGAACTAGATTAAATATGTAGTTTTGTGTTAAAAAAGTAAATCACATAAATCACATAAGGGAAATATTTTATTAGTGGACATCAGGATTACTTTTGTGAAAACATTGTCTTGCTTGGAAACCCATCCTGATAAATACTTTATCAGCAGAAGGATGCTTGACGGAAAGCATTTCACACAAGGAGACAGGAGGGGTAAAAAGCTATTTTATTTGTATGAGATAGAGAGATTCCCAAACCAGTATGACAGGAGGCTTGCAGACTCAAGAGGAAGTAATTAAATTTGACATAATAACAGCCAAATGTTTAGTACTATACCTATTGATATCCCAGTTGAAATTGTTTGTTTCTGTAAGCCTCCAGAGGACATGGCTTACTGAGGGTAGTGCATGAACCAAAGCTATGAACCTACCACTGTGTACCTATGTGACTTCATGTACAAAAATAACCTCAAGGGGGATTTGAAAAAATATTAATAATGGAAACTAGAATGAATATACTCTTTTGTTGATTTAGAGCAGAAAGAAAAGGATGAACATAGAAACAGAGACACAAAATCCAGTGATTTGGGGCTAGGAAGATGGCACAGTGGTTTTATTTATTTTGAATTTATTTAGTTATTTGAGAGTTTCATGGTTCCTACAGTATTTTTTTGTCATATTTACCTACTAATTCTTCCCATATCCATTCAACTTTGTGTCATTTGAAAAAAGGTCCTTTAAGACCAATTTGTGCTACCCCAAATAGTCTTGGATGTGTGGACATTCACTGGAATATAGGAAATTACCAGGCCCTACATTCTTAGAGAGAACGTACTCTTCTTCCCCCACATGCTAACAATTGCCAATTGTTCCATGTCCAGTGATAGCATTGTGTGATCAGTTCACATCTCTGTTCTGGGGCTTGGTCTGTTTTGTACATACTGTCTCAACTGCTGTGAGCTCGTATGTGTAGATGTTCTGTTGTATCCAGCAGATGTTTTCTTTCAGTCATTTACTACCTTTGTTACACTCTTTCTGTCTCCTTTTCTGCTGTGATTCCTTATCCTTGTGAAAGGAGGTGTAATGAGTATCTGTTCTCTTCAGGGTTTAGCATTCTGCATTCTCTTGTGGTCTGCACCTTGGCTAGTGGTGGGTCTGTTTTAGTTAGGTTTTCATTGCTGTGGAAAGACACCATGACCAAGGCAACTCTCATAAAGGCAACATTTAATTGGGATTGGCTTACAGGTTCAGATGTTCAGTCTATTTCAAGGCAGGAACATAGCAGCATCCAAGGGTATCATAGTTCAGGAGAAGCTGAGAGTTCTACAGATTTATCTGAAGGCCACTAGGAGAAAACTGACTCCTATGTGGTTAGGAGGAAGGTCTCATTGCCCACCCTACAGGGACATACTTCCTCCAACAAGGCTAGACCTAATCCAACAAGGCCACACCTTTTAATAGTGCCACTCCCTGGGCCAAGCATACACAAACCATCACAGGGTCTCTATGTTAATCACCATCTATGTAAATAGAAGCTCCTCAGATGAGGACTGAGAGATGTATTGAGTATAATGAGACAAAAGCACTGAGCCATCGCCATAGCCCAATGTCCCTGGTTTTTATGTCTCATGAATAAAACGGTAGCCCATTAGGTGTCAGTTTAATTTTATCTCCATTTGGCAGTATAAGTAGTGTGTTCTCCCTTAGGGTCTATGGGAATTTAAATGAGAATGGCCTTCATAAGCTGAAATATTTGAATTCTTGATTCCCAGTTGGTAGGGTTGTTTGAAAAAGATTAGGAGTCTGGTCTTCTTGGAGGTGTGTAACTGAGGGCTTGGAGGATTCAAAAGCTCACACCATTCCAAGTTACCTATCTCTGCCTCATGGTGTGTCTCAAGATGTGAGCCCTCTGCTATTGCTCTAGCATCATGCTGTCTTGTCTGCCACCATGCTTCCTGTGGTGATGGTTATGGATTCTAACTATCTGAAACCCCAATTACGCACTTTCTTTTATATATTGGCTTTGTCTCGGTGTATTATCACAGCAATAGTAAAGTAACTAAGTTGAAGCTATACAGGTTGTTGGCCTGATAATGATAATAATACTTCATCTTGTGGAGAAGGACTTACATCCAATCAGAAAGTAATTGGTTGCTTCCATGGTGTTCATGCCATTACTACACCGGTTGCTGTAGTGGCTATGTTTTCAGATGGCTCAGTGGTTAAACTAGTTGTTATACAAGCAGGAGGACAAAATTTAAATACTGTGAGTCCATTTAAATGCTGAGTGGGTGTAGAAAATAATTTGTAATTCCAGTCTCAGAAACTGGAGATAGGAGATTTAATGAGCAAGTTGGTCAAAGCTATAGTAGTTTGGGATTTGTCTGAAATACCCTGTCTCAAGGAATAATGTGGATGAGCTATCGAGACAAATTCATGATCTCACCCTAAGGCACACATATGCACACACATATGCAAAAAGTATATATGTGTATACACACATCACTTACAAATGCATGATATTAAGAAATAAAATATAGATTTGGATTCATACTGTCAATGAATATTTGCAGAAATCAAACCATTCCTAGAGCATTTGGGGTAAGAAAGTCATTCTAACCTTTTTACACTTCAAAGGTTGTATCAACTCCATGACAGCTGTGCTGGCTGACATTATCATGACATTATCACATGCAATAATGGAAAGTCAGATTGTCTGACAAGTGGATACAAATCCAGTAAAATATAGAAAACTAGTAAACCACACAGCCTATGATGCTGCTTATATTTAAATGGATCACTTCATGATACTATTAAAGAAAGAAGCCATCTGGAGGTCAAGCACTGTCTAACAGCCTTAAGCATATCAGGTACTCTGCTGGCGAATCTTGGTTGTCAGCTTGGCTATGTCTAGAATCAACTAACCGCATATGTTGCTGGACACGGTTTTAAGCAATATTATTGGTGGGATTATTTGAAGCAAGGAAACACACTCTAAAACCTATTCTAAATCTGGCCTACACCTTTTGGTGGGAGTCCACATAAACAGACATGGAAGAAGGAAGCTTCTGTCTTTTGCCTGCTCTCCCTCTCTCTCACTGGCAAATGCATCTGTCTTACTGCTGAACCATTCTTTCCCTGATATTAGAACCTACTTCTTTGGAATTCCAACGTAGTCTAAAGACCAGCTCTTTTGTATTCTCTAGGACTCCATCTTAAGACTGCTGAGACATCTAGCCTCGTGCTGTATTCCTGACCTTTCTGTTGTGAGGTAGCTATTGTTGAATTATCCAGACAACAACCTGTAAGTCATTCTAATGAAATCCCCCTTTGATTCATTGTATCAGTTCTGATTCATTAGACAACATTAACTAATAAAGATATGGACAAAGCTCTTGCCCTACATGCTGATGTATCAGGGCAAACAGGGTGGAATCAGGTGCCACATAATTAAACTTAACTTAAAGATTAATCAGTTTCCTGAAAAACAGTACACTCACATCAACCAATCAGGCAAATGGCAAGTAGTTTATGTTCTTTTCTTCACATAAGAAATGTAACCACTTTGTAACTACTGGCCCACTCTTTGTTTCCTGTGTTGGTATTTTCTAGTCCTTTCTGATAGAGACTCACCACTTCTGCTCATGTCATTGAGACCTTCTTATTCTTACAGTGAACTAAGGCCGGACTCACAAGTTGCTAATAACAGGTTTTTTTTTTTTTTTCTGTTTTTTGTTTGTTTGTTTTGTTTTTCTTTCAAGTTTATTAAAACTTTAGCAGTATAAATCATCCAGGTAGCAGATTATCAAAAGATTAACTCAATGAAGTCCACATTTTAAAAAAAAGTGGGGGGGGGGCAGAGGGGGTACACAAACATAAAACAACTCCAAAACAATGAAAACAAAAATGGAAGGTTCAACGGTAAGTCTTCAAACTTAAAATCTGAGACAGGAAGGAAATGAGTGTGCACAACTCACTCATCCACTTGTCTTCATCTGTTCCAGGTCTTGATTCATAATCACATTTTTTTATTTTTGCCATGTATATAGTCATTTTCTTGACACCCTTTGATTTTTGGTTTTCTTTTTCCACTGAGGATCTGGTCTTCTCATCCTCTTGATTTTTTTAATGTGGAGAAATTCATTTCATTGTCCTGACTTTTTTGTTTTGTTGTTGTTGTTGACCCTGGACTTTGATCTCTAGCAGCCTTCCCCCACCCCCCTGTTATTATGATTTGAGCTATTATGATTTGAGCTATTATGATTAGGAATTTTAGAGTACTTTTATTCTCTCACCCTCAGAATTTTCTTTTCTGTGTGAGCTCTTACTTTCTTGGCTTCTATATTTTTCTTTGTTTCTACTGTGACTTTTTTTTTTTTTTTGGTTTTTCGAGACAGGGTTTCTCTGTGTAGTCCTGGCTGTCCTGGAACTCACTCTGTAGACCAGGCTGGCCTCGAACTCAGAAATCCGCCTGTCTCTGCCTCCCAAGTGCTGGGATTAAAGGCGAACACCACCACCGCCCGGCCTACTGTGACTTTCTTCTCTCTCTGAACTCCGGGAATCCCTCCTTCTCCTCCTCCTGTCTTGTCAATCATCCTGGTGTTCCTCCATGCCGGCTTCGTGACCTCCCTCTTCTCCTGTACTCCTGTTCTCTGTATCTGTGGTACTCCTTTCTTCTGCTGCGATCTCTGTCACGGTTTCTGGACCGCACTCTTCTGCTCCTGTCCCTACTTCTGCCCTGCTCCCTAGTTCTACTGTTGTAACTGTGCTCACTTTTAGTCAGATCCCGTCCTCTACTCCGGGGCTGTGCACGCCTATGCTTTTCTTTACTTTTGCTGTGATCATGTTCGTTACTTTCTGATTCTACCTGCTTGGACTTGTCTTTGCTTCTACTCCTTTCCTGGTCGTTCCCTTTAGAATCCAACTGTTTTTCTTTTTCTTTAGTAATCTTATGATCCCTTTCTTTACTTCTTGACCTCACCCTCTTGTCTTCGTGTCTACTGTGCTTCGAGTCTCGCTCCTTACTCTTGGATCTCTCCGTGCTCTTGCTCCTACCCTTGGATTGCCACTTTTCCTCACTTAGTTTTGTTATATTTGTCATCTTTTTCTGAATTTCTTCTGATGTCTCTCTCTTTACTTTCAGATTTATAGTCTTTAACTTTCTTTTCCTTTTCTAATTTTCTGTTTGGACTCTCAGACATGTGTCTATGATCAGTTATTTTTTTCCTCTTTTACTCTAACTGGGCTCCTTTGATTTTCTTTTATTTCATTTAACTCACTCTTATCCCCTTTGATCCATCTTTCAGCACTCGACACCCTCATTTTCTGCATCTCTTCTCTCCAACGTGGAGGAGTCTCACTTCTCGATCTGGATGTGGAAGGAGTTCAATAATTCCTTGATCCTCTTCTTTTAATTTTCCTGCCAGACATAGTAACTAAGAATCATTGCTGGTATGGAGCAGACTGGGAATTAAGTGGATTACACTCTCTTTTTTTCTCTCTATCTGTTTTTCCTTTCCTTGTCATCTGCTTTAAGTGGACTTTTTCTCATTAGAAATCTATTTTTCTGGCACAGGAGGGAACTCTTCTGGACGGACAGTAGACAAGGGCTATGCATCACCATTTTCTGCTTCACTTTCACTAGATGGGCTTTTCTTTTGCTTCTTCTCCTTCTTATGCTTTTGGGAATGTTTCCTCTGTGTTTCTTTTTCCTTTTTCTGAATTTTTCTTCAGAAGCGCTTTCAGAATCAGAAAATTGAGAATCACTTGAGCTGTCTGAGTCACTGGATGATGATGAGGAAGACTTGCATCTTTTCTTTTCTTTTATCTTAACTGTTGGCAGCCAACTTCTAACAGAAAGCGCTAGAAAGCAGCTATCCATGCCTGTAAGACGCACCTGCTATCCATGCCTGTAAGGCTTACATCATATCCACGTGCCTTGTAGGCACGTGGCAAAAGTGTATAAATACCCCAGATTTCCCTTCAATAAAGGAGACTTGACCAGAACCTCTGTCTTGTCTCCATTCTTTGCGTCTCTTCCCCTTATCCCCACACTCTCTCCCTCTAGACCCTGACCCGAAGACCAGAGTGGCAGTTTGGGCTGTACTGGTGGCGCAGGCCGGTAGGATTTGCTGAAGGAGGCAGTTTGGGCCAGGCGGTGGTGGCGCACGCCTTTAATCACAGCACTTGGGAGGCCAAGCCAGGCAGAGTGGAGCAGGCCGCAACACTTAACCTTAGACTTTGGAATCAGCTCTGCACAACTGAGTATCCAAACCTCAGCAAATGGTTTGCTAGCAGCATCTGTTTTCTGGTTTTCATTCTGTCTCACAACTTCCTGACCAGAGATCACTTGCCAAAAACAACATGACGCCTATCTAAATGAGGAGTGGGTTTTGTTGTTATAAAGAACTGAGAGCCATTTGTATCCTTCCCTCTGTTGGCCATTGATAAGTGAAACTCTTTGTTGTGTTTAACAGCAAAACTCTCATCTTCAAAGAATCCTCCATAAATAGATTCTCTTCCTCTTCCATTCCTTTCACTGAAGTCACCACCATGAACCATGAAATCCTTGACAACTCTATGAAAGAGACAGCTCTTATAATGTAATGGCTTCTGAGTTGATTTCCCTGTCCCCTTTTCACCTGTATAAAGGCAATGAAAGTTCTCACATGTTTTGGAACATTCATTGGAAAATAATTCAAAGACAACTCTTCCAGCAGGTTGATTATTAATGGCAATGTAAAAAAACAAAACAAAACAAAACAAAAAAAAAACCATTGAGGACACTGGACTTTATTCCCATGGTTTCACTACTTCAATCTTTAAGTTGGAAGAAACAATAAAAACCAAAAATCCACCAAGGATAACAGCCAATTGTTTTGCCCCTGCACTGCCAAGGGTTTCTCTTCTCCAGGCTGGTCCTGTAAAGCACTTCAAATCTACTACCCTCAGCGAAGGCACTAAAGCCCACTGACCGCCTCCCTCCCCCACAGCCCAGTTCAGACGTGGAGGGCTAATAACAGGTTTTTAAGTTCAGTGTGTGTGTTTCATTTATACAATGTTATACATTGTATACATGATTATCCAATTTTATGAATTATACAACTTATAAGAAGGTTATGCCGCTACTCTAATTTGACATATAGGAAATTGAAGTATCAAAAAAAAAAAAAAAAAGAAGAAATGTAAATAAATTGTGTAATGTTTAGAACCACTAAAAAGGAGTCAAACATTTGAACCCAGAAAAATCTGTTGGGAAAGGATGTGCTTTTAGCACTACCTGTCCTGAACTACTGTGCTCTTGAGTGTAGTTAGAAGTCTGAGACACAAAAGAGTTAAACTCCACACAAGATTTAAAGTAAAAAGAACAGGAGGACATCGAGGAAAGGGAGCCCTGACTTAGACAAGCAGTGGTACTGCTACCCCATGCGGTGATACTTTATGCCTTGTTTCTTCAACTTCAAGTGAGAGCCTTGTCTGACTCTGCCTACTTGAGAAAGTTTTGAAAATAAGTGAGTACATGACTAAATCTTAAGCTAGAGAAGACTCTAGAAATTACAAGATCATGTATAAAACTTTAATCATGAGTTAATAGTGAAATGAAACTGAATGATGAATAAACAACTAATTTGAGTATAGTTTTAGTTTGCATGTCTCTTTTCAGGGATGAGCAGTAATAACCTCTATGGCCTGTGAATGGAAACTATTTTGTTTACCTTTATTGCTGTGAATTTGTTCTAATTAAAGTTGTAACCAGACTTTGCTGTTGTTAAATTTTCCTTTGTGGATGCAGAAAATGTTCTCATCCAGTAAAGTGCTTACTAGGCAAACCTGAGAAACATTTTTGCAAACATTGTGCATGATGTCTCATGTAAGTTGAGTACTAGGAAGGGAGAGAGGTAGTATTTTTTAAGGATTACTGTCCAGTTAGATTAGCTGGATCAGTAAGTGTCAGATTCAGTGAGAACCCCTATCTTAAAAAATAAAATAAAGAATGTGTAAAGCAGACACCTTAAATAGACCTTTAGCTATATATGTGTCTATATGTATATAGACACATCTATATACATGGGCATGTGCACCTGTATGAACATGTGCACACACAGAAACATATGTATACACCACACATATAAAAACTCTCCCCTTCAATTTATTATTTTAAAATGTATATGTACACACTAAACTCATCATATAAGACCTTAGCTTTGATCTACAGGAAACTGAAAAGCAGTGCAGAAATCACTCACAGCCTGATGTTTCTGCAATAATCAAGGTATTGAATATATGAACAGACCTGAGCAAGCAGAGTGGAAGTCAACCCACAGGGTGAGACCATTGCAACAGCCCCTAAGGAGACATTCCTGAAGAATAGAAGTCTAAACAGGAGATTTCACTGTGCAACAGAGTATACGTGCAGGCACAATACTTGCCGCCACAGCAGGATTTTTGAGAGAGGGAGTGACTATATGTGCCAGCAAGCTCAAAAAATAGGGAAAAAAGGTCAAGAAAAAAAATTACATCAATATTTGAAAAATAAAATTTTTGGCTGACATTGTATTATTAGTTTTAAAAATTATAATGGTGGCCAGGTGTAAGGGAAAATGTATTGGGAGGGGACAGATGTGTGATATGGACAGACCATTCCTTTCCTACTCCACAGGTTTTGATTCAGCCAAGTATAGGCCTGAGAATGCTCACAGAAATGTCAGGTCTAGATATGTAGTTTACATGGAGGTGTAGATGTAGGTTTAAAGACCATCAAAGCCTCTAAGATGATCTTTAATTCAGATCTTGAGGTGGAAGACACACCTCTGTCAAAGCCTGTACAAGGATATGGAAGAATGATGCTTTTCCTGTTTGCCTGCTCTTTTCTGCCTCAGTAGCAAGCCCATTTCTTCACTGGCATTAGAGACTACTTCTTTGGGATTCCAGAATCTACTGAAGACCAGCTGAGACTACCAGCCTTATGCCTGAACAACTTCTTGAAATTTCTGTTCATAGCCAGACACTGCTGGATTAGTTGGACTAAAGCTTGTAAGTCATTCTAATAACCCCCTCCTATATATGTACAGAGAGATTCATTCTACAAGTTCTGTTACTCTGGAAAACCCTGACTAATGCAACTGCAAAAGAGATAAGCCATATTGACCCATCACAAGTCAAGGATGGTTTACGTATAAAGTGTATATAAGCATCAGACAAAGTCTGTATAAACTATCTCTGTACATATCTAATAGAAAATGCCTGTATTATATTTTAAAGTTCTAGATATTTACTAAGGAAGGGAAAATAATGAGTTGAGTCCAGGAATCCTGGGAAGTCTGTTATTTGTTAAGTTTTCATCTCTAGGATCTTTAATAAGGTCTTAGTTTTCATGTTCTGTAGAGGATACAGACAGCTCTGCTTTTAATGCAGAAATTGTAACCTCCCCTATTCATTCCTTTTTATTTAGTGAGAGCCAGCTCTGTTTCAGACTCTTGCTGTCTTTTCTCTGAACTCTGGGAAGAATCTCTTAATTACTATTACTACCATCTGTGCTTTGGCTCTGGAATGATTAACTTCTCCCCTTCTTCCAAGAAACTAATCTTGCTAAAACAAAACGTGGGCTGTGTCATCATCAGAAATGAATTTGTTCATAGTTCCAGTCACAGTTTGATCTAAGCTTGGGCAGTTTGCCTTTGTCTTCAAAACTTCAGAATCCATTTTTCTTCATACAGTTCAACGGTTGAGTCACAATGCATATCTTCCTTGTGTACACTCTTTACCTCTGTGGCACCATTCCATTATTTTTAGCTATATTAAAAGCCTCATTATTCTGCAAAATCTGATCTTGAAATGGGCTTTCACCTCAACTCTCCTGTGCTCCAGCTCTTTCTCAATCCAGCCAAGAAGTATCATTCTTACTATGAATGTCTAAACTCCCTCTCTGTCTGCAGCAGTTCTATCTTACACAACAAATACTGTACACTTGTTTAAACCACTCATACATCTTAAAGTCCCCACTGAGCAAGACCATACCTTGCCATCTTTCTATGTTCCTAGCACCTTGCTAATGGTTGGCACATTAAACTGTGCTGCTTGGAATGTGTATTTAATTCAACCTTGATTTTTCCAAAGGCCTGTGATTGCCACACACCTTATTGGCAGACTTTAAAGGATTCGAATACTTTCTTTGAGTTCCTTGCACCTAAGCATTTGTATTTATTTAGGTCTTATTTCAGCGTAAAATCTACCTTTAGTTGATAAAACTGGACACTGAATGGGAAGAGTGACAGAAAAGGAAATGTACAAACTGTGCTTGTGAATGTGTCACGCTCAGGAGAAGGAAGCACATGCTCCAGAAATATCTGCCAGTTGAGACCCAAGAAGTCAAATATACCTGATCCTACAGATCACACTTTTCCAACAGGAGGTGCTGAAAGGAAAGGAGCAGCCTGCCATCTGCTTGCCATCTGCTTCAGAAGACCCACTCCTTAGTTAGTGCCATTGGGGTTTCTGTTGCTTTAAAAAAAATGATCAGCATCATCAAGGGCCCCAAATAAAAACATATGATAACATTGTCTCATAGCTGTCTCAGATGGTGCCAGCTTCTGGGTTTTACCAAGATATTTTCCCATTGAATTATGCCCTTAAAAATTATGTGCAATGTGGGGAAAAATACATAATTTGTGATTCAGTAGCTTTCAGTCTGAACTCTACTTTTAATTTATGTGGGCAATTGCCTCTATCTCCCACCTTAAAATTCATCCCATGTAAAATAGAAATATATTTGCTTCCCAGAATGTGAACCAAAGTGTAAGCTCTGTGTAGGCAGAAGCCTCCATTTCTTTCTGTTCACTTCTGCATTTTAAGTGTATAATCAGGATGTGGCATAGCATGGGGAAAATGTAATAAAACACTTACTGATCATGGCAGTGTTGAAAGGAGGCCGAATATCTATCTATCTATCTATCTATCTATCTATCTATCTATCTATCTATCTATCTTTCATCTACATGTTTGAGTGTTTTCTGTGTTATCTATTGTGTTGTATATTAGGTAGAATTAAATTATTAAATTTAAATAACTTTAGTTTTGTCTTAAGCAATAAGACTTTTGAAATATCATCACATAAGCAATATTATTTATTTATTTATTTATTTCCCTAAACTTATTTATTCTTTTATTATTTATTTACATTTCTTTTTTACTTTTTTATTGGATATTTTATTTATTTACATTTCAGATGTTATCATCTTTCCCCATTTTCCTTCCATAGAATCCCCTATCCCATTCCCCCTCCTTTTTTTTTTTTTTTTTTTTTTTTTTGCTTTTATACCATTTTAATTACATATAAGTATTAAGGTCTGTTTTAGGTTGAGGGACTAGTAATACAATAGATCAAATAGTCAAAGAACAAGTAAAACAATAAACAAAATTCTGTGAACACTTCCGTGATCACTGTTTCTAAGTGCTTATCAGGATGACCAAAATAGTCAACTTTCCTGTCCCAGTCCAAAATCATTTTCATGTCTGAAGCCTACTTTCTTGTTCTAGCCTAAAATTTAGATTCTTGTCTGAAATTACTTTTTTGTTCTAGCCTAATATTTAGATTCCTACATGAAATTACTTCTTTGTTTTAGCCTAGTGTCAGATTCCGGACTGAAGCCTACTTTTTTGTTCTTGGCCAATGTCATATTTCTGTCAAGTAGCCCATTTTCTTGTCCTTGGCCCATGTCAGATTCTTGTCAAGCAGCCCCAAAGGCTTTCCACCTCTCCTTCTTTTTTATTTCATCAATAAGACTGAGCCTGTCTTAGTTTGTTCTGACAAGAATGCCTTCCTTACCTGTCATGGAATATGCATTATCAGAAGCAATGTACTTATGTCTTAGGTTGGTAAGGCTCTGTGCAGAATTTTACCTGTCCTTAGCTTACCAGCCTGTTAATTTAATAACTCTGTCTGGGGGTTCATTTTCAGGTTCAAGCCATGCACTTTGTCTGCCAACATGTTGATGTTGTTAAAGAAAGGTTTTAACATGATGGGCAGGAATAAAAGTATTCCCAGGACACAAAGGGCTAGAGGATGATCAAGCTATATATGCCATTCTTGGAGCTTGACCAAAATAGAAATACTGACCTCAGGCCATGGGTATTTTTATCAGCAGTATCTACTGCATCAGCACTCAGCAGAGCAACATTCTTTAAATTCATAATCTCACTATGTAAAGTTAAAACAACCAGAGAGGTGTTAGAATTATGCCAAATACACTGAAAATGTCTTTATTTATTAAAACTTTTTCCTAATTATAATGACTACCACTGTAAATTTTAGAACTAACACACATGCATTCCTCTTGGGTCAGGGGTCTGAAAGGATACAAATGTCTACAGCTACAGATTTTCTTAGGTTATAAAAGTTGATACATGGGAAATTCAACAATATAAGTATGGTTGTTGTATTATTTTCTTAAAGGTAGGTTAAACAGCCCAAGTACACAGCAGAATAACAATCTGAAGTCTTAAGTAACCTCAAGGGGTATTATTAACTCTGGCTGTGAGATCTAGAAAAAGTTTCAGTTTCTTAGAATGTGAAAGATAGTTCCATCATAATACATTGTAATAGTTTTATCTGTTTCATTTTCTCAGAGAAATGGTGCCTGGAAACATTTGTGTAGAATTATCAGTATATGGTCATTTTTTTTGTGAAATAAAGAAGCAAATATGTTTCCAATAATCAACTCTCTAACTTTTATACTAGAAGAATCTGGATAACTGAGATTATCAAAGAATCAGGAATTCAACTTGCATTTTTTTCTTGTTGTCTCAGGGAAGATAAAGAAAAAGGTCATCATGTCATCATAGGGAACACAGTGGAGATGAAGTCAGATCATAGTACTATTGTGGGGGGACACACACTCCATTCCCTGGACTTGCATTGTAACAATAGATATGCATTCTTTAAAATAATAGAGCTTAGTTAGCCCTTGAGCCTCCATTGTAGTTACTGTTAGAGAATGTAATTGCATCACTAAGAAGTCAACATAGATCTTAGTGAAATTTGTCTCATCCTTTTATCTTCTTCCTCTATCTTTCTCTCTTAAGGGAATTTAAGTTTAGATCAGGGCAGGATGGATAAGGGTGGGGTGGGTGGGTAGGTGCTACTTTCCTTGCTCAAGCTTGTCCTGTCTTTGAAATTCTTCTCAGGCAGCTTTTATCCTTTCTGCCTCCCCAGCTCTTTCCATTCTCCTCTGTCTGCTTGCTGTCTAGGAGTATGCTGGACTCTAGTGTCTACAGTTGTCTGTAAAAGTAACTTATTTCTTCAGATGAAGTAATGTGATAAGAGCTATGTCCAAGCTGTTCAAATACACAGCTTGGGCTGAGCCCAGAGAATTTGGTTCTTTGTTCTAACTATCTCTAGGCCTAGGCCTGAAAGCTTCTAGCCTCCATACAATCTAATCCTCCAAGCTGACTGATTTAAACTGACTTTACTCAGCTTCTGTTTGGCCTCAAACTAACTTGGCAATTTGTTCTTATCTTCTGGCTTTTTTTTCATTCTCTGGCTTGTTCTGTCTTCACCTGTGTCTAACTTGTTTTCACTTCAACCTGTTTCTGATACACTCTACTGGTAAAACTACCACCACCATCTCCTCCTCCTCCTCCTCCTCCTTCTCCTCCTCCTCCTCCTCCTCCTCCTCCTCCTCCTCCTTCTCCTCCTCCTCCTTCTCCTCCTCCTCCTTCTCCTCCTCCTCCTCCTTCTCCTCCTCCTCCTCTTCCACCTCTTCTGCTTTTCAACCACCTCCTCTCTGCACCATTTCTTAAGTCACCTCTTTCCTGTCTGTTCTTATGAGAGAGCCTATCTCTGATTCATTCTGTCAAATCTTTCTCTGATTCATCACTTTGTCTACCCTTCAATTAGATGTCATTTCACACGTGGCTGCTTACTTCTATACACTTTTATTATTTAGGATCCAACGTGTGTGTTTGTATTCCAGCCAGAGGAAATACAGGTATGTACTCCATCAGGAGGGATTAAAGGTATGTGACATTTCTGCATTCCAGACAGATCACAAAGACCTAGAAGGTCTTTGGATGTGATCTTTTTCCAGGGCTGCCAAGTTGCTGAATTATAATTACTCTACAGCTGCCACCATGTTAATTGACAGTGACCTCCCAGCAAAGCCACACAGTTCAGCCTGGTTGACTAGTTCTCTCCAGACTTCTGGGATCAGTTATTGCCAGGGGATGGAGTTCTATTTTGTGGCAGACCTTGTCTGTGGAGTGTCTTTAGGGTTTTTCTGGACATTTACCTTGACTTTGGTGAGTCAGTGGCCTCTCTCTCTCTCTCTCTCTCTCTCTCTCTCTCTCTCTCTCTCTCCCTCCCTCCCCTGGAAAATCAGAGATCTTTTGCTTTGTGATTCCCAAGGATTGTTTGGAATTTCTGTTATATTTTCATCCACATGACTTGAGCCAATGTCTGTACTCAGAGATACTCACAATTATTCTTTACAGAATCCTTCCTTTTAAAGCCATGGAGTAATCTTTTCACATATATAGGAAAAACATATACATTATTGCCTTATACACTATTTCATCATGTTCTTTCAGGGTGTGCATTGTATGACAGAAGTAGATTTATGTATCCATAAGATGCTTTTTTTCTCTATTAGAATTCCAGGTATTACCTTGGAAAGTTTTTTTCTTTAAGACTTATTAACTTTGTTATGGTATTTGTGGAAGTAAACATCTGAACTCTGAATATTCATAATTCTAAAACATTATTTTTGGTCACATGTGTCTACATGAATGGAGTATTGATCACATGCTGGCCACAGAAGGCAGGCAGGCTTATCAGCTGGCACTTAAAACCATCCAAACATTGCACGTAAACTTATAATGCAATACATGTGAACAGCCATCCTGTGTCTATGCATGTTCAATTTACCTTGTTATATTAATTTTATAGGCAAAACCAACATAATACCTATCTTTTTAGTTCTTACTTCTTAACTCATTTTATGAATTTGCTTGTTCTTTTTGTTGTATCTTTATGTAAAATCATAGCTACAGTGACTTTTAGTTTTACTGGGAAAGTCTTCTTATAAATGCATTCATTTTTTTCATAAATCTATGAAGGTGGTATTATTCACAAACACAAGGAAATTAGGCTCATAGAAGTTTATGTAAAACAAGAAACTATTATAAAACTGTACCTATATATAGTTACTCCTTGAAACATCATGACAGAACTCTTCATTATTTTTTAATTATTTATCTAGGTGAGATATGTGTATAATTTAAAAAATTGCATTTTTAAAAGTGTGTACTAAAAAGTTCTCTGACCCACTCTATTTTTCCACTACAGAGAAAAGTATGTGAAATAGTTTCATCTTGCATTTGCCTCCATACTCCTAAAAGACAATAAGCTTATCCTCATGTTTCTTGATCTAGTGATGTTAGGTAGTAGCTATTGATTTCAGATTGGTAGTTGGAGGTTTTCATCATGCCAGCAGTGCCATATGCCATTTTTATATACTAGTTGGTATCTGCAGTGTACTACCCAGGTAAAGGGCATATACCACTGAGGTGAGTAGCATGATAGTATATGTTTACTTTCACATAAAACTTCTGCAGTTTCAGAGTTGATTTTTGTCATGATGTTTTTAGCAATAATGTGAGTGTCCATGAATCTAAGGAGCTTTGGATATGGAGAGAGTTTGTTAAAAATTGAGTTTTAAGTTATTCGTTTGTCTAAAGATGTCAGTTACAAAGCTTGGTCTATAAGGTATTTGACATACTTTTAAAGTCAAGCATTTCTATATTCTGAACTTTCACTATACAAGTTATTAAATTTTCTTAAGCATTAAAACTTCATAACTTAAACAGATTTGTTACTTTACTCTTCAAATGTCCAAGTGGGGAGATTCATGGTCATAATTCACAAAATATTTTAAATTATTTAGCAATTTTTAAGGCAATAAATGAAACTTACAGAAAAATATCACCTAAACATTTGGCTGTTTACAGAATTGTAAAACCTGCTACAACCAAAACTTTAAAAGCAAAAGACTGAACATCAGATTTTTTTTAGAGATATAAAATCAAAAGATTTAAATAACAAGCAACTAGATTTTATTAAAATGAGTTTAAAAATATCAGTACTAAGAGTATGTCACTTTTTATGACTTTGTAATTAGTTCTAAAGCTTCCCATAGTTCTAAAGTTACTTAGTCAAATTAGAAAGTTGAAAATGGTTATTTTAATATATTTGCTGAGAGATCAGACACTCGTGGTTAGGTACAGGGAACTTAGGATTGTAACTTCCCAGATTGCCTCAGATTCTATCTAAATTATTAACGTGTACCTCACAGTCACACTCATAGTCACACTTACACTGTCCCTGAGGTCTATAGTTTACACTCCATGAGGTTGAATTGACCATGTTCCAATGAGTATATGGGCAACATACATTGCACTTGATAATATAAATAAATATAAATATAAATATAAATATAAATATAGACATACACACATACACACATACACACATGCACACACTTTTGTGTGGGAAGTCACAGAGAAAGAACTTCACACTGTTCTTTTGTGCACTGTTCCTTAGCACCTTCTTCAGGTCTCACCTTTGGATTTGGGTAGATGGAAAGATGACCTCACTTCAGTTGTATGCAGCTGAGTAGAAGCTAACTTTCTTTGTTCTTTGATTGAACTCAAGTTATATTTTACCCTAATTAGAGTTTACATAACTTTTTTCTTTTATTTTTTGAAAGCTGTGTTATAGTTTAATTTTTGTTGTCCCTTGGCTACAACTTTACAGTCATTTTTATGACAATTATTATTTTCAAGGTGCCTTTTAGTAATTTTACTGTGTCATCAGATCTTTGAAGTCTATTAATAATTTTTCAAATGACCAGATACAATGCTGCATAGTTTGCCCTTTTTCCTTTTTAACCCTGTAGTCCTCTCTTCTGGAGACCATTATACTTTTTTTTTCTGTCTCCAATTCTTCCTTTTTCTTTTTTGAACCTCATTTTGTGGATAATTTCTCTCTCTCTCTCTCTGTCTCTCTCTCTCTGTCTCTCTCTCTCTCTCTCTCTCTCTCTCTCTCTGCATGCTGCTTCACTCTTTATGGTCATATGAGCTATGTTCAGTTGATTTAAAGGGTCTTGTTCTCCTGGTGTTCTCCATTCCTTCTGGTTCTTACACTCTTTTTGCCTCCTCTTTCATGGGGTTCCTAAGCTCTGAGCAGAGGAATTTGATGGAGACATATCATTTAGAACTGTGAGTTCCAAAGTCTCTTTCTCTCTGCATAATGTTTGGCTGTGTGTCTCTGTATCTGTCCCCATCTGCCACAGGAGAAATCCTCTCTGATGATAGCTGAATAAGGCACTGATTTACGAATATAGCAGACTATTACAAGGAGTCATTTTATTGTTACTTTTTTTTAAAAATCAGTAGTATTTGGTTTTGTCCTAGGTCTCTTGGCAATCTAGACTCTGGTTCTTGGTCACCAAAGCAGTATCCATTTTGTGGTGTGGTGTGGGGCAGTGGGCTGTGAGAAGCAGCTAGGTGCTTGGTCGAGCATGAGCTTGGAACCCCAGAACCTTATTGGATGGCAAGAGTTCAGCTCTGCTCCCAGCTCCTGGTTCTTTTCCTTTAGCTTCAGCCCTCCAACAACCCCTCCCACAGAGAGGTCTATGGCCAACAGTCAGGAGGAACAGGCCTCAGGCCCTAGAAAGATTTACATACTAATGAGGTACCTGAAGGTCAGAAGGTGGAGCCAATTAAGCATTCTTCCCCAGCCCCTCCTTCTCCCTCCCTCCCTATTTAACTCAGGTCTGCCTTGGGTTTTGGGGGGTGCATCCAGATCTATCCATCATCTGCCATGACATTAAAGCCTGTAAAAACCCATGGACTTTCTTGTGTCATTGAGACCATGCCCATGAGGAACCATGAAAAAGACCTTTAATGAGCCATAGCTGTGGCATCTAACTTCCCCCTGGAGGAACCCAGAGCATTCCCAGCCAACTACCACAGTGTGGACCTTAAGTTCTACAAAATTTGTATCATCATATTTTGCCCTAGCATATTTTGCAGGCATGACAGATTGTAGATCAAAGGCTTTGTGGTTGGGTTGGTCTTTACTTTTCTCTTTTGGTAGCCTGAGTAGTACCTTTTCATGTCATAGACACAAGAACATGAAGGTGAAGATTCTATGTGAACTCCTTCCCATGTTCAGTGAGTTGTGTGGGTGTTGTCTTCAGCAACTGGCCTCAGCTGTCAGTTTTGTGGAAAGTTATTTCTATTGCCTCCAGTCTTGGATTCTATGTACATGGTACAGGTGTATGTGTGCATGTGTGGTAGGGCTATTGGCTGATTTTTGTTTATTGTAAGTACCTGCATTTCAACTTTTTAATCCTTATTTTGTTGGTTGTTATTCCTCTGTTGACTTTTCATTTTTCAACATTTTCCAAAATATTGGTAATTGACCCCATCACCTCTAATATGATAGGCAAGTACTCTACCACTGACCTATATCCCAGCCTTGTCTTCATTTTAGTGAAATTGATACTGTATTTAAGTTGAAGTTTCTACTTTCATCTTGAATTTCTTGCTCTTACTATTTCTTCATTTTTATCAACAACCCAGTGCAGTGGTAGCAAAGCAACAGATATAATCCTCAGTTTACACAATTAAGGATGCATGCTCAAGGTCCTTGGTATTCCTATAATCTACAGTAGGAAACCATTTAGTGTCTTCAATAAAAGAATAATATTTAGTTGTAAGCCCAAAAGGAAAGATTTTTAAAAAGTTATATAAACAGATTATTGTCTTTTGGCTGCTTTTTGATGTATGCATGAATGCATTGAGGGCTAGTACCTACCTTGAATCTCTGCCAATAGTGAGGTGCAGGGGTGTTTACAGCTGGTCCTGCTGCATGGCTCAAAGGTTCAGGAAGAGACACTGTGTCTAGCTTTCCCATGTGCTACATTTGATTAAGGATTATCTATAGTTACAAAATAAAGATTTTAAAAAATCCTCTTAAAAGTTAACTTCTACAGTTATTGATTTACTGATGTTCAAGTGATCAACTGGGCTCTACCAAAGACCAGACCAGCACCAGAAGTCCAGGTAGGCCACCCACCCACCTCTGGACCTCTCTTACTTTCTCTGTGCTCATCCCATCGTCAATGTGTCCGCTTCTTGTAGCCTTGTCCCAGATCCCAGCTCTGACAGAGACACCCCCCCATGTGAGAAGAAGCCATACCAGCCTTCTTATTATCTCAAAGAACTTTCTCTAAAATTGACCGTAGCAAGTCTGAACAGATACAAAAAAATTTAAATAAATCTTGCATCCTATCAGACCACTATGGATTAAAGCTGGATTTCAACTACAACAGAAAGCCTACGTACTTATAAAAACTGAACAACTCCTGACTGAGTGAATACTGGGTCAAAACAGAAACAAAGAAAAAAATTCTTTCTAGAATTCAATAAAAATGAATGTACAATACACCCACACTTAGGGGACACAATGAAAGTAGTGCTAAGAGGAAGTTCGTAGCATAGGGTCTACATAAAGAAATTGGAGTCTTGCAAAGATAAGGAATTCAAGGCCCATAACTTGAAGCAATCCTAGTAAAATTAGAGACTAGACAAGGCTGCCCACTCTCTCCTATCTATTTAATATAGTATTTGAAGTCCTAGCCAGAGCAATTAGACAACAAAAGGAGATCAAAAGGGTACAAATTGGAAAGGAAGAAGTTAAGAAAAGCACTATTTGCAGATGATATGATAGTATACTTAAGTGACCTCAAAAATTCCACCAGAAAACTCCTACAGCTGATAAACAACTTCAGCAAAGTGTCTGGATATAAAACTAACTCAGACAAATTAGTAGCCTTCCTCTACTCAAAGGATACATGGGCTAAGAAATAAATTAGGAAAATGGCACCCTTTATAATAGTCACAAATAATATAAAATATCTTGGTGTGAGCCTAACCAAGCAAGTGAGAGATCTGTATGGCAAAATCTTCAAGTCCCTAAAGAAAGAAATTGAAGAAGATCTTAGAAGATGGAAAGATCTCCCATGCTCATGGATTGGCAGGATTTATATAGTAAAAATGGCCATTTTGCTGAAAGCAATTTTCAGATTTAATACAATCCCCATCAAAATTCCAACTCAATTCTTCATAGAATTAGAAAGAGCAATTTGCAAATTCATTTGGAATAACAAAAATCTCAGGATAGCAAAAACTATTCTCAACAATAAAAGAACTTCTGGGGGAATCACCATCCCTGACCTAAAGCTATACTACAGAGCAATAGTGATATTGGTACAGAGACAGGCAGGTAGATCAGTGGGATAAAACTGAAGATCCAGAAATTAACCCACACACCTATGAACACTTGATCTTTGACAAAGAAGTTAAAACCATTCAGTGGATAAGGACAGCATTTTCAACAAATGGTGCTGGTTCAACTGGCAGTCAGCATGTAGAAGAAAGCAAATGGATCCATTCTTATCTCCTTGTTTAAAGTTCAAGTCCGAGTAGATCAATGACCTTCACATCAAACCAGATACACTGAATCTAATAGAAGAGAAAGTGGGGAAGAGCCTTGAACACATGGGCACAGGGGAAAATTTCCTGAACAGAACACCAATGGCTTGTGCTCTAAGATCAAGAATTGACAAGTGGGACCTCATAAAATTGGAAAGTTTCTGTAAGGAAAAGAACACTGTCAATAGGACAAAACAGCCACCAACAGATTGTGAAAAGATCTTTACCAATCCTACATCTGATAGATGGTTAATATTCAATACATACAGAGAACTGAAGAAATTAGACTCCAGAGAAACAAGTAACTCTATTTAAAAATCGGGTACAGAGCTAAACAAAAAATTTGCAACCAAGGAATCTCAAATGTCGGAGAAGTACCTAAAGAAATGTTCAACATCCTTAGTCATCAGAGAAATGCAGATCAAAATGACCTTGAGATTGCACCTCACACTAGTCAGAATAGCTAAGAACAAAAACTCAGGTGACAGCAGATGCTGACGAGGATGCAGAGAAAAAGAAACATTCCTCCATTGTTGGTGGGACTGAAAGCTGGCACAACCACTCTGGAAATCAGTCTGACAGTTCCTCAGAAAAATTTTACATAGTACTACCTGAGGACCCAGCTATACCACTCCTGGGAATATAGCCAAAAGATGCTCTAACATATAACAAGGACACATGCTACACTATGTTTATAGCAGCCTTATTTATAATAGTCAGCAGCTGGAAACAACCCATATGTCTCTCAACAAATGAATGGATATAGGAAACGTGACACATTCACACAATGAAGTACTATACTGCTGTTAAAAACGAGTTCATGAAACTCTTAGGCAAATGGATGGATCTAGAAAATATCATCCTGAGTGAGGTAACCCAGTCACAAAAGAACACACAGTATGCACTCACTGATAAGTGGATATTAGCCCCAAATCTCAGAATATCCAAGATACAATTCACATACCATATGAAGCACAAGAAGAAGGAAGACCAAGTGTGGATGCTTCAGTCCTATTTAGAAGGAGAAACAAAATAATCAGGGGAGGTAGAGGGTGCGAGATACTTGAGAAGGAGAGAAGGAAAGGGGGAAAAGAAAGGAAGAATCAAGTCTGGGAGGAGATGAGGGAGATGCACAGAAGGTCAAAAAATTGAACTGAGGTATGTAGCAATGGGAGATGATGAACTAGGGGTAGCTACCAGAAAGTCTCAGATGCCAGGAAAGAAAGAGGCTCCCAGGACCCAATGGGGATGACATTAACTGAAATGCCCAACAAAGGGGAGAGAGAACCTATAGAGACCATATCCAGAGGTTAGGCAAGGCCCCTGGTTGAGGGATGGGGCCACACACCATTTCCATTTTTTTAAAAAAAAAAGATTTATTTATTTATTTATTTATTTATTTATTTATTTATTTATTTATTATGTATATAGCATCCTGACTGCATGTATGCCTGCAGACCAGTAGAGGGCACAAGATCTCAGTAGAGACTGTTGTGAGCCATCATGTGGTTGCTGGGAGTTGAACTCAGTCAGGACTTCTGGAAGAGCAACCAATGCTCTTAACACCTGAGCCATCTCTCCAGGCCCCATCTCCAAAATTTCTCCTGTGTAAAGGAAATGGAGGGACAAAGACTGGAGTAGAGATTGAAGGAAAGGCCATCAGAGACCGCCCCACCTAGGGATCCATCCCATATGCAGACACCAAACTCAGACACTATTCCTGGTGCCGAGAAGTGCTTGTTGACATGAGACTGATATAGCTGTCTCCTGAGAGACTCTGGCAGAGCCTGACCAATATAAATGCGGATGCTCACAGCCAACCATTGGACTGAGCATGGGGACCCCAGCGGAGGAATTAGGGGAAGGACTGAAGGAGCTGAAGGAGTTTGCAACCCATAGGAAGAACAACAATACCAACCAACCAGAACCCCTTGCCCCCCAGAGCTCCCTGGAACCAAACCACCAACCAAAGAGTACACATGGAGGGTCCCATGACTCCAGTCACATATGCAGCAGAAGCTGGCCTTATCTGACATCACTGGGAAGAGAGACCCTTGGTCCTGTGGAGGCTCGATGCCCCATCATAGGGGAATGCTAGGACTATGTAGGAGTGTGTGGGTAGGGGAGCGCCCTCATAGAAGCAGAGGGAGGGGGATGGGATGGGGAGTTTGCAGAGCGGAAACAGGGAAAGGGGATAACATTTGAAATGTAAATAAATAAAATAACCATATCTATATCTATATCTATATCTATATCTATATCTATATCTATCTATAACTATATATCTCCATCCATGAGGTCTTGCTCTTTCTTCTACTTCTCTACCCTTCTTCTCTTATATATAACTTCTGTTATAATATTATCAATAGAAGTAGTTGTAACGTAAAGATTAATAGCCTAATGTCTCTGGTGAGAACGGCATCAGGAGTCAGGGAGCTCTATCCCTTTAAACTGACATATCACCTCAGCTTAGGTTAACCTTGAGGAAAGACAGGAAGTGAAGCGAGGAAGTCAGGGTGTGGGTATTAAGTGTGTGCAGCACCCCTTCATCACTCATGTCTGAAGAAATCAGCCATGTGCTTCTAACCACCAAAAGATTAGCATGGGAGACTGGAGCTTCATATTCTGGTTATGTTCTCCTCATGTTCATGGCATGAAGGAATGCCAGCCTTCGTTAAATAAATGCCTCCTTGTTCTGAAACACTGGGAACTGAACACTGATTATTATCAATATCATATCTGCCTTGTGTCGGCAGCACAGAATGACAGACAGGCTTCTCTCGTTGACAAGGTTGCCTGGTTGTTCCTCACCCTAGTCTTTCCATCCTATCCATGAACTGCATCCCAGTGAGTCCCGAGAGAGACCGGACACCTGGAACTCAGCAACTGTCGATCACAGTCCCACAGGGACTCTGAGTCTTCTTTTCATGAAAGCTTTGCAGTCAGTTTCCTCTATGGTTTTCAGTGGTTTAAAACAAGGTCAGACACAAATGTTTCCCTTGAATGGACTGAATTCACACTATTACATCATTCTCTCTCTCTCTCTCTCTCTCTCTCTCTCTTTTTCTCTCTCTTAAGCAATTTAGGAATAGGATTTATCTAGGTTACCAGTAAAACTGTTTATCATGCTTATCAACTTCAGATAAACTCCTCACTTAAAGATTTTGTTAGCCTCTTGAGTACAACAGCAGCTACAAGGTATACCAATACTTACATTTGGAATTACCACCTAAGAATTGGTTTGATAAAGGAAACAGGAGATCAGTCATTGGCAAGGATCAATATTTCTTTAAAATAATCAGAACTACCTGAACACACACACACACACACACACACACACACACACACACACACACACATATATATATATATATATATATATATATATATGTATATATATTCAACTTACTCATTAGACTTTCAAACGTTCCTCTTTAATATATATATAAAACAAAGTCAACTTATTTTGAAGAGGAATAGGAAGCTTCCCTTAAATTATGATTCTGTGTTAATTTCCTTAGTAATTTATCTTGTATTTATCAAAACCTTCATCCTGTAGCTAACTTTTCTGGGCTATATTTTATTTCACTAGCTTGACAACTTATTCACTAGATTTTCAAACATTCCTTTTTAAGGTCCAGTGGAAGCTTGTTCATATTTAGGCCCCTGGAAGCAACCATTTTTTTTTCTGTTTTGTTTTGTTTTTTCCTGTTTTTAAACTTCTTTTCAGTAGAGCAATAATTACTTAGTATTTCATCAATTCATTCTTATGTCAGTGTTATTTACTGACATAATCTAAAGTTGCACCATCACTTTTTTCTCTTTTTGGCTTTTTTTGAGACAGAGTTTCTCTGTGCAGCCCTGGATGTCCTGAAACTCACTCTGTAGACCAATTTGGCCTCCAACTCAGAGACCCACCTGCTTCTACCTCCTGGAATTAAAGACATGTACCACTACTGCTTGGCTCACCATAAAGGAAAGCAAGATTCATATTTAAAATAACTTCTAATGATGATGATAGAGGACTTTAAGAAGGACATAAATAACAGTCTCAAAGAATTTGAGGAGAACACAGGTAAACAGGTAGAAGCCATTAAAGAGGAAACACAAAAATCCCTTAAGGAATTACAAGAGAACATAACCAAACAGGTAAAGGAATTGAACAAAACCACCCAGGACATAAAATGGAAGTAGAAACAATGAAGAAATCACAAAGGGAGACTACCCTCAAGATAGAAAAGCTAGGAAAGAAATCAGGAGTCATAGATGCAAGCATCACCAACAGAATACAAGAGATAAAAGAGAGAATCTCAGGTGCAGAAGATACCATAGAAAATATTGACACAACTGTCAAAAAACCCACAAAATGCAAAAAGTTAACACAAAACATCCAGGAAATCCAGGACACAATGAGAAGACCAAACCTAAGGATAATAGGTATAGATGAGAGTGAAGATTCCCAACTTAAAGGGCCAATAAATATCTTCAACAAAATTATAAAAGAAAACTTCTCTAATCTAAAGAACGAGATGCCCATAAACATACAAGAAACCTATAGGATGGCAAATAGACTAGACCAGAAAAGAAATACCTCCAATCACATAATAATCAAAGCACCAAGTGCACAAAACAAAGAAAGAATATTAAATGCAGTAAGGGAAAAAGGCCAAGTAACATATAAAGGCAGACCTATCAGAATTACACCAGACTTCTCACATGATCCTATAAAAGCTAGAAGATGTTGAAAAGATGTCATACAGACCCTAAGAGATCACAAATGCCAGCCCAGGCTACTATACCCAGCAAAACTCTCAATTACCATAGATGGAGAAACCAAGATATTCCACAATAAAACCAAATCTACACACTATCTTTCCACAAACACAGCATTACAAAGGATAATAGCAGGAAAGCTCTAATACAAGGAGGGAAATTATACCCCAGAAAGAACAAGAAAGTAATCCTTTCCCAACAAATCCAAAAGAAGATAGTCACACAAAGATAATTCCACCACTAATAACAAAAATAACAGGAAGCAACAACCACCGTTTCTTAATATCTCTTAACATCAATGAACTCAATTTCCCAATTAAAAGACATGGACTAATGGACTGGATATGTAACAGGACCCAGCATTTTGCTGCATACAGGAAACCTGCCTCAGTGACAAAGACAGACTCTACCTAAGAGTAAAAGGCTGGAAAACAAAATTTCAAGCAAATGGTCCTAAGAAACTAGCTAGAGTAGCCATTCTAAAATCTCCAGCCCGAGAGCACAAAGGGAGGGACTCCACCTGTATAGATAGTTGAGGGTGGCCTTGCCAGGCTTCAGTGGAAGTGGAGGGCCTTGGTGCCTGAAAGTTTGGATTCCCTAGTGTTGGGGAATGTGAGAGCAGGTGAGGTGGGAGTGGGAGGATGGTGGGAGCACACTCTCATAGAAACTTCCAGAATTATGTGGATTAGACATGACAGAGGCAGGCTGCCAGAAGACTACATTTCAGAATTCAAACAAAAAATCATCTTGATAATAAAATTTGCTTTGAGAATTGTATATTGCAGAATACACAGCCTTGGTGTATCTACTCATCAAGCAAGCTGAGCAAACCTGCTCGAACCTCTGATGTCTTGGAATTTCAGCTGGATGCAGTGAAGACACAGCGTCAGAGGCTTATCATTTTACTCTTCCCCCTAACCCTCTTCTAATATCTCAACACCCATAATCAACTTGAAGAAGTTAATACAGAGTCAGTGCCCCTATTCCCTGGGCTTGGGGACTGAGTTGCTTAATATTGGGCTGTCTTTCTAGGGAAAAGTAGTGGTTTTGTTGGAACAGGAAGGAATAGCTAGGATTTATTGCATAGCCATAACCTATTGGTAGAAATATGTATAATTGCTATTAAGATGAAGTTATAATTTTTTAAATGGTACAAAATTTACTTTGGTTTCAAATTTAAGGTTTTCATTGGTATGAACTTCTTATTGATATAAAAGCGACATTAATATTGTTACTCTCATAGGCATTTTGCCTATATAACACATTTAGGAATACAAGGCTTAGACCCAGTTCTTCTAACTTTTCTAACTGATTTGAGATCGTTAGCCTGTGAGTTAAGGGCCTATAGCTAATTCATGGCTTTGAGTTTATTGTTAGGGTGTTTTCTATATTTTATTTAGAAATAGCTGAGAGGAGATAACAGACAACAGTCCAGATTGCCTTACATGGATAGTTGGTTTTCAAAATGTCAGAAGTCCACAGAATTGACATTACCTTACAAACATTTCTGTATTAATGTTCATTTTGATGAGAGACCTGACTGTTCCTGACAGCTTCCTGTCTTGGATTCTAAGAAGAAATTGAGCATCTTGGGAGTTACTCCAGTTGTGGTGAGACAGCCACTAGGCAATAATTGCTTTTTTTTCATCTACAGACTAGTTTGGACACACTTGCAGAATAGTCAACTGATTATATCTGCCAAGACAGAATAATCAGCCCTTAATAATTCTGCATCACTAGGTCTGTAAGATGATCCTGGGCCAGAAGGCTAAAGATTGAATGCTCCAATGTTTTGTAGTATAGGGACTGTCCAGGTGTTCAGCAGTCTCTATAAATTGGCTAAGTTTTAGAAGCTATGCTTTGTGCTTCCCATAATTTCAGTTAACTCAGTGATTCTGGATTTCTGATGGGGTTGAAAACTTATAGTCTCATAGCCAATCATGGCTGTTTACTTTGAGAGAAAAGAATTGAGAGGATGATTTTCAGCTGTCATTCATTCTAATGCCAAGAAAAAACCAGGTTCAGAACTAAGTCTTTTAGTTAGGAGAGATAACAGAGGTTCTGGTTACTCAACCTAATGATGGACTGGGTATTAGGCCTATCTTGCACCTTACTGACATAAATTGATATAGTTATGGTCTAATTGTATTTTGAGAGAAAAGTTTTATTTTAACAGAAAGGGTGATATGTAGGAGGAACTAAGGTGGGAGGAGTAAAAAGAGGAAGAGGAAGAATAAGGGGAGGAGGAGGAGGAGGAAGAGGAGGAGGAGGAGGAGGAGGAGGAGAGGAGGAGCTAGGTGATGGTGGGGGGTGGGAACATGGAGGTGGATGTTTGTGTGTCTCTGCCAGTCAAAGATAGTTGATATATCTAGGTTGGTTATTGGGTTATACTTCTGATTGTATGGGCATCTTTTTATTGAGCAGTACCAAACTTATAAAGCCTTTGATTAACATTCAAAAAATTGTATAAAAGCAAAAAAGAGAAGGGGGGATGGAATAGGGGTTTTCTAGGGAGGGGAAATGGGGAAAGGGGATGCCATCTGAAATGTAAATAAAATATCTAATAGAAAGTGTTATTGTCCTGCTAAACATGATAATATGTGCCTTTTGTCCCAGCACTTATGAGAAAGATGCAGGCAGATATCTGTAAGTTTTAGGCCAGTCTACATAGTGAGTTCCAGGTCAATCAAAGGTACATAGTGAGAAAAAAAGTATATTGTTCTGTGTCCATGTATTTGCACATGTTCTATATTTTATCTTGCTATTGGGCTCTAGTTTTATTCCATTGTTAATCTGAAAAGATTAAAAAAATGATTTCAAAAAAATTTACCATCCTTAAAATTTTAAGCTGATAGGCATTAATAATTTCCAGGTATGTAACATGCTTCTTTGTGAATAAAATAATATGAGTTTTGGACATTCAGATGGTAGAGTAGCTTTGGAAGTTAAGTCACAAATCTACAAACTATTAAAGGAATTTCAACTCCCACTGAATTAGCATTACAAATGTGCTTACTTTTTCTTGTTTTGTCTCTCTGACTATCTTCTTCTACTGTCCTGGAGCTCCAAGCATTTGGCTGGCCATGTGGTAAAGCATGTTAGTTTATGAGAGGAACTGACAAACAGATCTGGACCAGTGCAGAGCATCCACCAGTCCAGGGTCACTCTTCTTGGGGGCACTGTGGTGAGGTCAAATGGCTGGGAAGTCAAATCAGAACAAGAGGTGATGCTGTCTTCCATCATAGCTGAGAAGCATGAGCTCCTGCTGCCTGATTGGATTTGGTTAATTTTAAAGTTCTGTTTAATTTAATTGGGTTCATGTGAAATGGAAGGCTAGGTGAACTTGAAAATTTTCTGTTTTAACACAGTAAAAGAAAGTTTCCTCTTGGGGGTCTCTGCCACTCTTCCGTTCTGCTTCTTATCGTCCAATTACTTTAACCATTAGTAGGATGCTTTCCCAAGATGACTAAGCTTAAAGAAAGCCCTCAGGTATATTCAAGGTATACTTGTGGGCTCAACTGAAATAGATATAAACATTGTTTAACCAGTATTTGAAAAGAAACAAGAATGGGTGGGATGTTTACTCTAGACTTCATTCCATGCCAAACAACAGAATCGTGGCTCTCAACACATGCAGTTTGATGTTCTTTCTTTTTGTCATAATTACCCTCTTCTAATTATAGTCCTTCACCTCTTCTCAGTATGGATCCTGGCAAGAAACAGACAGCACATGCAAATGACATCATTGAATAGAGGTTAGAAGGCTCTGATTTATAGCACTGTAGGGGCAGGATGTAGAGAAAACACAATATATGTGGTCATCAAGTGTAGTAACTGAAGTCTTCCTTATAGGAGCTTCAGTCTTTAGTTCACAGTCACTTGCTAGGCCCCAGAAGCCTGCAGGAGGAATCAGATGAAAATATCCTCCAGGCTCCTCTCTTTCTTCCTCCTGTAACTAAGGAAATAAAAAGTAACTAAGGAACTAAATTACCCTTTCCCTCTTAGTAGAACCGAAGAATATCAGATCATGTATTCTCCAGTGCTGATGTTCTCCCTCTTATCAACACAACTAGAAGCGAGAAGATGAACTACAAGCAACTTGCAGAAGTTGTCCACAGAGAGTCACAGTAATCTTTTCCATTACCACAGAGCTGGGGAGAGCGATTAGGGAAGAAAAGGAAGCCGTTAGCATTCTCTGACTAATCTTTCAGTCTTTGAACCCTTCATGGATTCTGCTTCCTCTCTGTCTGCAGTATACATTGATGCCCTTTAGCTCTTAAGCTATGTTTCCTTTTGTTCTCATCCTTCCCTTTCTTATTTTCTCACAAGTAGCAAGTTCTGCCCATTCTATCTAAAGCTTCATCTCTGTCTGACTGAGTTAGTGTTTAGATGTTCTTGCAAACACAAAACCCATAGACATCCTCAGAACCAATGTTGCCAACTGTTTATTATGTGAACTTTGAGCTATGACATTGCCAGTCTGCATTCCACTCAGTGAAAAAGCTATGTAACTAAGGAAATAAAAAGTAACTAAGGAACTAAATTACCCTTTCCCTCTTAGTAGAACCGAAGAATATCAGATCATGTATTCTCCAGTTCGGTGTTGCTGACTTAGTTTGCTTTAGATGGAGTTCTTCCTGAAGTTGCTAATATAATTGGTGAGAATTTGTGACCTTTCTGAAGTAGCTGAAGTTAAAAAGAATTTCTGAGATAAAATGTTCAATGCAGGGGAATTGTTGGCAGCTACATACGGATGTCCAATGACCACAGTAGTCTGGTCTAGGACCCACACTTTGAAGATTTCTCAGTATTTGAAGTTAGAAAGACAGGGACTATCTGAGTGGTTAAAATGTCATGAAAATCACAGTGGCATTATGTTTTGAGAGGATGATGAAGAATTTCATTTGAATTTATGATGCCTGATGGGGAGAATCCTTTAAACAACTGGATATTGAGCAGGAAGGACCTTGGAAATTGGGGTTTTAGGAATCTTGGCATCATAAGTACGATGATGTCATAGGAGCTGTTACTGGGGGAGCACATTATCCTCCAGAGCCATTGAGGTCAAAAGGAAAAGAGGCTCGGCTTTCTTGTCTCTGTGTCAGCATCGACCCTAAGATAGAGACACCAATGTTGACAATATAGCATACATAGCCTGCAGCGAGGGTAGCTTCTAAAAACATGGGACATTAGTGTTTAAAACTTTCCATTTTCTCATTTTATCTGAAATGGCATTAGAAGAACTGTTCTGTAAAGGCTACAAGGCTCTCCCTCAGTAACTTTATCTTAAGTTATTTTCTCTCTTTCACTTGAAGCTCATTGTACTGATTCTCTTCACAGTTTTGGCAAATAAAATATTTTAAACACCAGAGCTATCGCTCTGACACTTTGCCTGCTATGTCTGCTTACGCTTCACTTACCAGCTTAAGTGTCAGTCAGTCCAAGGAGCTGCTCTAAGCCCCAGATGTACATGTCTCTATCTGCAGTTTATTCTTATGTGTTGTAGCATTCAGCTTAGTTCAGAGTTACATAATGGTTTGTGTTAAAAATCTCCCCACACCATGGTACGAAACTGGCTCAACAGTCCTAAAACACACTAAATGTGTATGTGTTAAAGGAGTGTGTCCACATCCATCTCTGCTAATCTATAGTACAAGCAAACATTCATTACCCATTTTTACTTTTCTATTATTCTTCCACACTATTGTTCATTAGATTGAAAGGAAATGCAGAGCCGGGCCTCACATTTGCTCTCTCATAGTAAGGTTTCATCCTTTCTCATGAAACCAACTGCAGATAGACTTCTGTCAAGATCAAATGAATACAACAGAAGTCTGACAGAAGACAGGAATGACCTTCTTTCTATGTATCTTGCTTATAAAAAAACCCTTCATTTTTATAACTGACAATGGCATTATCTATAAATATTATACAAATATCTGGAGCCCTTCTGCTTCAAGCTAGGTTGCAATGAAAAATGAGTACTTTGATTCCATGTCATACAATGCTCTGGATTACAGAAGGTCAGAGTTCACTGAGTAGAGGCAAGTATAGCAGAATGTGTTTTTTTTTTATTAGAGGCCTTATTAGTGTTTTATCTCTTGCGTCTTCTGGGGCTGACAATGACAGGAGGGAGGATCTATGGGAAATGCTGATTAAAAGTTATGGTGAAAAAAATGGAAAAAAAAAAGAAAAAAAAAAGAAAAAAGTTATGGTGAATTTGTATTAGGGTTTCTATACAATGCTTTTCACTCTAACATCCTTCACAAAAATTGCCTTCATCTTATTCTTCATTGGAAACATTTAAAATTATGAGTGTTTGTTATATGTGTGCACATGTAAACATGCATGTGTCATGTCAAGCCAAAGCTGGTTCTCCCTTTTCCCTTGCTCTCTCCCTAATTTCTCCCTGCATTCTCTTTTCCCTCCTTTTCCCTCCCTCCCTTCTCCTTCCCCTCTTCCATTTTTTACCACTGTCATTGGTGAGTAGCATTATAAACCAGGTCTGTTTCAGGTGTTTCACCTGTAAAAAGTATCCTGCAATCTTCACACAAGTGTCTATTATTCTCAGGTTAGAGATGGGAAATACTAGGCTGCCCTGGGAAGGCAGGTTGTTGCAGGAGCTTTCCTTGGAGCAAATCTGACTGGTCCAAAGCTGCTATGCTACTGTCTTTGCATCTCAATAAGCTCAAGGGTAACTTTTATTTATTTGTTGTTTTGACTTTATTCTGTTCGGTTTTTCATGACAGTATAATATGGATACAGTGAGGCACAGAAACACTAAGTGGTTAGTCCAGGGAACTTATTCATAGGTGCTCATCTGGGCAACTACCACCTCCTGGGAGGCTACAGAAGATTCTCAGTGCTTCAGGGCAAAGAATTTAAGGGAAAAGAAGTTTTATTTACAGCTGGACAGTATGGACTGGTTATTTTTATTTAAATGAGCAGAAAATTACATATAAGCTCCTTGTATTTGCAGTTCTTATAATGACTAAAGCAAACAGATTTAGTGTTAATGTAAACAAAATCGAAAATTTTGTAAGATTTTAATTAATATAAATTGAGACAAAGTTTTCATAAACCCAATCTTGGCTCACTGTGTGAGTGTCACATTGATCTCATAAACCAACCATACCTGTGCAACCATTCTGGCCTTGCTGTCGTGTATCACCTTCCCATTTGAACTGCTTTACAACCTTCACGTACCAGTTGCTTGACAGTGCCGTGTTGTTATCGCTGGTATGAAGATACCATTTATATTTCCAATCAGATTTTGTTTTCAATAATTAAATCAGTTTGTATCATTATGTTCACATAATTCACAAATGTGGTAGGGTGCTGAAATCTCTTACTGGTTCTTGTAGTCATTTGGTCATCTAGGGAAGGTAATTCAACACCCCTCCCCCCCACACACACATTTACTTATATGGTCAGATGAATGAAACTGTAGAATGTGCCATTCTCCGAGTGGAGTACAGAGCCTGTGTCAGTGGAGATTCAGTGTGTGCTGCATGCACCAGACACACTCCAGTGTCCAAGCTTTACATTGGGTGAGTCCTCTTTATGCAGAAGACACTGCTGACACACACACATGCTTTCTGTTCTTGCTACTGGTGTCCTTACTGTTGTGGCCTCAACTTTCCAGAAAAGTCTTCTCAGAGCCCCCACCCATCTAATGCTGAGCATTCAGGATGATGACCTTTAGTCAAGGACACTGCTGTGTGTAGTTTTGCTCTACCCGCCTTGCTCTGGGAACTGGGACCATGATACCAACCCCCACCCAGCTTCCCTTGAATCCTTGGATAAAGGATACACACTCATAGTTTTTCTTTTTCTTTTTCCTTTTTCTTTTTTTAAAGACTTATTTATTTCTTTTATGTATGCGAGTCCACTGTAGCTGTCTTCAGACACACGAGAAGAGGGCATTGTATCAGATGGTTGTGAGCCATCATGTGGTCGCTGGGAATTGAACTCAGGACCTCTGATAAAACAGTCAGTGCTCTTAACCACTGAGCCATCTCTCCAGTCCAATTGTTCATTTACAACTTCCCTTCTTGGCACAATTGCAGAGTGCTACTATCTCCTGCCTGGAAAAGCATTCTCTTATCAATACTCTTAGCTCCATATCTCCAATCTCCCCTAAACCTCAGTGCCTAGTCTCAACTAGCCTCTGTCAAACATCCCTGACTACCTGACTGTAGTAGTGGCCACAGGTTCCAGCTCCTCCTGAGACCTCATGTGGCTACTGGGTTCTTCTCCCTCCAAAGCATGGCAAAAATTCTACCTTTCTTTTCATGCATCCCCCTTTTCCTCCAGGGACCCAGAAGTCCTGCCTATACTTTTGGCCCAGAAATTGGTCCATGGTTTTTTTATTGACAGATCAAGAACCAATTGGGGAACAGAACCTTTGCATAAAAAACTACCCCTATAAGGAACTGTAGTTATGAGCTTTGCAACCTGCAGCCAGGCTGAAGTGTGCTTATATTTAAAAGCTAGTTTTGGATATTCAGAGTAAGCACTTTGCTAAGGAAACTTGTAGTGACCTTAATGATAGACATTTATTCTGTGCTGAAGAAGAGTGTGTCTGTAGCTGCCGAAGACATATTAGGGAGTCATAGAGCTGAGAAGGCATTAAATTGTTAATCAATCCTTTCTTTGTGATACAGGAACCAAGGGAGAAGAAGCAGAAAATGGCCAGCAAGATGGCACCACAGGTGAAGGTGCTTGCTGCAAATCTGATGATCTGAATTTAACCAGGGTTATGACCAGATCCCACTCATGGAATGAAAGAAATGATTGACACAAAGTTCTCCTCTGACTCCTCATGCATACCATGGCACGTGCATGCACACACACACACACACACACACACTCACACACACACACTCACACACATATTTTTAACCATCTACACATAATAAATAAATGCTTGTACAAAATGCTTACATATGGAGCCTTGGAGAACTCAAGTGGTAAAGAAAACATGGTATTAAGAGTGAATTACTTATTAAATATATGATTGTACCATAATCTGAAGTCCATACTACTTATGTTCTACCAAACACTCAGGAGACTTAAATTGTTGGAAGAAAACAGTTGCATTCAAGATTAGCCTCAGGGTAAACTGACCATTCCTGTTTCTATCTCAGGGACTTGGCAGGGACCACAGTGATATAATGTGCTAGATGGGGGTCTTTCTCTCCATCTATACCTCAACTTCCTGAGGCCAGAATCTCCATTTGCTTCTTAAAGAAATGTATCTCCTTTCTGTAAGTCAACTCATATGACCAGAAGACAGGAAGGTACAGCGGATACCCTGAGAGGGATGACTGTCTAAGAGACCAGCTAAAGATGAAAATGGGAGGCAAAGGTGAGTAAGAGGTTAACACTAAGTTGGAGAGTGTCTTGGGAGGTGTGTGCAGATCTTGGAGGAACCTGAAGAGGCAGAAGATCTCAAGGTGGGACTATCAGTGGAATTTGACCCTTTCAGTTCTACAACTGAAACTAGGAAGGAGCAACAAAATAGAAAAGGTGGGTCAGCAAGAAACAGGGGAGGGGTGAGAGAACAAGGAACAGTCTGACTGAGGCCTTTTACCTGGTGATATGGATATCAGGAGGGGACAAGAATTCAAGAGATAGTGAGAGTTGCAGGGCCACTTTATCCTGCTGTGCAATGGCATGTCTTAATGAGCAGCTTTGGTGTGCAGAAACTCCGCCCAGAATGGAGGGCTTTACACCCACTGACTTCTATTCCTCCTCAAAACAATCACACTTCTGTGTTACATATGGAAAGTCTAAGGTTCAGGATATCACACAGAAAATTAGTGGTGGAATCAGATTCTCATCCAAACTGTTTGGATTTATTCTCTCTCTCTCTCTCTCTCTCTCTCTCTCTCTCTCTCTCTCTCTCTCTCTCTCTTTCTTTCTCTCTCTCTCTGTTTGTGTGTGTGTGTCTGGAGGCATATTTCTGAGATGCATTTAGAAAGAAAACACTAATATCAGGTTGAGGATACATACATTATGCCTAGCTGGCACTGGAATGCCAGTATCCGGTTCCAAGGTAATGGCTAAAAGTTTTAAATTAAATAAGACAGGATAAACAGGAAAGGTGTTTCTTGTTAATATCTGAAGCAAGCCATAAAAGGCTGGTGTGGCGTCTGTTCTACAAGGTTCTGGTACATACAGAGGACCTTTTTTTGTGGCTTTTCTACACAGATATTATGTTAGGTTTTCAACTCTGCAACAGCTGAAAAAAACAAGTGAAAAAGGGTTTTGGGTTTTGTTTTTGTTTTGTTTTTTGTTTTTTGTTTTTTACATCTGTTGGGGTTTTATTAAGAAGTCAGTCTTTGATGAACTCTTCTCAAGATATTGTGAGGCTTGGAGAAAAACTCTCAAAACATGAGCTTTTGGGAGAACATTTTAATTTTAAGCCATATAAGACGTCATCCTTAGTGTCACCTTAGGACGCAGTACTGGTCTTTCAGTAGCAATCTTCATGTGTATATTTCAGGCATCAGGAAGGTGGAAGGCAGAAGGGCCCACCCCAACAAAAATGCCTCAAAAGATACTTCTATCTCCTTTGGCTAGACTCAAAGAGCTGCATCTAGCTGTCATAACAGTAGAAAGGGCAAATTTTACATAGATATGTTTACAGCTAACATTTCAAGTTCTTTTAGCAAACAAAGAGAAGACTGATATATTTGGGGCAGCATTGCCTTTAATTAACTTCTTTTGGTATATAAGATAAGCAGAAAAACAAGGTGACAGTTTGTAGGTGGGAAAATCCTGACATTAACAGGCAATAGGGCTGAAATTAGCTCTTTGAATTGTTTTACATCTCCTCTCTATAGAATTACTAAGCTACAAGAAGAAAATGCTAATGGGGACAGGCCCCACACAAGACTTGAAGCTACACAATTATAATTTTCTGGAAACCTTGTGGAAGATCCTTCTCACATCCTGACAAGCATTTTCTGTGCTCAGCCTTCAGTCTGATTGCATGCATGTTTGTGTGCCTTATGCATGCAGTGCCCAAGGAGGCCTGAAGAAGGCGTTGGATCCCTGGAACAGTAGTTGAGGATGGCTGTGACCTGTCCTGTGTGTGCTGGAACCAAACACCTCCTCTAAAAGAATGGATGCTCTTAACTACTGAGTTATCTCTCCTGCTTCACGTCTCTTAATTTTCTGTGATTTATAAGACTGAGTTTTTTTCTTACCTCCTTAAGTCTCCCTCATTCCCTTTAAGTTTGTGTATCCAAGTTGTTCTTGTTTTCAGAATAATAAACTTATTTATACTTGTGTATGCATACCTCTTTGCTTAGTGATCATGTATAGCCTTTTAAAGCCAGCTCATATATATCTACCTTTAAAAAACAACACACCTAAACCAAATTCACTGCAGTGTTCTTAGGGCCTCTGTACATATACATAGGTGTGAGACAATTTACTAAAGCGTGGGTATCCTTTCAGGGCCCACATCTCTAAAAAAATGGCTTTTCCTTCCCAACAACCATAACTTATCAATATCTCCTCAGCTAGAGGTGGGACTTTGTGATCTTATCCATGCTGGATTTTATCTGACTGATCTATCCTGGGCCTTATACATGAAGTCACTGCCATCGTGAGTTCCTGTGTGCAATGGCCTTGTCATGTTTAAGAAACACTGTTTCTAGTCATCCACTATTTCAGTCATCCACTGTGTGTAGATCCTACAATCTTCCTACTCCCTCCTGAGCCTTGGTGGGGAGAATGTGGTAGTGGTGTCCCATTTAGGGCTAGTCATTCCACAGTCTTTGATTTTATCTGTATTATTCATTATCTACTAGAAAAACTTCTTTGGTGAGGGTTGAGCAATGAGCTATTGTATGAGTATAAAGATAAGTAATAGGGGGCTATTTAATACCATGTCCACTTAGCAGATTAATTGTAATAGGTTCCTGTTAGGTCTATCACCTACCCAGGTACAGGTTATTTATAGTACTGGACATGATTTCTACTTGCAGAGATGGCAAAAGAATTAGAGAGGAGTGAAGGGTGGGTGGATTTGATCAAAACACATTATATGCATGTATGAAGTTAAAAAAACAAAAGCAATTCAAAGGTAGATTGTTTCTCTTGTCATGTAGTAAATAAATATGTGTTTATTTGTACAATCTCTGTCTTGGCTGAACTTTGAGTTCCCAAAAGGAAATAGTTTCAAACATATTGCTTAACACTTAGTGAATGTTCAACATGTTTGTTGACTGATTGAGAGAACATGCAGATGGTCCACATTAATTCGAGTCTTTAGGGTCAACTGAAATATATACATGCTACAACAATGCTAAATTCCTTTGTGATTTTAAGGGCTATTAATAGGTATCTAGAAGGAATTTTGAGTTACTGAGGCTAGTGATAGTTAATGTCTCACTTCTTTTCTTTCTTTCTTTTTTTTTAAAGGGTGATAGTATTTTACTAGAATTGCTTGATTGACGGGCTACATATTTTCACATTATTAAAACTTATAATGTTACAGTGAAAATATTCCAAACAGAAATAGAAATACACAATTTCCCCTTTCTTCCCACTAGCTTGCTCTATCAGCTACCTCAAGCTCCTCCCATGCCCCACACTCTCAAGTTGATAGTATTCTTTTCTTTGATTATTGTTATATATAAACAAACATACATTAATTGCTAACATATGTATGTATATATGTGCATGTATAGACATATTTAAATACAACCTCTTGAATCTGCTTTTGTTGGTGGTATGTATATGGTTTCAAGGCTGAGCACTCTGCATTGGATATAATACTGGAGATTTAGTGAGTTTCTCAATGCTATTGAGCTTATGGACCTTACAAAAGAATCTACTACTGTAACTCTGCTAGACCAGCATAATTCCTTACTACACTCTAAATATTATCCTAATACCTACAGATAAGTGTAACTCTCACCCCTCATCACATGGACATCACCAGATAAAGCCACAACTGGATACAATGCAGAGATTAACAGATTGTAGGGATTCCAGCTCCAGTGGCTACATCTACATCACAGCTCCTGCATCTACTGATCAAGGAACATTGTGGAAAGGGGTTGGAATGATTTTAAGAGAATGGTAACATAGATGAAGTAAAAATCTTAAAAGTCCCACCTCTAGACAAAGAACTTCAGGGTACTAATGCCTCCTGAGAGAAGGAGAATTATCCTATCACAGGGATGAACCCTCATATTGATTGTCCTAATGTCTATCTAATCTATCTAATATCTATTTATTTATTTATTTATCTTATTGCTTGGACTTTTTATAATTTATTTTTTATTTTTTCCCAATCTGCTTTTATACCATTTTAATTACATGCAAGTAATAAGGTCAATTCTAGTTTGAGGAACTAGCAATAAAATAGACACAAATAGTCAAGGAAGACAATAAATACAAATGATCAAAGAACAAGCAAGGAAATAAAGTTTTGATCACTCCTGTGATCACTGTTTCTAAGGGTTTATCAGGCTGAGCAAAATATCTGAGCCAACTTCTCTGTCCTAGTCTAAAGAAATTTTTATGTCTTAAGCCTACTTCCTGCCTGAAATTACTTCTTTGTTCTAGACTAATGTCAGATTCCTGCCTGAAGCTCACTTCCTTGTCCTTGGCCAATGTCAGATTTCTGACAAGCAACCCCAAAGGCTCTCCACATCTCCACTTTTTTATTTCATAAATAAGACTGAGTCTGTCTTAGGTTGTTCTGACAAGAATGCCTTCCTTACCCATCATGGGATATGCATTATCAAAAGCAATGAACTTCTGTCTTATGTTGTTAAGGCTCTGTGCAGAATCTTACCTGTCCTTGGCTTGCCAGGCTGTTAAATTAATAACTACATCTGGGTCCATTTTCAGGTTCAAGTCACATACTGTGGCTATCAACATGTTGATGTTGTTAAAGACAGTCTTTATCATGATGGGCAGGAATAAAAGTATTCCCAGAACACAAAGGGCTAGCATGAACAAGTTATATATGCCATTCTTGAAGCTTGAGCAAAATGGAAATACTGACCTCAGGCCATGGATAATTTTGTAAGCAGTATCTGTAGCATCAGAGCTGAGCAGAGCAGCATTCTTTAATTCATAATCTCACTGTGCAAAGTTAAAACATCCAGAGAGGTGTTAGAATTATGCCAAATACACTGCAAGTGTCTTTAAACTTTTTCCTAATTATAATAACTATCATTGTAAATTTTAGAAGTAACACAAATCCATTGGATTTTGCCATGAAATTTGAGACAGTTCCTTACTCTCAAACTCTGAACCTCCTTCCAATAATTTGAATAAGATAAAGAGCATCAATCCATTCTTCCAAATGCCTATCTAAATCCTCTTGTATACTCAACACATTAGTAACATTTTTTTTTTTTTTTTGCCAAATGATTAACAAAAGTAGCTGTCCTAATTTCTTGTGTCAAAGCTATTGTAAAAGCAGTGGTGCTAGCAATTAATGTAGTTAAAGTTGTTACACCAGTAATAATCAAGGCCACTAGCCTCTTGCTTCTGCTTAAAGCTGAACTCACTTCTTTCAGTACTTGTAAGCTTTTTTTCAGAAAACCAAGGTCCTATAATACTCAGGGCAATAAAACAAAAAGCTGGTTGACAGACCCCCATAGCACACATTTCAGGTTTAAACACTCTAACACAATTAGAAAGTGTACAATCAATACAACTTACATTAAATATTGTAGAAGAAACAAAAGTAATTTTAACATGACAATTAAAAAAGCCTTAACACATGCACTGACACTTGTTTGAAATCCAGATCATGTTCCAAGTTTATCTCTTGCTAACATAACATCATAGAGAACTGCAGATAACTTCCAAATATGTCTCTGAAAATGTCCAGAACCAGCTTTCCAAATGAAGACTGTTATTTTTAATATTGGAATGATTTCTAGACCAGTTCTTGATTGAGTTCAAATAACTGATCACATTTAAGAAAACTTTAATGAGTCACTATAACTTTTTTTTTTGATTCTTTGTCCCACAAGGTCTAAAAACTTGAGGCAAGCAAAGGTGGGTCAGGAACATATGTCCGATACAGCTTCCCAGTCACCATTGTCAGGGCACTCAGCAAGCTCACAGGTCAGCATCATTCATTGTCCCAGCAGCAGCATGTCTCACCAATTACTCTGGCAGCCACCATGCTCCTTCAACATCCTGCAGAAAAAACACAAACATGCCCTCTTCCCCATATTAAATACCTGATCATGATCATGCCATATGCCAGTAAGTGGATCCTTTTTTTTCGCCTATGTATAGGTATGCCTAGTTGTAGGGTACTGTAGACACACAGCAGAAAGTTCCTTGGAATCCAAATTTTTTAAAAATTTAAAATAAAAACATGATTTAAATAAATTTGTGGTGTATGGTAATATACCTCCCCCTTTTTTATTTTATGAAGATATTGTTTTAAAATTACATGGGCCTGTTCCACATACCTTGTCCTCGAGGATTATAAGAAATCCCAGTAATGTGGATAATATTAAATTGTTGACAAGAAGTCTTAAATGCTCGACTGCAATAGCCAGTTTCACTATCTGTTTTTTCTATTGGATATTTTATTTATTTACATTTCAGATGTTATCCAAGGACCTCCTCTCCCACTGTTGCCCAACAAGGCCATCCTTCATACATATAGCTGGAGCCATGGGTTTATCCATGTGTGTTCCTAGGCTGGTGGTTTAGACCTTGGGAGCTCTGGTTGGATGGTATTGTGCCTCTCCCCGTGGGAACTCAAACCCCTTCATCTCTTTTAGTCTTCTAATTCCTCCACTGGGGACACCCTCATCAGTTCAATGGTTAGCTGGGAGCATTCACCTCTGTATATGTCAGGCTTTGGCAGAGCCTCTCAGGAGACAAGTATATCAGGCTCCTGTCAGCATGCACTTCCCGGCATCCACAACAGTCTCTGCATTTGGTGACTGTACATGGGATGTAACCCCAGGTAGGACAGTCTCTAGATGGTCCCTCCTCGAGTCTCTGCTCCACACTTTGTCTTCATACTTGCTCCCATAAGTACATTGTTACTCCTTCTGAGAAGGACCGAAGCACCCACACTTTGTCTTCCTTCTTCTTGAGCTTCATGTGGTCTGTGAGTTGTATCACACACATTGTGAGCTTTTGGGCTAACATCCACTTATCAGTGAGTGAATACAATAGGTGTTCTTTTGTACTAGGGTCACCTCACTCAGGATGATTTTTTCTATTTCCATCAATTTGCCTAAGAATTTAATGAAGTCATTTTTAATAGCTGTGTAGTACTCTATTGTGTGAATGTAGCACATTTTCTGTATCTATTCTTTTGTTGAAGGACATCTGGGTTCTTTCCAGCTTCTGGCTATTATAAATAAGGCTGCTATGAACATAGTGGAGAATGTATCTTTGTTATATGTTGGAGCATCTTTTGGGTATATGCCAGGAGTGGTATAGCTGGGTCCTCAGGTAATACTATGTGAAATTTTCTGAGGAACTGCCAGACTAATTTCCAGGGTGATTGTATCAGCTTGCAATCCCAACAACAATGGAGCAGTGTTCCTCTTTCTCTACATTCTTGCCAGCATCTGCTATCACCTGCGGTTTTTGTTCTTAGCTATTCTGACTGGTGTGAGGTGGAATCTTGGGGTTGTTTTGATTTACATTTCCCTGATGACTAAGGATGTTGAACACATCTTTACATGCTTCACAGCCACTCAATATTCCTCAGTTGAGAATTCTTTGTTTAGCTCTGGATCCTATTTTAAATAGGGTTATTTGATTGTCTGAAGTCTAATTTCTTGAGTTCTTTTCTTCTATTAGATTCAGTGTATCTGGTTTTGTGTGAAGGTCTTTGATCCATTTGTACTTGATCTGTGTAGAAGAAGATAAGAATGGATCAATTTGTATTCTTTTTTCATGCTGACCACCAGTTGAACCAGCACCATTTACTGAAAATGCTGTCTTTTTTTCCACTGGATAGTTTTAGCTTCTTTGTCAAAGATCAAGTGACTGTACATGTGTGGGTTCTTTTCTGAGTCTTCAATTCTATTCCATTGAGCTTCCTGCCTGTCTCTGTGATAATACCATGCAGATTTTTTAAAATCACTATTTCTCTACACCTTGAGATCTGGGATCGTGATTCCCCCAGATGTTCTTTTATTGTTGAAAATAGTTTTTGCTATCCTGGGTTTTTGTTATTCCAAATGAATTTTCAAATTGCTCTTTCTAACTCTTTGAAGAATTGAGTAGGAATTTTAATGGAGATTACGTTGAATCTGTAGATTGCTTTCAGCAAGATGGCTATTTTTACTATATTAATTCAACTAATCCATGAGTATGAGATGTCTTTCCATCTTCTGAGGTCTTCTTCAATTTCTTTCTTCAGAGACTTGAAGTTCTTGTCATACAGACCTTTCACTTGCTTGGTTAGAGTTACACCAAGATATTTTATATTATTTGTGACTATTGTGAAGGGTGTCATTTCCCTAATTTCTTTCTCAGCCTGTTTATCCCTTATGTAGAAAAAGGCTACTGATTTGTTTGATTAATTTTATGTCCAGTCAGTTTGCTGAAGTTGTTTATCAGGTTTAGGAGTTCTCTGGTAGAGGTTTTGAGGTTACTTAACTATACTATCATATCATCTGCAAGTAGTGATATTTTGACTTCTTCATTTCCAACTTGTATCCTTTCGACCTCCCAGTGTTGTCCAAATCTCTTCAAGTACTATATTGAATAGATAGGAAGAGACTGAACAGCCTTGTTTAGTCCCTTGTTTTAGTGGGATTCCTTCAAGTTTCTTTCCATTTAGATTGTTGTTGGCTACTGCTTTGCTGTATATTGCTTTTACTACATTTAGTATGGGCCTCCAATTCCTGATTTTTTCAAGACTCTTTCCATGAAGGGATGTTGAATTTTGTCAAATGTTTTCTCAGCATCTAGCGAGATGATAATCTGGGTTTTGGTTTTTTTTTTTTTTTTTGCTTTGAGTTTGTTAATATAGTTGATTATGTTGAAGGATTTCCATATATTGAACCATCCCTGCATTCCTGGGACAAAGCCTACTTGGTCATGATGGATGATTGTTTTGATGTGTTCTTAGATTTTGTTTGCAAGAATTTTATTGAATATATTTGCATCAATATTCATAAGAGAGATTGGTCTGAAATTCTTTTTGTTGGGTCTTTGTGTGGTTTAGGTATTAATTGTGGCTTCATAGAACAAATTGGGTAGTCTTTCTTCTGTTTCTATATCATTAAATAGTTTAAAGAGAATTGGTATTAGGTCTTCTTTGAAGGTCTGATAGAATTCTGGACTAAAACCATCTGGTTCTGGGCTTTTATTGGTAGGGAGACATTTAATGACTGTTGCTATTGTTTTAGGGTTATGGGACTGTTTAGACAGTTTATCTGATTCTGATTTAACTTTTGTATTTGATATCTGTATAGAAAATTCTCCATTTCATTAAGATTTTCAGTTTTGTTTATTATTGGGTTTTGTAGTAGGATCTGATGAGTTTTTGAATTTCTAGGTTTTCTGTTGTTTTGTCTCCCTTTTCATTTTTGATATTATTAATTTGGATACTCTCTTTGTGCCCTCTGGTTAGTTTGGCTAAGGGTTTATCTATCTTCTTAGTTTTCTCAAAGAACCAACTCCTAGTTTTGTTGATTCTTTGTATAATTCTTTTTGTATCTACTTGGTTGATTTCAGTTCCGAGTTTGATTATTTTCTCCCATTTATTCCTCTTGGGTGTATTTGTTTCTTTTAGTTTTGGAGCTTTCAGGTGTGTTCAAGCTGCTAGTGTGTGCTCTCCCCATTTTCTTTTTGTAGGCACTTAAAGCTATGAGTTTTCCTCCAGCACTGCTTTTATTATGTTCTACAAGTTTTGTATAATGTGCCTTAATTTTCATTAAAAAATCTTTATTTTCTTTCTTTATTTTTTTTCCCTGACCAAGTTATCATGGAGTAGAGCATTGTTCAGTTTCCACATGTATGTGGGCTTTCCATTGGTTTTGTTATTATTGAAGAATAAGCCATGGAATGGGCTTAGTCCATGGTAATCTGATAGGATGCATGGGATTATTTCAATTTTCTTGTATCTGTTGAAGCCTGTTTTGTGACCAATTATATGGTCAGTTTTGGAGAAGGTACCATGAGGTGCTGAGAAAAAGGTATATTCTTTTGTTTTAGGGTGAAATGTTCTATACATATCTGTTAAATCCATTGGTTCATAACTTTTCTTAGTTTCACTGTGTCTCTGTTTAGTTTCTGTTTCCATGATCTGTCCATTGCTAAGAGTGGGGTCTTGAAGTCTCCCACTATTATTGTGTGAGGTGCAATGTGTGCTTTGAGCTTTAGTAAAATTTCTTTTATGAATGTGGGTGCCTTTGCATTTGGAGCATAGATGTCAGAATTGAGAGCTCATCTCAGTAGGTTTTTGTTTTGTTTTGTTTTGTTTTTTGTTTTTTGATGAGTATGACGTGTCGTTCCTTGTTCTATTTTTTTTTTTTTGATAGCTTTTGGTCAAAAGTCGATTTTATTCAATATTAGAATTGCTATTCCAGCTTGTTTCTTGGGACCATTTGTTTGGAAAATTGTTTTCCAGCCTTTTACTCTGAGGTATTGTTCATCTTTGTCACTGAGGTGCACTTCCTGTATGCAACAAAATTCTGGGTCTTGTTTATGTATCCAGTCTGTTAGTCTGCATCTTTTTATTGGGGAATTGAGTCCATTGATGGTAAGAGATATTAAAGAAAAAGTGATTGTTGCTTCCTGCTACTTTTGTTATTAGAAGTGGACTTATGTGCGTGTGGCTATCTTCTTTTGGGTTTGTTGGAAGAAGATTACTTTCTTGCTTTTTCTAGGGTGTAATTTTTCTCCTTTTGTTGGAGATTTTCCTCTATTATTCTTTGTAGGATTGGATCTGTGGAAAGACATTATATAAATTTGGTTTTTTTATGGAATACCTTGGTTTTTCCATCTATGGCAATTGAGAATATTGCTGGGTATAGTAGCCTGGGCTGGCATTTGTGTTCTCTTAGGGTCTGTATGACATCAGTCCAGGATCTTCTGGCTTTTATTGTATCTGGTGAGAAGTTTGGTGTAATTCTGATAGATCTGCCTTTATATGTTACTTGACCTTTTTCACTTACTGCTTTTAATATTCTCTCTTTGTTTTGTGCATTTGGTGTTTTGATTATTATGTGACAGGAAGGTCTAGTCTATTTGAGTTCAGTAGACTGCTTGTGTCTTCATAGGCATCTCTTTCTTTAGGTTAGGGAAGTTTTCCTCTATAATTTTATTGAAGATATTTACTGGCCCTTTAAGTTGGGAATCTTCACTCTCATCTATACCTATTATCCTTAGGTTTGGTCTTCTTATTGGGTTCTGGGTGTTCTGGATGTTTTGGGTTAGGAGTTTTTTGCATTTTGCATTTTCTTTGACAGTTACGTCAATGTTTTCTATGGTATCTTCTGCACCTGAGATTCTCTCTTCTATCTCTTGTATTCTGTTGATGATGCTTGCATGTATGACTTCTGATTTCTTTCCTAGGATTTTTATCTTCAAGGTAGTCTCCCTTTGTGATTTCTTTATTGCTTCTACCTTCATTTTTAGATTCTGGATGGTTTTGTTCAATTTCTTCACCTGTTTGGTTGTGTTTTCTTGCAAATATTTAAGGGATTTTTGTGTTTCCTCTTTAAGTGCACCTACCTGTTTACTTGTGTTCTCCTGTATTTCTTTAAGGGAGTTATGTCCTTCTTAAAGTCCTCTATCATAATTATGAGAAGTGATTTTAATTCTGAATCCTTATTTTTCACTGTGATGGGGTGTCCAGGACTTGCTATGGTGGGAGAACTAGGTTCTGATGATGCCAAGTAACCCTGGTTTCTGTTGCTTATGTTCTTGCTCTTCCCTTTTGCAATCTGGTTATCTGTAGTGCTAACTGCACTTACTGTCTCTGACTGAAGTCTGTCTCTCCTGTTATACTGATTGTGTCAGAATATCTCACAGTCCAGTTCTCTCTGTGATTCTCTGATCCTGAGATCCTGGGTGTAAGAGCTCCTGGGAGTCAGGTTGCCTCTGGGTTTCTGAAATCTTGGTGTGACCCAACTCCTGAGATTCTGTGATCCTATGTTCCTGGGTGTGTTAGAGCTCCTGGGAGTCCAGACTTCTCTAGGTATTGTGGGATTGGGTGCAGAGCTGGTGCCCAAGTTCTGCTCAAGGCACCAGTGCAGACCATAAGGAATGTGTGCCACTAGCTGAGTAGGTCTTCCTGGGTCCCAGGGGGTCCCATTTACTCCCTGTTTGGGGCAGATGTTGCTGTCTCCTCACCTATGATCAGAGGTGTGTTAGAGCTCCTGGGAGTCCAGGCTCCTCTGGGTGTTGTGGGATAGGGTGCAGAGCTGGTGTCCAAGGTCAACTCAGGGTACTGGTACAGAGTAGAAGGCCCTAATATTTATAACGGGTGCAAAAACACATCAGAGAAGCCATAGACTCAAGGTTAGGGCACTACACAAACACAGAGAAGAGTATCACACATTTGGTAGGATGTTAAGAAACAAACACCAAAGGTATATTTCTGTTGGTCTCTTTTACCTCTACCTACATTTATGAATCATCAGTAACAGGTGTTGACTTCTTGGAAACTAGAGTTTTAGAAAAGAGAAGTAAAGTTATGTGAAAAATTTCTCTCATTTTTCTTGTTACTTACTGAATGAGGATCATGGCCAGGTGTTCTATAAGACATTTGGTGCTTTCTTCCATTTGCTATCTATAGTGGCTTTATGAGGGCTGCACTATCTACTAAAGTATTGCAAGCTGTAGAACTCTATGGTGGGATTTCCATGACTTCTGTATAGAAGTCATGTCTGTACAGAACCTTCAGGAATTTTTCCATATTTGTCCATCCTCTGAATATTTATTTATACATCTACATTTATAAATTTTACTTAAACGAAATTAGCCTTTCTCTAAGGTAAGAGAAAAGTCACAGCTCTGTAATGTTCCTTGAAAGTATTTTTAGCGAGCGTGCTGTGGCGCAGCGGCTTGGGCATCCACCTCTAGAGGTCGGGCGCGGTCCTTCCTGTGCTGGTTCGAATCCCCTCGGGCTCCTTTGCGAAGTCTGATGGAAAAAAAAGTATTTCTAATATATATTATCATGAATGCATAAATACGATAAAATGCTGTCCTATTATCATCATGCATGAAACTACTATATGAATTTAGGTTTGCACGCTATAATTGCTGTGGAAAACAGAGACATTTGGGATAATTCAAAATATCAATGCAATTTTTATCTATTACACTCTTGCTTGGTACACAAAAAGAATTGATTAATGGAATTATATCTAGCATGAGGGTCACAATCTTGTTTCGATATGCCTGCCATTTTTATGAGTGACCTAAAGACATAGGAGGTAAAGATGCTTCATGCAACTTCACCTCATCTGGCAGTGACTAGATGATGGAACTGATTTATATTAATATTGACAGGTTTGTGTTGCACGAAGAAAACAGAAACATGATAGAAATTAATGTTGATGATACACAATTAAGTAAACAGGTGTTCAAATATGGAAAGGAGATGATCTGATAAACAGGAGATTCCATTGACTGCAAACTCATTAGGGGCAACAACACAGCACATTTGCTAGGCAAGACATGCAAAATTGAGTTCCAGGTGATACCTTCAACGTGGTAGTTTGAAGTCGCATGCAATTAAGAAAGTTAACTAGTCTGCTATTAATTAGGCTAGTCAATCTGCATCTGAAGAGTTCTATTAAAGTGTAGGATATCATCAGCTTTGTTTCTATTATGTGAAAGACAGCTAGACAAAGTGGAAGTGCAGAATCTAAGGGACATAATTACAAGGCAGGTTGATGGCTGGTTCTGCATATTAATCTAACTGGACTAAGAATGTTTATCTGATGTGTAGGTATGATGGCAGTTCCAGCCTTTGAATCACTGAACTGAGTAAAGGTCTTCCTTATCTCACTCTCTCTGTGTGTGTGTGTGTGTGTGTGTGTGTGTGTGTGTGTGTGTTTTCAATCTGTTGAGACTGATGTGACAAACTGATGTGACAGATTTGACAGATTTTGCCTTCATCTTGACAGGGGCCATCCTTCCTCTGCCCTCAACATTGGTTCTTCTGGTTCTCAGGTTTTCAGGCACAAAGGAACTATACCAGTGATGTTCCTAGTTCTACAGCTTTTAGAAAACCAGTTGCCCTCCCCCAAAACACACACACACACACACACACACACACTATAGATATGTATAATATATGTTATATTTACATTTTCACTCCCAAGAAATATTTGCATTTATTTTGTGAGGCTGTTTCTTCAGAGAATCCTGCTTCATTGTTTGTTCTTTGGGGACTTCAAACATATTTACACACACACACACACACACACACACACATACACACACACACACACTATATACATTGTACGTAATGTATGCTAACTACTCTTATCCTTACCCTTTCTGACCTCCCTCTCACTTCATATTCCTAAAGGTCTGTTTTCAACATTCATGTCTTTTTGTTTGATTTTGTGACCCATGGATTTTAACTGGGTTCATCTCTGTGACCATAGGTTTGGAACTATCATTGAACTTAGGTTCATTTTTCTGGGTCTAAAACCAAAGACAACGACTGTTTCCTACATAAGCCACTAGTAGTCAATAGTTCAGCAGTGATGGTTGAAGCTCCGTGAGCCCAGCTCTGATCTGATGGGCCAAGTTGTGTATGGACCCAGGGCAGGCAATGATACCTTCTGTAGAATCATGTTTTCTGTGACTGTATCATGCTCAGAAAATGGCATTTTTCAACACTCCCTACTTTGCAGTTCTTAATTTCTTTCTGCCATCATTGTTTAGTGTGCCCCCATCCTCAGAAGGGGTGGTTCAATGTAGGGATGATTGTTCAACTTGTGCATATTCTCAATGTCTTAAGCAATGAAGTCTTTGCATTCACTGCCATTTACTACAAAGAGAAACTTTTCTGATCAAGGTTGAGAGTAGCATTTGTTTATGAATAAAAACAAATATTTGGAAGACACTTTGGTTTCGTGACAATTTAAATGAACACGAGACGTAAGTTCTTTTCTAAGTTCTTCTCTCCAACCATAGATTTTTTTTCTTTAAATAAGTCCCAGGCATGTATTTTCTTTTATAGAGCAGGACTTAGATGCAAGCTGACAGTAGTTGGTTATCCCCTGACAGTTGAGACACTATCACACATACTTTTTTGGCAGATTGGCATTGCAGTTTACAAGCCTAACATGTAAGACCCCAAGCAGCCTGTATATCATGTGATACCATGAAAGCTAGTAAGCAGAGTGGAAATTTCCTGTTCAGTTCCATCTCGATTTCTCTATATTTTATAATGCAGGTTTGTGACTTCTTCACTATTAAGGTGTTGCCATTAGTCTTGGTAAACAACCAGTAGGAATTGCAAGCACTTTCTAGTTTTTAAATTGGCTTACAGAGTAGTATACTTCTATATGGTCTTTCCAAACATTGGGAGAACCCTAATTGATATAAATTGGGACAAAAAAACCCCTATTATCAAATACTGTATCTGAAAGCCTATCAATGTAGAAGTTTTTTCTGTATTGTCTTAAGAAGAAGACTTATTATAGCAGTTAAAAGTATTGGTAAACATTAGCCTGCCAGGATTGCTGTATGATGGTGCTCTTAGTATGTGTGACGTTGGTAATCAAGGGATGCTTTAACCTTATTTGCATGAGAGTTTAATTTTTTATACTGATCACATATCATAAGAAAAGATAGCTTGTTTTTGTTGAAAAGCAAACTTTTAGACATGGGGAAGAGACAATTCCTCCCCCAAACACCATGGTTTATCAAATAAAAAGCTTGATCCTGGTTATGGGTTACTTCTTTTAGAACCTGTGGTCAGCAAGATCCCATAGACTCTCCCAAACATTACAGGCATTTCCACTGATCTTGATCACTTCCAAGAACTTGGTAAGAATTGATTGTTGAAGAACCATATACTTGGGTTACAGAATAAGCTGGTACCAACCTAAAAGATTTATTCCTACTAGGTAGCTATTATGATACTGGAAGGTTCTATGTATGTGACATGGGGTGAAAAGTAGTCAACTGTGCATCATGTTAGCTACAATAACCACTAGCCTGCAAGATATGTTCATTGTAGAAGTTAGGAATGGTTCTTTCTCCCAGCCTCATGTACCCAGAAATAAGGCCAGACTCAAAAGATATTTACAATTACCTTGGCCATATAGCTAGGCTCTACTCTGAGTAGATCATAATGCAGATAATCTGATTGTTTTAACCTCCATTCTTCACCTGTGTTCAGGTGCCATGTGTCTGTCTTACCATGTCTTCCTGGGCAAATCTTCCGATGCCTGGGTTTATCCCAGAATTCTTTCTGCCTCCCAGATGTCTCACCTCCTATTTCTTCCCCAAGCCATAGGCCATCATATTTATTATTGACAGGTGCCACATCCGTGCAGACATACGATATTCTCTGTACAATTAATTCATGCAGTAGTTGAATGAAAGTTATGGCAATATCTAACTACTTTCTGATTCGATTTAAAGCCTGTTCCACAAGATAGGAACCATTAACTGGGTTAATTGTTACTGTTAACTGTACAAAACAGTGGTGATAGATCATAGGCCCTAGGGGAGAATGTACTACTAGTTTTCTGCTAGATGGACATGGTAATAAAATGCCCCTAAGTTCTTATCTTTATACCAACACATTAGTACATCTCTTAGCTTTCCTCAGGGAAGATTCTTTTACAACAGAAAGTAGTGAATAGAGAACCACAACTAGTCAAAGTTCAGAGAATGAGACCACAGAGGACCCAGCTAAATGGAGAAACAAAATGGGAGTGTGAGTATGAGCTGAATTGACTCTATGGAACAGGCAAAAAACTGGCTGTCAGGGAGAGATTACAAACCCAAGTATGGGAATCACAGAAACAGTAGAAAGAGAGAAGGATAGTCAGAGCAAACAAAGGAAACAGCTTTAATGAAACAGGCTGTTATCTCCCATCAGATAGGAGAGAAAACCTTTTGTTGAGAGTCTACTCAGGACTAGGAATTTTGTAAGACCTCTGGGTCCTCCTATTTTTTCTTTTTCTTTTTCCTTTATTTCTTTGTAAAAAAAATTGATCTTGCCAAAATATTTATCCAGGAGCAGTCCTTTTCCTCTCTGATGTTTTTCTCATGAGAAAGGAAGCAGTCATCCTAGGAAGCCCATTCCTATCTTCTCTCTGTCTGTGTTTCTCTAACTTTCTCTCATGGTTGTTATCAACACTGCATTCCTGAAAGGATTAAGGATAATCATCAAAGAGCAAGAGAGAAAGTACACGTAGAAGCAAATACTATTTGATAGATTTGACAGCACAGTTGAACACATGAAGTCATCATGGGTATGATGATTGCATGAACAAAGTTTACACAAGATCAAGTCAGTCAAAGTCCCAGAATGCATGAGAGAGTTGCTTATGAAGTCCCATTCCTATCTGAGGAGATATTAGCAATTGTGGGCATCTGGGAGAGGAAGAATCATTTGTTTTCAGCAATTTGGGTCATGAGAGGATACCCACATTTATAGATAGTTCCACACACATGCACATCTAGACAGTATAAAATGGACTTAATGAGTTTTATGGAAAAAATAGAGCATAGGAGGTTAGGAGGGGAAATGGTGAGGGGATAGAAGATAGGAGAGGAATTGGATTGGGGACTATGGGAGTGTATTTAATCAAAATACATTATATACACGTATAAATATTAAAATATTTTTTAAAAATTGCTGAGAAGCCAGAAATTTAACCTTAATGTTGCTTATTTTCTGGGACATGTTTTCACAATATAGCCTAGACTGGCTGTCAGCTTCTGGCTCCAGATTCTTTTGCATTAATCTCCTTTGCATCTGGATCACAAGTGCATAGACACACAACTGACCGACTAAAATTTGGATCTCTGCCTGTTCTGTCTTAATGTCCAATTTAGAAGTTTTAGAATATGGGAAAAGAAATGTGGAAATAAACTTCTAAGACCTGTATTTTTGGGGGTCACTCTCTGATACCCTAATAGCTAATTTATATTATAATCTCTATAGGTGAGTCAAAATTTTATTGCTTGTGTTAATGGCTAGCCATTGAGCAATAAAATTGTGGACTACATGGCCTATTCGGTTTAATTGCAAATGGATGAAATGATCAGATCATCCATTTCATAGCTCCGTTAATTGAGTTTTCATGATAATTAGATTAGACAGTTGTTTAATGATCCAATTATCTGCTCCACAAATTGACCCCCAAATCACTTTGGAGTTTTTACCTAAGTAAACACACTTGGAGCTTTAGGGTAGTTTAGTACAATGATGTCAACTATGGAAGAATTATTTGGTAACACCATGTTGATTTCTTTATATAGAATGAGGTCATGCTATATGGCTGTGTTATACTACACCTTTCTGTAAGCCTAGACTGATTATTGTATTCTTTGCATTTACCACGACAGCATTTGTAGGCGATGTGAACAGATATTTTTCTGAGGAGCAGCCATCCTTGGCATCCTTTTATTGTTTTTAATACTAGATCATGTCTGAGGTAATAATGCATTTTCTTCTCCATGAAAAGGCTCAGATAACTCATCAGGAATAACTTTTAGCTCTGATAAGACTTATTTCCCTGGGCATGGTGGTACATGCATTCAATTTCATGCTCTTAGGAGGCAGGGGCAGACAGAGGCTAGCACGAGACAGAGGCCACCCTGGTCTATATAGTGATTTCTACATCATCTAGGGCAATATAGTAAGACCTTGTCTCAAAAGAAAGAAAAGCATTCCACTTCAAACTTATTATACAATTAATTGAATTTTATATTTCTTTTATCAATATTTATGTTCCCTTCATTAGAATTATACTTCTTTGATCACTTAGGAAATACAAGCAATTACATGTCCATAGAAGATATTAAACCAGACTGACATTTTTGTTTTGCCTATGTAGGCCTATTCTCTAGCCCTTGTAAACTAGGTGGAGTCCTTGCTGTTGTGCTTTCCAGACTCATTTTAGCCATCATCCACATACTTCACATTTCCAAATAACATTTCCAATAATAAAAGGCATCTGTTCTGACCACTTAATGGCCATCTGGTACCTGATCTTTTTATAGTAACTTGCATTGGAGGCACGCTATTGAAATTCCTCTTTATTATCATTGGACAAATAGTTTCTTCCTCCTAATAATTAGCCCTGATACCCTTTGAAGTTTACTCAAAGACAAAATACCTAAATGAAAGCCCTGGTCACATAATACTGATGGAAGAAGGTTTTGAGTGTATCAGGATCTTCCTGGGCCCATGACCCACAATGACCTATGGTCCTAGATTACCAGACACTCACGATCACCAAAGATTGACCTGAAACAATGGCAGCAACTTTCTTGTTTCATGTAGGTGAAAATTAAAGATGTGGACATTTGTGGGATTATGTGAAGTGGAAACAAGATTTGTTAAGAAAATGTAAGGGTAACGTCTAGGCAGGAGAAGGCTGTCTGATAGAGTGGGAAGATATGGAACTTCCTTGTCTGGGCTTTTATAAGACAATGGCACAAACTGGACAAAAACTGGGGAAATTGTGATGTGACTTATTACCTTATCCTGCATGGCATGGGATCTGAAGCCCTGGCTAGGGCCAGTGAGGAAATAGAAAAAAGACAGACACACAGAAACAGATACAGTCAGTGAAGCTGGGTTTCTGCTAATGTTACCACCACAACTCGGAACCTCAGGAGAAGGTCTCTGTAGGCCAGCAGTCTTAGGCTGTAAACATCTGGGAGATGGAAGCCATATTTGCTAGATTTTGCACAAACTGAGCAATTGTTCATAAATGCTCATATTTGGACTACCAAGGAAATCCTTATCATCCTTCTTGAGCCTGGTTCTTATGGGAAACTGCTTTTGGAAATTATCCCATGGGTTAGTGGCCTTGTAGCCTTCTGTGGACCATGTCCATGTCAAAACAGACAACCGTTTAGTATATCACTCATTCATCTCTTCTTCCACTTACAATTTGTTACTTCTCCGGATTATCATGGGATGTCAATGGATAACCCATACACTTGATGCATCCCTCCCTGGCTCAATCACAAATAATTCATGCAATGCACACCCAGGTAGAGGTGACTGAAGTTCCCATGTTCATCTCTGACTCTAGCTTTTTTAGGTACTAACTTGCCTGTAGCAGTTAGTCGTCTCTTGGATTGTGCTGTGAATGATGCTAAACTCTGCTTGCGTTTACCCACTTACCTCATATTTAACTCTCTGTCCACAGGAATGCCTGGGGGTCTCTACTGAAGTAGGTGGAGACTTTCTTAGAAGCCATTATTACTTAGTTTGCTATAATTAGCTTTACTGGGAACAAGAATATATAAAAAGGCAATAGTTCTCAAAAGATCTTCCCATCTGGGACCCTAAGGTAGGTCACAGAAAGTCAGTCAGCAAGGTAGACAGGCAGGCAATCCTGGTCTTCCTTCTCAGTGCCTGTTTTTTACTGTGTTCTCTTTGCTGGCTTATAAAAAATGTAACTTCTTTGTTCTCATTCCAAGTGTTTTTGCCTTTCCTGTTTTAAACATAACTGTGCTGATTAGTTTTTTTTTTTTTTTTTTTTTGTTAACTTGACATGGGCTAAGTCATCTGGAAGACTATTGAGAAAAAATATCTCAGTTGAGAAAAATATCTTCATCAGATTAGCCTGTAGGCAAGACTGTAGTGTATTTGCTTAATTCCTGATTGACTTTGGAGAATCCAGCTCTCTATGGGGGGTGTCATTCATGGATAGGTCACCCTGGGTTTTGTAAGAAAGCAGCTGAATAAGCCAGTAAGTCATGTTCCTCAATGGTCTCTGCTTTAGTTCTGACATCTGGTTGCTGCCTAGAGTTCCTATCACGTCCTCCCTTCAGTGGTGGACTGTGAGAAAGACACGTGAGCCAAGCCAAGCCTTTACTTCTCAAGCTGATTTTGGTCAGTTGTTTATCACAGCAACAGAAAGCAAACTAAGACAGTAACATTATTCTTAACCTTAATGGACATTCTCACTGTAGCATTTATAAGCAACTCGTTTTTACAATGGGTCTTTTCCCTTACTGTTCACAGAAATCTAGCTCTGGCCTCAGTAAGACAAATAATTACATCACATATATAGAGTTTTAAGTCACCATAATCCATTTTCATAGAATATCACTATCCTAATGTGTGCTTTTAGTATTTCATTCTCTGTGAAAGCAACAGCCTGCTCAGAGAGGATTCATTTTAGGCCAGCTCATTTAGCTTGGGAGTTTCTACTATGGAACTGGACCTGACATCTGAGTCTAACTCCAGAACCACAAAATTAAGACAAATCACTTGTTCCTTGCAAGTACAATGTCATGGTAGACTATTATCTAATGAACTTATGACCACACAAAACTGTGGTATCACTCATTGGGGGGAAAAAAAAACCAGACTCAGCTTGGCTATCAAGACATTGATACATTCAGTTATCAGAAAGCCTGGCTTTTGATTTTTGCATGTATAGGCTGTGGGATGCTTATTATCTAAGCTTGTTGAGCACAACTTTAATACACATCTATGCAAAACTACTTGTAAATGTTTTAATATGCACATACATGTTGACAACCTTGCATGTACAGATTCATATGCATGTATGTATTTACCTAAGACTATGTAGACAATTCACAGACTTAATTATTCCTTAACACCAGTAATTCATCTCTAAGAAAAATGAAAATTTAAGTTTAGAGAATTTTCGAGGGATCGGTGAAAAAGCTCAGAAAATCACATTATCATGCAACCCATGTCCTCCCAGAATACATCTTCATTTTGATATTCTATACTAAAGGAGATTATGCTGCTCTCTAGATATTGTGCGATCACATCTAATAGTGGCTGCTGATACTGCTGTTCCTGGAAGACAGGCTTAAAATCAAGAGAATTCATTAGGATTTCTAAGTTCTGATGCTCATCTTCTGCCTCCACGATTTTGCCATTGCCTCTCTCTCTATTTTATATGATGCAGATTCTATTGAGCAATTGAGACATAAAATCATAGTTTAGGGCAAGAACATATACACAAGTGCCTCAAGTACATTGTGTTTTGTTATCATTAACCCCTTGGTTTGCCACAAACCCACCACAGTCTGCAATTAAAGCAGTTTCCAGCAGCAACTTTCTTCTTTCAACATCTTCGTTTGTGTCTGCCCTGTTTATTTCAGTTGTCAAGTGAGTACTGCCTTAGCAACAGGCAGCTCATTGGTCCTTTATCTTCCCCAGACTATTTACAGTAAACTTTAAAAAACTGTTTATGCTTTGTATTCTTGAACATTTGAAATTCTGTTATTTCCTTTGATGTATGCTAATAATGAACTATAAACCATGTCCCTTTCTTCTAAAACACCAGACACACTAGGTAGAAATAGGCCATGGAGGCAATGCTAGTCTTTCTTTGTGGATTTTTAGTTTATGTCCTAATCTATATTTTCTTTGCAATCTAGAAAATGCATGCATGCTACTAAAGATGGGTTATAGTAATTCACACTAATTTCAGCAGCGAAAACAGAGAAAATTTGCTTGGAATTGCCAACTTTAACCACGCTTATTTAGTTTTTTTGAGAGATGGTTTCACTCAAGAGCCAAAACTAGCTTAGAATTTACTGCGTAGCCCAGTCTGGACTTGAAACCATGGTGAGCCATGTATGCCACCATGCTTTGTTGATGATTCTTTTAGTGGTAAGGCTGTAGGTAGGCAGAGGTGAGGAGAAAGTGATGGCCCAGCACTAAGCCCATTTATTAAAACTGCTTATTTGTCACTTGAAAAATGTTGTACAAAAGAACCCTGCAAATGATTTTTAAAAAAGTCACAAAAAGTGGTTATGCAAACTGCCTTGTTTATGTTCTACTGAACAGACACTTAAGTGACCTCAATAAACTAAGGGTCCCCAAGTGTATGTTACACTGCTATTGTATGTATGTATGTATGTATGTATGTATGTATGTATGTATGTATGTGTTTATATACATATGTATGTATGCATGTATGTGGTTTTTGTTTGTTTTTATTTCACTTTCTCTCTTTTATTGAAAATAGATTTTTTTTTCATAAAATATCCCCTGATAATAGTTTTTTCTCTAAATTCTTCTGGTTTTCTCCATCCCCACCCCTCTGGATCCACTCCATTTCTGTCTCTTATTAAAAAAGAATGAGGCCATGTTAGTTTACTCTGTAGGTCTTCTTGTGGTGTCCTTGACTCTTTTAGCATCCTCAATCCCTCCCCATACTCTTTTACAAGATGTGCTGAGCTCCATCTATTATTTGGCTGTGGGTCTCTGCATGTTTCCAGACTGGATAAAGCCTCTCAGAAAACAGTTATGCTAGTCTTGTCAGCATAGCAGAGCATCTTTAGTAATGTCAGAAGTTGGCTCTTGTCCATGGGGTGGGTCTCAAGTGGGGGCAGTCAATGGTTGGCCTTTCCTTCAATCTCTGCTCCATCTTTATCCTTGTACATCTTGTAAGCTGGGCAAATTTTTGGTAGAAGGTTTTGTGGGTGGGTTAGTATCCCTTTCCCTCCTCTGGAAGTGCTGCCTGGCTACAGGGGGTGGCCAATTCAGGTTCCCAATCCTCTGATGCTAGAAGTCTCAGCAAGGGTCACCCCCATAGACTCCCAGGAGCATCCTCCCTTCCAGGTCTCTGGCTTATACCAGAGATACACCCCTATTTCTGTTCTCTCTCCCAGCAACCCCTGCCAACCTCCACCTCCACCTTCTCTCCCCCACAGTTTCCTCTCTCCATCCACTTCCATCTTCTATTATATTTCCCCTTCTGAGTGGAGTTCAAGCATCTTCCCTTGGGCCCTCCTTACTTAGCTTTTTTAGTTCTGTGGTTTGTAGCGTGGTTATCCTGCACTTTGTGGCTATTATCCATTTATAAGTAAGTACATACCTTGCATGTCTTTCTCGGTCTGCAATACCTCACTCAGGATGTTATTTTCTAGTTCCATCCACTTGCCTGCAAATCATGATGTCTTTGTTTCTATTCCAGATGGGAATATTTTGAAGATTCTTTATTTAGAATCAAAGGGTTTTCCAGTATTTTTTTCTATCACTTCCAATCTAGCATTAAAATTTTCAGTCTTTTTGTTTTTAATTCTGCCCTACTATGATCCTGCTTTAAAAGAATACATAAGATTGTGATTGTTACTGAAAAACTAATTATTTGTGTGCTGATAAACGACACAATAGCATATGGAATTCAGATGCATTGCGGCAGCGTGTTTTCCATTTTTTAACACACAAAATATTTTCTCTTTGATCTCTCTAACTCTCCCCTTCCTTCGGAGTTTTTATTTATTTATTTATTTATTTATTTATTTATTTTTAGTTTTTAATTTTATTTGATGTTTTCTTCATTTACATTTCAAATGCTATACCCTTTCCCAATCCCCCACCGAAATCTCCTATCCTATCCCACCTCCCCTGTTTCTATGAGGGCGTTCCCCCACCCACCACCCGTCCACCCATTCCTGCCTCCCCACCCTCGAATTCCCCTACACTGGGGCATCAAGCCTTCACAGGACCAAGGGCCTCTTCTCCCATTGATTCCTGACAAGGGCATCCTCTGCTACATATGTGGCTGGAGCCATGGGTCCCTCCATATGTACTCCTTGGTTGGTGGTTTAGTCCCTGGGAGTTCTGGGGGATCTGGTTGGTTGATATTATTGTTCTTTTTATGGGGTTGCAAACCTCTTCAGCTCCTTCGATCTTTTCTCTAATTCTTCCATTGGGGTCCCCGTGTTCAGTCCAATGGTTGGCTATGAGCACAAACTAAGCATTTGTTTCTCTTTTATTGTTTTCAAAATTATACATTACCAGTTCAGATGTTGGAGACTTTTCAGTCATGCTACAGCTCTGAGAAAATGATCTTTCTGCCCTTCTCTGCAGGCTTTTATGCCAGTAGACACGTGTTTATGGCAAGTGTCTTTGTCCCTTTGGCTTGGACTAGTTGGCCTCCCTTGCAGTTTTGGGACTTGGGGCCACTGTTTGCCCTTCTGTGAGAGCTGAGCCTCATGCCCAGGGGCGTCAGCTGGGAACCACTCTGGGAAGTTGTTCACTTGTAGGGTCATTTACTGAGACTTGTGTTCCCCACTTGCTCTCTGCTGCTCACACCCTCTGCTGATCTTTCTAGTATGCTTTCCAACCTTTCTCTGAAACCATGTAGAACTAGGGAGAAGCCACAGCTACTGTGCCTTGAGGCTCCAGTAGAAGAACCAGCTTTTCTATTCTGTAGGGACTTTTAAAACACAGCCACCTACCACACTGCCTCTGGGTGGTTTTCTGTTCCTTGGCTATGAAACAACCTTCTACCCAGTAATTCTCAGGCTCTAAGCCTGGATTCTAAAAGCCCCACATTAGGCACCATTTGTAACCATGGGCTTTTCCACCTGTGCCCCAGTTTCCAAATATTGGCTTAGAGGCTTATTTATTTATGAATAAGTGCTTAGACCATAAGCTTTGGCTCATTCTCTGATTAGCTCATACGTTATATAACATTTAAACTATTTTATGTCTACCACAAGGCTAGTTATTTCTCTTCAATTTCATGCATCTGTCTAACTTCCTCAGAGTTGGGGATGAATCTCCTGTGCTTAACTATTTCCCAGAGTTCCAATCTCTCTACAGGAACTCTCAGTTTATACTTCCTGCCTTTAGCTAGCAGGATATTCAGCCTTTTATTGACAAATGATGCTTCTGCAGTCTATAAGAAATTATTCCTACAGGAGTGTTCTGGAGGTATCGGCAGGGTTGGTTCCTTCTGAGGATGCTAAGGAGAAGGATATGGCTTGAGCCTTTCTCTGGACTCCAGAGGCTTGCTGACAGTGATTGATATTCCACCTATCTTGGTCTTTGCTATACCACTCTTCTTGGCCCTTATCTTCATATGAACTTTCCTTGTTGTTAGTTTTCTCTTTATCAAAATCCAGTTCAATTGGCAAAAGATTTATGGAAATTAATATGACCTCATGGAAAGAACATTGAACAGCAATTGTAAAAAATGGAGATTTTAGTTTAAATGAAATAGTAAGAAATTTTTGAAGAAAAAATTGTTTATTATAGATCAACTCATCAGAATGCAACAATGGAGTAGAACAAGTTTACATCGTGTGCAGGTAGCAGAGAAAGGGCCCCCTGGCTTTCTTCTTTTGCCCACTTCATCTAGTTTTGATTGTTAGCTCCTAATGTACTACTACTGACTTTCAGGCAGGGTGGTTCTTCCTACAGTTAAGGCCCTGGAAATGCCTTTATCAAAGTAAGCTCCAGTTTCCCATGTGATTTTAAATCCAGTCAAATTGACAATGAATGTCAACCATCACAAGGTTCTGAAGACGGTCAACTATGAGCATGGGGAGTAGCTCACTCTAATTACTGTTGTTCAGCATTTGTTCCAGAACATCACTGCCCATAGAACATCTTCTGCTCCAAATTCCAGGCAGGCAGTCCATCCTCATTCTGAAACTCCATTTGCCTTTTTACACTCAGTCAAGAGCTATGCATTTATTTAAAGACTAATTTAAAGTCCCCTCTATGTCTAGACATGTCACCTGAATAGAATACTTGCCAATCACTTGCCCCCATGTTTCCTCCATCAAACTTAGACTCTACTTTTTCTAGAAATGCAAACTTTCAAAGCAAGAGATGGGTTTTCTTGTATGTTTATAAGTAAGTTGGTAAGTTTATATTTTGTTACTTTCATTTTAGACTTAATTTTTATTATGATAACTCAGCATTTACAGTGTATGGTGGTTTGACTGAAAATGCCACCAAGTTGATGAACTGTTTAGGAGGATTAAGAGGTATATCCTTGTTGGAGAATGTGTGCCCTTATTTGAGGAAATGTGTCACTACGGTATACTTTGAGGTTTCAAATGCCCATATTAGGCCCAGTGTCTTGCTCTCTGTCTACTGCCTGTGTATGGATCAGGATGTAAAGCTCTCTGCTACTGTTCCTGCCTATCTGCTTCTTACCATAATGATAATGAACTAACTCTCTGAAACTATAAGCAAGCCTTCCTCCATCAAATTATAAGAGCTTCCTTGGGCACGCTGTCCCTTCACAGCAGACCAAGACACAATGGATGTGTTAGATGAAAATAAAACTTAAGTAATTATGTTTAAATCTAATGTGGAAAAAATAGGAAGATTTTTCTTGGTTTTCATGGTTTAGAATCCATGGTTTATAACACAGTCATCACATATAAGTACTTTTTGTAGTATTATTTCGATGATGGCAGAGTGTCTTCAAATATAGAGCACCTAGCTTTGACTTCTGGATTCAACTATAAGATGTAGGCAAGTTTCTTAATAACATAATCACTTATGGAATACTAATTCTAAAGGTGCACTAAGATTCCTCTGTGGGTGATTTTATCCAGCATTTACTGAGGTTGGAACTGTTTTCAAACTGATTTAGATCCATTAGGAACAGCAAGTAATGTATCCATTACACATCCAACAATTTTCACATTAGTAAATCAAGTGTTGTTAATAGCATATAGAACAAAATGCTGGAAATGACCACAGGAGACAGAGCATATAAAATATAAATGCTTATTATTAATTTGTCAGTGTTACAAGGTGCAGGTAATGGCCTTCAAGCAACTTCATCTGACCTTAAAGAAATAGAACAAAGTGTAGTATTGGGAAGCATGAATGGCCCAGTACTGCTTCAAATCCAAGACATTAGATCTGCAAGAAAAAGGATTGTGGACTCTAGTTGATGAAGAACCTGAACCCTTTTCACATGAAGTCTTGTTGACTGTCAAGGAGAAAAAGGCATTGATTAATTCCATTGGGAGACAGCTTTGAAACAGGAAATCACTACAAGAATTAGGGTGGAACATAGGTTAGGAGAAATTTTCATGCTCCAAAATTGTTCCACTTGAAGGGTCAACATTTAAAAGCTGAGATATGGCATGCCTTCTATGCCACTCTACTTTTGCTGTAACACCTGAAACCCTAGCAAGTTACATATGAATGTTCTAGAGAATTAGGGGGGGTCAGGAGGAATAGTGGACTCTAAACATAGATGATCAGAACACAAGTTATATAAGTTGTCTTGTCTGTGAAGTAATGCAGAAAGAGTTGAAATATTGCTGGGAATTGAACACTTCAGTAGACGTAGGAGGAATGCTGGAGGCATTTTCAGGAGCTTAGGAGGCTTCTGCAGAGAAAGCAGTTGAGCCATAGATACAGGAGAGAGAGAAAGGAATATTAAAAAAAATAACTCCAATTTGTGCTTACTCCATTTTCTTAAACTCCAGATCCAATTTTAGAAACATCCAGAAAAGAACAATGATTCAATTTACCTAATCTCTATTCATTAGTTAATAAAAGCACTGTAAGTGCAAACATTTTGAAACCAAGGAGAGTTTCAAAGCAAGTGGGAAACTATTGGAGCAGTGGGAGCAAGTGAAGGAAGTGTCCGAGGTTCCTGTGGACAATGCACTGTGCAGTCGTTCTCCATTCTATCTCTGGTTGCAATTATGTTTGCAACTAAGGGAAGTGAATATTCTTCTTTGGTCGCTAGAGAATCAAGAAGCTCGTGTGTGCTCATGTGTCACACTTACGAGTAAAATAGACCGATAAAACTGGAATGAGTCACATAAGCCTGAAGAACTCTCCAGCTGGCAAAGTGTTTTGTCTTTGTAGCACAGGAAAGAGTGTAATCACCTTAAGGCATAATGACGCATGAGATGCTTCACAGTCAGTGCTTTTCAGCCATAGCCAGTGAGTGGCCATTCATGCCTGCACAGTTCAAACTGTTTACCAAGGAAGTAAAGACATCCTTTTCTCTGCACCCCTCTGTTCTTAGAGGCATGGGGAAACCACTCCTCAGGTTCCTGAGCAGAATTGCAGAGAGTACTACTCTTAGAATTTTTTGTTTTGTTACATATTTTTTTTGAACAATAGAAACCAAAGAACTAAATTTGCCCTTGAGAGTAGTTAATTAATTTTTAAAGATGCCCATTTCTACTGGCAACATCTTATGTAAGAAGTTTTGTGAACGTGAAGCCTCAGCTGTGGGCAGCAGACCTGTGTTTCCTGAGGCATGGAGTCCTAAATCAGTGTGACACTACTGTTTCTCATCACTCAAAGTGATAAGGCATACTAGGATTGCAGAAGCAATGTTAAGGATGGAATAAAACAAATTAAAAGAAAGAAAGGCCAGGAAATTCATAGCTTGAAGCAAATAAAATGTTCATGAAGTCCCAGGAGGAGATGATGCTGAGGTTTCTGAGTAACAGAAAGTCCTCAGAGAGGATCTGAATCTGTAGTACAAGGTTTCCCTATAGCTTTTCAAAAAGCCTTTAGTGTTCCCTCTACTACCCTGCCCCCAGATACCCCACCCTAAGTTAACTCTTCCTGTTTCATTATTCCCCATTAACCGTTTACATGATTATGTTTGATCTTCCCTTCCCTGAAAGCTAATTCCTATAACCTACCATCAATTCCCCTGACCTCTGTAAGTATTCCCAGTAAAATGCACATACCTGAAGATTAAAGCTAGTATCTCCAAATGAGAGAGAATATACATTTGTCTTTCTGGGTCTGAGTAACCTCACTCTGAAAGATTATTTCCAGCTCTACCTATTTGAGAATTTGATAAATTTCTTTTTTCTTGACAGTGAGTCATGTTCTATTGTGTAAATTTGTTGGGTTGTAGCTTGCACATGGGTGTGGGTCCTGTAGGTTGAGTTGTGGGTCTCATGTGTCTGCAGCCCCAAGGGGTTGGGGCCATGGCTCAGGGAAGCAGAAGCATGGGAATTCAACCAAGTTCACTCCATGCTTGGAGTACACTGTGGGAAACCACAGGGGTGGTGAGAACACAGTCTGAGACCATGCAGAGGTTGGACCTCTTGGGTTGGGGATTCCCAGGACAGGAGGCTGCCGGGGACAGACTGGTCCCAAGCCCTCAGGCTCTCTGGCACCTCTGAGAGGCTGTAGAAGAACCGAGATGGGGCATAAGGGCTGGATCAACACGCAGCCGAGGGGGTGAGGGGAATAGACCCTTAGTTACTGCAACTCACTTGGCTGGGTCATGGCTGGCTCAACTAGCTTGCTTGAGTTGGCAGCCTCTGTGGCTGAGTCGTAGAGGTCATGGCTGGAGATTAGACAGCAGCTCTGTAGTTGAAGACCTTCTCCATGGTTCCCCATGGTAACCCCAAAGAAAAGAGGTAGTCCAGGGTCTTAAGATATGGTCTTAAGATCTTCATTGTTATGGCAGAAAATGGATGAAGCTGTATCTGCTGTTCTCAGGATGGGCCTGAGGTTAAATACCTTTTGTGAGGAGGATGAGGTCTGGGAAGGAATGCTTAATTGGCTAGGCCCTCTGGCCTTTAGGTATCTCATGAATATGAAGATGTCTTGAGGCTCTGTGGCCTGTAGTCATGCAGGGCTGTGGAGGGGCTGTAGGAGCATTGTCCTAGGAGCCTGAAAGGCACGGACAGATGGAGGTCTTCAGCTTTGTGTCAGGAGCCTGGAGTCTGGGAGTATGGCAAAATGCATGCTGTCCCTTGCAGGGAAACCTGTGAGGTCTCCAACCTGTTGGGTCTCTGGCCATCTCTAGCTAGTGCTCAACCAGAAACCATGTTGTCCTTTCATGGTCCTATATAAATTTATCACGTTTTCATTATTCATTCATTGGTTGATGGTTACCTAGGCTATTTCCATTTCCTGGTTATTGTGCCTAGAGCAACATGGATGAACACTTACCTTTCTTATCTTTATCTACATGGTAAAATAGTACAGTCTTGGGTGCATGCACATGAATGGATTAGACGGATTATGAGCTAGACTTCTTTCTGTCTATTTTAGGTCCCTCCACATTGATTTTTGTAGTGGTTGCACCAGTTTGCAGTCTCATAAGCTTATAGGGCTAAGATGAAATCTCAAGGTCATTTGAATTTGAATTTCCTTGATAGCTAAGGATGTTGTTCAGTGTTTCTTGGCCACTTTTTACTTCATCTGATAAGAACTGTCTGTTTAGTTCCAAGCTCCATTTTTAATAGTGTGGTTGATTTTATTTATTTTTAGGTTTTTCGAGCTCTTTCTATATACTAAATACTAGCCCTCTGTCTGGTATATATTTGAAAAAGACTTTTTCTAATTTTGAAGGCTGTCTCTTCCCTTGAGTGATGATGTACTTTGCTCTACAGAGCCTTTCAGTTTCACAAAGCCCCATTTATTAATTGATGATTTTAATGCCACATTAACAGGGTCCTTCCAGTTCAATGACTTTAAACATATTATCTACTGTCTCTCTCTCCCCTCTCCTCCCCTACCCCCTCCTCTTCCTCCTCCTCTTCCTCCTCCTTTTCCTCCTCCTCCTCCTCTTTCTCCTCCTCCTCTTCCTTCTTCTGATTCAGCGTATCAGGTTTTATGTTAAGTTCTTTGAGTTACTTTATTTGAAGTTTTTGTGCAATGTAAAAGATAAGATTCTGTTTTATTTTTCTATATGTAGCCATCATGTTTGATCAACACTATTTATAGAAACTTCATATATCTATATCTACATAGAATTAAAGTATAGTTGCCCTATAACAGTTGTCCCTACTAGATACTACAGGATAACAAATTAAAAGATCAGTACCAGAAATGGATGATTCCTCTCAGAGTTGTTGGCCAGTAAAGTTTCATAGACTCCCCAATCGTAGGCTATTACAAATGCTTTTGGTTACCCTCCAAAACTAATATTAATATCCTGTTGCTGAAGACAATACACATTTGAGTTATAGAACTTGGAGAAATCAAGCTGGTGCTAAAATGAAAAATTCATCCCTACCAGCTATCAGTCATAGTTCTGTAAGGTTCTATGACTTTACCAGACGAGAAAAGTAGTTGTTCTTACTCAGATATGAACCCTGTGAGCTTTATGACAGTGACTGTCTCGGCAAGGCATGCCCCCTAGTGTAGTAGTGGCATGAATGTTATAGGGATATCTAGCCATTTTTAAAATTTGGATTTGAGGCCCATTCTATAATATGTAACCCATACTTAGCATCATTAGTTGATCAAATATTTGTTGCTGATTGGGCCTAGGGAAGAAACTGCTACTAGTATTTTGATAGATGGACATGGTATTAAATTGATTTCTGATGACTTATTATATTCATAGAGTAATGTATCTCTCAACCCTTATTAGAGAAGCTTCTTGCAGTAGATGACAATTGACATAGAGACCTATAACTAGCCAAGGTGTAGAGAATGAGACACTGTGGAACTCTCAGTCCTAAATGGGACATTTATATCAGAATGCCTCTCCCAGGATCAGGGGTCATTATAAAAGAGGATGCAAAGTTTGTCAAAGCCAGAGGTGGTAAATGACATATGAACATTTGTTGTTCATATGAACTCACAAGGGTTGGAACAGTATAAATTATACCTTGGCAAACCCAAGCAAGATAAAATTCTAGTATAGAAAAGGGATGTGGGCATGAAGTCCCACCCCTACCTGAGGTGCTATTGGCCATTGATGGATGCTGGAAAAAGGAGGGTTGGTTTCCTTTAAGAGTATGAACTCTGGTAGGTTAACCACACTCCAGTGGCAGGTCTTTGGAATAGAGAGAAAGAGAAAAATTGTAGATGAGCACAAGGTTAACTATAACAAGAGAAGATCTAATGGGGAAGGCTGAGTAACGGAGGGAGCTCTTTGTCTGGCTTCATGCAGTGGAAAGTCTCCATGTGTTCAGTATGACAATAAGGCTGCTTATGGGTGTCCGTGGGATATATAGGAGTGAGTTTCCTAAGACTGCTTTGAGAATTATGTTTTTTTTTCTCTCCAGATTTAGCAATACTGACAGCAAATACTAACATGAAGTAAGATCTTTTTCTATGTTTACGATCTGTTTGCATTTATCCATTAATTATCTACATGCTAATAAACATAATACAAGAGTCCTTTATATTTCATTTGTTGGCTCACAGATAAAGGGAAGAAAACTACTCTTGCCTTAAAGGAGTTAAAGACTTGTGAAAATACAATCCCATGTGTTTGTTTGGATTAGCTTGCCACATGGTTCTAAGAAAAAAAAAACACAAAGTGTAGAAAAACAAAAACAAAACAAAATACAGGTAAAATGTTTCTGCTCTGGAATGCTTGAGGAGTTTTGTATTAAAATTGACTAAGGGAAAATGCAATGTGTTATAATAGGTCATTAGAGTCAACTTTATTCATTTTATTAAGAATCTATTTTTGCTCTACAAGATATTTTAATCCTAAAATTCACACAACCCAAGGGGAGAATGTCCTGGGAACAGATCATCTGTTCTGTTCTGCAGTTTAACTGCAGGAAGCCCCCAGGCTGGGACATAAGTTTGTTCAAGCTCTGTGTAACTTCTCACCAGGAGCCCTTCTGGATTGTTGTGACCCCTCCCCTACCCCTGTCCTTAGGGGAACACTCCAAGCATCTGTTAATGGTGAGTGTATGCAAATTCAAAGTAGATGATTTCTCTGTTATTAGAGCAAAATTCCAGTTTTCTTGTCTTGTCTGAGCATGACATAGACTGGTGAGGGTGGTCAGGAATAGATGTTTTTCCAGGTAAAAGGGAAGGCTGGTCGAAGTAAATATAGTCCTTCAACACTTAAAGACTGTGCAGTATTAACAGCCTTAAAATGGGGGAAGCTTTTGCTGTAACTCCCTCTCCAGTGTACCCACCAATTCATTTTAAACTTTGTTCTGTAAAGCCAAGACTTTCTTTGTTCTGTAAACCTATGAAACTACTCCCACATTAGAACATGGAAACTAAATCTGTATTCCTGGGCTGTAATCACTCAGCATAGTTTCCAAGTAAACTATCTCTTAGTCCCTTTAAGATGAGCTATAATTTTTGCCTTGACAACACTAAAGTTGTTTCTACAGGGGAAGAAGCTTGATGCTATCTTTTGATCTGGCAAGAATCTGGCCCCATGTTACAGCTCCATGAACTTTTTTATGGATGACTTATTCAGTCTGTAGTGTTTTACTAACTGAGGCAGAAATTGGACTAAGTTAGGGGAGTAACAGAAAACAGCTTTGGGCTGAATCTATAGAAGAGCCAGTGGTTATCTGGGAGAGGGATATTCCAGACAAAGAACAGGTATAAGAAATGTCTTTGATGTGAAGGTGTTGTTGATGTGTTTGATGGGAAGCAAACCTGAGTAAGGGAGTGTGTTGGTGTGGGTGGGTGTCAGGTAGCAAGAGTGAAGATACAGAGTCTGGATACTGTCAGAACCATAGCTTATACTCTAAAGGGTTTTGTGTGATGGAATGAGAGCATGTACCTGACAGATTAAAAGGTTTATTTGGAGCACTGTTTTAAAAGAAAACACTAAGGAATAAGAAACACTGGCCAGTGTGGCAATATAGAAAAGATAGAGAAACTAAGCCTTCTTGGTTATGAGAAAGAATATAAAATGAGTAATTAGATTCTAAAACTATTTTTAGGTAGATTCAATACAATTTTCTAATGCATTGGATTAGGATGTGGGATCTAGGAAAGGGGCATTAAAATTGGCTGTGAAGTTTTAGGATTTAGCAATCCCAAAAATGGGATTGTCATCCAGTGAAACTTGGCTTGGGTCATGTTACATTCCCTGTACACATTAGACCTCAGAGTGGAGAGTGCCCACTGGAGGCAGATCTTTGCTCTCTGCTTCACAATAGTGTTTTGATGGTACAGATGGCCATTTGACTGCAAATACATTTCAGCAGGTTGCAGCCCTACAACTAAGGTATAGTCCATAGGACATGAGTAAGTCCCACAGATCCCTTCTCATCCTTCCCACTTCTCTGTTTACATTTTCCTAGAACAGGAAGCCTCCCTGAAGAGTGACATCCTATGCACAGTAGGTCAATGAAAGGGCTTCGCTCTCCAAACCAACACTGTGAACTCTCCTCAGTCTTTGCTCTCATAAAACTTTTGGTTTCTTTTCTTTCTCTTCTTCTCTTTTCTTTTTACTTTCCCTTTCTCCCCTCTTCTCCACTTCCTTCCCTTTTCTTCCTTCCTTCTTTCCTTCCTTCCTTCCTTCCTTCCTTCCTTCCTTCCTTCCTCTTTCTTTCTGTTTCTTTCTTTGTTTCTTTCTTTCCTTCTTCCTTTCCTTCTTCCTTTCCTCCTTTCTTTCTTTCTCCTTTTCTCTCTTTCTTTGTTTCTTTGTTCCTTCCTTCCTTCCTTCCTTCCTTCCTTCCTTCCTTCCTTCCTTTCTTGTTCTTTTTCTTTCTTTCTCTTCTCTCCTTTCTTTCTTGCTTTCTCATTCACACCCACCTTAGTATGCAGAAAGTTCCATGACAAATGTCTTTGCTCTGATTCTTGTGTGCTTCTCAAATATCTCATCAGTCTCCTGTAAGACTAGTCTTCGGTTGTTGTTGACTCTCTTTTATCTGAATTCTTTCTCTCCTGAGAATCTTAGTACTTCAGATGGCAATCTTTAACCCTGATTTCCAAAACCTTTGGCCTTGAGTTCCACATTTTCAACATCCTGAAACAACTCTCTCTTGGCTATCCTGCTGTCTCATATTTAACAGGTTTAAGTTTGAATCCATATTTCATTCAAATGAGACTACCTTCTGGTGCTCTGTATTGATGACATCATTATCGTCCCTGTCACATTTATATTTTAGCATTGTCTTTTTATTCTCCAATAATTTATTTTTATTTACTTTGCATTTCAATCATACCCCCTCCTCTCCTCCCAGTCCCACCCTTAAAAGTCCCTCCCCCCATTGAGGAGAAAGGGAAGGGGGAACCCCCTTGGGTACCACCCTACAATGGGACATCTAGTCCCACCAGGACTAGACACATCTTCTCCTAATGAGCCCCAATAGGCAGTCCAGGTAGGGAGAGGGGATCCAATGGCAGGGAACAGGGATCAAGACAGCCCCCACTCCACTTGTTAGGGGACCCACATGAAGATCAAGGTGCACATTTGCTACAAATGTGTGGGTGGGCTAGGTCCAGCCCCTGCATGCTCCTGTGTTGGTGGCCTAGTCTCTGTGAGCTCCAATAGGCCCAGGTTAGTTGACTCTGGAAGTCTTCTTGTGGTATCCTTGGCACCTCCAAATTGCTCACTTCTACCCCCAACTCTTCCACAAGACTCCCTGAACTCCACCTGATATTTGGTTGTGGGGCTCTCCATCTGCCTCTATCCATTGTGGGATAAAGCCTCTCAGGAGACAGTTATGTTAGGTCCCTGTCTACAGGCATGGCAGAGTATCATTAATAGTGTCAGGATTGGCTCTTTCACATGAGATGGCTCTCAAGTTGGGCCAGTAATTGGTTGTCTATTCCCTCAGTCTCTGTTCCATCTTTATTCCTGCACATTTTGTAGTTAAGAAAATTTTGGGTTGAATGATTTGTGGGTGGATTGATGTCCCCCTCCCTCCTCTAGGAGTCCTACCTGGCTACAGGAGGTGGCCATTGTAGTCTCTATATCCCTCAATGATAGGAATCTCAGCTAGGCTCACCTCATAGCCTCCCCATAGCTCCCCTGTCCCAGACCTCCAGCTTGTCATCAGAGATGCCCCTACACTGATTTGCATTCTCAATCTCAGCCCTCTCATGCCTCCTCCACATATCTGATCAACATCCCCATCTCTCCCTGCACCCAGTTCCCTCACTCCATTCACCTCCAGTGCCTCTCTGTTTCCCCTTCTGAGTGAGACTCATGCATTTCCCCCACTTGGGACCTCCTATTTACCCAATATGTTTGGGTCTATGGATTGTAGCATGGTTATCCTCCACTTTATGGCTCATGTCCACTTATAAGGGAGTGCATACTATATGTGTCTTTGTAGTGCTGGATTACCTCACCCAGGATAATATTCTCAAGTACCATTCATTTGCCTGCAAAACTCATAATGTCTTTGTTTTTAATAGCTGACTACTATTCCACTGTGTAGACGTACCACATTTTCTTTATCTATTCTTCAGTTGAGGGGCATCTAGGTTCTTCATAGCTTCTGCCTAAACTGATGCTACTGTGAACATAGTTGATCAAGTGTTTTTATGGTAGGATGAAACATTTTTAGGGTATATGCCCAGGAGTGGTATAGCTGGATCTTGGAATAGAACTATTCCCAGTTTTCTGAGAAACTGCCAAATTGATTTTCAAAGTGGTTGTACCAGCTTGCACTCACACCAGAAATGGAGAAGTGTCCCCCCTTGCTCCACATTCTCACCAGCATGTGCTGTCTCTTGAGTGTTCAATCTTAGCCATTCTGACAGGTGTAAGATGGAATCTCATAGTCATTTTCACTTGCATTTCCCTGAATACTAGTAACAGTGAACATTTTAAAAGTGATTCTTAGCCATTAGAGATTCCTCTGTTAAGAATTCTGTTTAGCTTTGTGACCCATTTTTAAATTGGGTTATTTAGTTGTTGGTGTCTATATTTTTGAATTCTTTATGTATTGTGGATATTAGCTTTCTGTTGGATATACAGTTCTTGAAGAACTTTTCCCAATTGATAGGATCCCATTTTGTCCTACTGACAGTGTTCTTTGCCTTAGAGAAGCTTTCCAGTTTCATGAGGTTCCATTTGTCAAATGTTGATGTTAGAGCTGGAACTATTGATATCCTGTTTAGGAAATTGTTTCCTGAACCAATTTGTCCCAGGCTATTCCCCACTTTCTCTTCTATTAGATTTTGTGATCTATTTGCATTCATCTACATGCAGACGTCCAGTTAAACTTGCACCACTTGTTGAAGATGTTTTTTTCCCCATTGTATGGTTTTGACTTCATTGTCAAAATTCATGTGTCTATAGGTATGTGGGTTTATTTTGATTCTATTCTATTAATCAATCTGTCTGTTTCTAGACCAATACCATGTGGTTTTTATTACCATTTTTCTGAAGAACAGCTTGAAATCAGGAATGATGATACCTGCAGAAGTTCTTTTATTGTACAGGATTGTTTTAGCTATTCTGGCTTTTTGTTTTGCCATATGAAGTTGAGACTTGCTCTTTCAAGGTTTGTAAAGAATTGTATTGGAGTTTTGATGGGAATTGCATTGAATCTGTAAAATGCTTTTGGTGAGATGGATATTGTCACTGTGTTTACTCTATTGATCCATGAGCATGAGAGATCTTTCCATCTTCTGATATCTTCTTCAATTTCTTTCTTCAGAGTCTTGAAGTTTGTGTGATACAGGTCCTTTAATTGCTTAGTTAGAATTACACCAAGGTATTTTATATTATTTGTCACTACTATAAAGGGTATTGTTTCCCTAGTTTCTTTCTCAGCACAATTATCCTTTGTATAAAGGAGGACTACTGATTGTTTTTAGTTAATTTTATATCCAGCCACTTTGCTGAAGGTGTTTACCAGCTGTAGGGGTTCTCTGGTAGAATTTTTTGGTTGCTTATGTGTGCTATCCTATCATCTGCAAATATTAATACTTTGAATGCTTCCTTTTGAAATTGTATCTCCTGATTTTCTTAAGTTGTCTTATTGCTCTACCTAGAACTTCAAGTACAATGTTTAATAGACAGGGAGAAAGTGGGCAGCCTTGTCTTGTTCCTGATTTTACAGAAATTACTTTAAGCTTCTTTCCATTTAATTTGATGTCAGCTATTAGCTTGCTGGGTACTGCTTTTATTATGTTTAGGTATGTGCTTTGTACCCCTGATCTCTCTAAGACTTGTAACATGAAGAAGTGTTGGATTTTGTCAAAGGTTTTTTCAGCATTTAAAGATATGATCATATGATTTATTTTTTTAAGTTTGTTTATATGGTGGATCTTATTGGTAGATTTTCATATATTAAACCACCTCTGCATCCCTTGGATGAAGGCTACTTGATCATGGTGGATGATATTTTGAATGTGTTCTTGGATTCAGATTGCAAATATTTTATTGAGTATTTTTGTGTCAATGTTCATAAGGGTAATTGTTAAGTTCTCTTTATTTGTTGGATTTTTGTGTGGCTTAGGTTTTAGGGTAACTGTGGCCTTACAGAATGAGTTTGGTAATGTTCTTTCTGTGTCTATTTCGTGGAACAGTTTGAGGAATACTGGCATTCAATCTTTTTGAAAGTTTGGTAGAATTTTGCACTAAACCCATCTGGCCCTGGACTTTCTGTTGTTGTTGTTGGAAGACATTTAATGACTGCTTTTTATTTCCTTAGGGGTTATAAGACTTACTTAAATAACTTAACTAATCTTGATTTAAGTTTAAAAAGTGGTATCTATCTAGAAATCCACGCACTTTATTTAGATTTTCCAATTTTGTGGAGTACAGGCTCTTGAAGTTAAACCTAATGATTCTTTAAATTTCCTCAGTGTCTGTTGTTATGTTCCCCCTTTTATTTCTAATTTTTATTAATTAGGATACTGTGTTTCTGCCTTTTAGTTACTTTGGCTAAGAATTTGTGTATCTTGTTGGGTTTCTCAAAGAATCAGCTATTGATTTCATTGATTCTCTGTATAGTTCTCTTTTAATTGTTTAATTTAAATTAATTCTAATTTATTGACTTCAGCCAAGAGTTTGATTATTTTCTGCTGTCAACTCCTTTTGAGTAATATTTGCTCTTTTTATTTTCTAGAAATTTTAGGTGCAATTTTAAACTACTAGTATGAGTATGCTCTAATTTCTTCATGAATGCACTTAGTACTATGAACTTTCCTCTTAGTACTGCTTTCATTGTGTCTCAAAAGTCTGGGTATATTGTGCCTTCATTTTAATTAAGTTTTAGAAACTTTAAAATTTTTTTTTATTATTTCCCTGACCCAGTGATTATTGAGTAGGGAGTTGTTTAGTTTTCATGACTTTGTTGGATTTCTGCTGTTTCTGTTGTTGTTGAAGCTCAGCTTTAATTCATGGTAGTCTGATAGGATACAAGGAGTTATTTCAGTTTTCTTGCATCTGTTGAAGGCTGTCCTTGTGACTAATTATATGGTCAATGTTTTTTTTTTTTGCCTTCATTTTTTTTTATTGAATATTTCCATGTGCATGTTGTCTTTTCATTGTTTTGTTATTATTGAAGACCAGCCTTAGTCCATGGTGATCTGATAGGTCTCAAGGGATTATTTCAATTTTTTTTTGTATCTGTTGAGGCCTGTTTTGTGACCAATTATATGGTCTATTTTGGAGAAGGTACCATGAGGTGCTGAGAAAAAGGTATATTCTTTTGTTTTAGGATGAAATGTTCTATACATATCTGTTAAATCCATTTGGTTCATAGCTTCTGTTAATTTCATTGTGTCTTTGTTTATTTTCTGTTTCCATGATCTGTCCATTGCTGAGAGTTGGGTGTTGAAATCTCTCACTATTATTGTCTGAGGTGAATGTGTGCTTCGAGCTTTGGTAAAGTTTCTTTAGTGAATGTAGGTGCCCTTGCATTTGGAGCATAGATGTTCAGAATTGAGAGTTCATCTTGGTAGATTTTTCCTTTGATGAGTATAAAGTATCCTTCCTTATCTTTTTTGATAACTTTTGGTTGAAAGTTGATTTTATTCTATATTAGAATGGCTACTCCAGCTTGTTTCTTGGGATCATATGCTTGGAAAATTGTTTTCCATCCTTTTACTCTGAGGTAGTGTTTGTCTTTGTCACTGAGGTGTGTTTCCTGTATGCAGCAAAATTCTGGGTTCTGTTTATGTATACAGTCTGTTAGTCTACATCTTTTTATTGGTGAATTGAGACCATTGATATTAAGAGATATTAAAGAAAAATTATTGCTGCTTCCTGCTATTTTTGATATTAGAGGTACAATTATGTTTGTGTAGCTATCTTCTTTTGAGTTTGTTGGAAGATTACTTCCTTGCTTTTTCTAGGTTGTTAGTTTCCCTACTTTTGTTGGAGTTTTCCCTCTATTATCCTTTGTAATGCTGGATTTGTGGGAAGATATTGTGTAAATTTGGTTTTGTCATGGAATATCTTGATTTCTCCATCTATAGTGATTGAGAGTATTGCTGGGTATAGTAGCCTGGACTGGCATTTGTGTCCTCTTAGAGTCTGTATGATATCAGTCAAGGATCTTCTGGCTTTTATAGTCTCTGGTGAGAAGTCTGGTGTAATTCTGATAGGTCTACCTTTATATGTTACTTGACCTTTTCCCTTTACTGCTTTTAGTATTTTTTCTTTGTTTTGTGCATTTAGTGTTTTGATTATTATATGATGGGAGGAATTTCTTTTCTGGTCTAGTCTATTTGGCATTCTATAGGCTTCTTGTATGTTCATGGGCATCTCTTTCTTTAGGTTAGGAAAGTTTTACTCTATAATTTTGTTGAAGATATTTACTGGCCCTTTACATTGGGAATCTTCACTCTCATCTATACCTATTATCCTTAGGTTTGGTCTTCTTATTGGGTTCTGGATTTCCTGGATGCTTTGGGTTAGGAGCTTTTTGCATTTTTCATTTTCTTTGACAGTTGTGTCAATGTTTTCCATGGTATCTTCTGCACATTGGATTCTCTTTTCTATCTCTTGTATTCTGTTGGTGATGCTTATGTCTATGACTCCTGATCTCTTTCCTAGGTTTTCTATCTCCAGGGTAGTCTCTTTTTCTGATTTCTTTATTGTTTCTACTTCCATTTTTAGATTCTGGATAGTTTTGTTTAATTCATTCACCTGTTTGGATGTGTTTTGTTGCAATTCTTTAACATATTTTTGTGTTTTCTCTTTAAGGGCTCCTACCTGTTTACCTGTGTTCTCTTGTATTTCTTTAAGGGAGTTATTTATGTCCTTCTTAGAGTCCTCTATCATCATCATGAGAAGTGATTTTTAATTTTGAATCCTGCTATTCTGGTGTGTTAGGGTTTCGAGGACTTGCTAAAGTGGGAGAACTGGGTTCTGACGATGCCAGGTAAATTTTGTTTCTGTTGCTTATGTTTTTATGCTTGCCTTTTGCCATCTGGTAATCTCTAGTGCTACCTGCACTCACTGACTCTGACTGGAGCTTGTCTTTCCAGTTATCTTGCTTTTGTCAGAACTTCTCAGAGTCCAGATGTCTCTGTGATTCTGTGATTCTGTGATTCTGTGATCCTGTGATGCCAACCTCCTGGTTGGAAGAGCTCCTGGGATTCAGGTTGCCTCTGAGATCCTGAAATTTTGCTGCTCTGAGTGCAGTGGTTCCTCTGCTGCTCTGAGTGCAGTGGTTCCTCTAGGTTGGCTCAGGATAGGGTGTCTTCATGGGAGCAAGCCAGCTAAGTGTCTGCCCTACCCAAAAAGACCAAGTGAGGGACAGAAGGAGATTGGTATTCCAGAGGGGCAGGGTTTGGGTGGGTGATGGGTCCTGAGTGCTCCAGGTTCCCAGTTGCAGCTCTGAGGCATAGGATTGTGGGAGAGGGTTCTTACTCATTGCTCTCAGTGCAGTGGTTCCTATAAGATGGCTCAAGATATGGTATCTTCACAGTAGCAGACCAGCTAGGTTTTTGCCCCAGCCAAAAGGGCCAAGTGACTATATGGTCAATTTTGGAGAAGAGTCAGTGAGGTGCAGAGAAGAAAGTATTTTCTTTCGTGTTTGGGTAAAATCTTCTGTAGGTATGTGTTAAGTCCATTTGATTCATAAAATTAATTAGTTTCATTATTTCTCTGTTTTGTTTCTGTCTTGATAACCTGTCTTCTTGTTGAAAGTAGGGTATTGAAGTCTCTCACTTAATTTGCATGAATTGATGTGTGGTTTAATTGAGTTTCCTTGTGTTTGGGGGGCATATATGTTCAGAACTGAGATGTCATCTTGGGGGATATAAAGTATATCCTCGGATTAATTTTGATTTAAAGTCTATTTTACTAGATATTAGAATGGCTACTCCAACTTGCTTTTTGAGTTTGTTTGCTTGGAAAACTTGTATCTAAAACTTTACTCAAATTATGAATCCTGTTTTTTAATCCGTTCTATTAGCCTGTATCTTTTATTGGGGAATTGAGTCCACTGATGTTGAAAGATATTAATGAGCAATCATTGTTAACCCATGTTATTTTAATCTTGTTGTGCATGCATGCAAGCATGTGTGCGGTGTGCATGCATGTGCATGTGCGTGTGTGTGCGTTTGTGTGTGTGTGTGTGTGTGTGTAGTTAACCTCCTTGGTTTGGAATTTTCCTTAAAGCATTTTCTGTAGGGCTGCTGGATTTACAGATAGATATTGTATAAATTTGATTTTGTCTTACCTTTTTTTCTCCATTTATGCTGATTCAGAGTTTTTCTGGGCATACCAGTCTAGTTTGGAATCATTTTTAGAGGCTGTGAGACATCTGTCTAGACCCTTTTAGCTTTTAGAGTCTCTGTTGAGAAGGCAAGTGTAATTCTGATAGGTCTGCCTTTGTATGTTACTTGGCCTTTTTCCCTTGCAGCTTTTAATATTTTTCTTTGTTTTATAGATTTTCTCTTTTGATTATTATGTGGCTCGAGGATTTTCTTTTGTGGGCTAATCTAATTATTATTCTGTAAGTTACTTGTGTGTTTATAGGCATCTCTTTCTTTAGGTTGGGGAATTTTATTCTATTATTTTGTTGAAAATATTTTCTGGTCCTTGGAGCCAGGACAAGAGTCTTATCTCTTCATCTACTTCTATACTTATTCTTCTTAGGTTAGGTCTTTTTCATAGCACCCAAGATTTTCTGGATTTTTTGGGGGTGGATGGGTCAAGAACTTTTTAGAGTTAACATTTTCTTTGACTGATATAACAATTTCTTTTATTGTGTCTTCTACTTCTGGGATTATCTTCCATTTCTTGTATTCTGTCAGTGTTGCTTGCATCTGTTGCTCCTGTTCTCTTTTCTAAGTGTTCCATCTCCAGAATTACCTTAGATTGGGTTTTCTTTATTGCCTCTATTTCATTCTCAGATCTTGAACAGTTTTATTCATTTCTTTTACCTGATATATATAAAGGATTTATCTGTTTCTTCTTTAAAGTCCTCTACCTGTTTGCATTTTCCTGTATTTCTTTAAGGAATTTTTAAAATTTCCCCTTTAAAGGCTTCTATCACGTTTATAATGTTGGATTTAAAGTCTTGTTGTTGTTGGGTTGTACTATTATATATAGGGCTTGCTGTAGTGAGATAGCTTTGCTCTGAAGTTGCCATGTTGCCCTAGTTTTTGTTGTTTGTGTTCTTATGAGGGCCTTTTAGCCATCTGGTTGTCCCTGGATGTTACTGGTATAGCAGGTATCATGTAGGCAGACCTAGTCTGGGTGTTCCCCATGTAGCAGACATACTGTGGTCAGCCTTGGACTGGTTGTTCTTGCTGTAACAGATGTGTATGTTCCTTGTTCAACTAGCCTTGGTTTTCCTTGTTCAGTGGGTCTGGATGTTTCTTGTTTAGCAAGCCTGATGGAGAACAATCCAGCAGAGGTCAGACAATAGGGTTCTGGGGGAGAACCCACAGCTGGTTGAGGGCAGCTGGGCATAATTTTGTATTGTCTTTTTCTTTCTCTGTCTTGCATTTTAACTGCCTAAATCAGTACCTATTGAAGATGAAGATTCTAGTACTCAAAATACCTGAAATTTCCTCTCCCAAACTTGACCACTTAGTGGCTGGTCTCAGGTAACCTCTGGGAAATCTATCAGAAAACGTAGGAATTTCATTGGTAACTCTATTACATTCCTTTGCATGGACTAATGGTTTCCAGTCCTGTTGCCTCTGCTCTAGTATCACTGCTAACTAACACTTGCACAGCATTTCTGCTCATGTAGGTTCTAGCATAACTCTCATACACCTGCAAATATATACCCATTTCTCTTGTAATGATGACTGATTACTACATTTTTCTATTTGTCTATAGACATGCTGCCACTCTTCCTCCCAGATGTCCCCTCACCAAGATCGCCATTTCAAAGTGGTTGGATGCTCATACTCTGAACAATTTAAGACTGAGGTACTATTTTCCTGGGGTGCACTTTGGAGAACATTTATCATAGGTCCACTAACTTTGGCTCAACTCTTGGGTAAGAACTTGAAGTCTGATTGTGAGTAGGTTGTCAATGTCAACCAGAAAATGCTGGAGACTAGAGAGCTGTAAATTTAAGATATATTTTTATACTTTGGAATATTTGTATATAAACAGTGAGATATTTTGGGCATTAACTATGTCTAAACTTGAAACTCACTTGTGTTTCAAACAGTGCGTAAAGATAATTTTATGAAATATTTATAGTACAACTATATTTCAGCTGTGGCCAAGGGCAGATGAAGAATTTCCTATTTGTCAACAATAGGATGAAATTCAAAGAGCTTAGAATTTGAAGCACTTCTGAGTTGGGATTTTAGGATAGTGGTGCTCCATGAATGCCAGCTTTCCTGTCCCTCATTTGTGTCTTGGCACTGGTGAATTCATTCACCCTGTCTCATGCTTCATTCTGTGTTAACCCTGAGCTCCAGCAAACCTTAGACAAAACTTTTTTTCATCTATACCTCCTTTGAAATGCCCCTATTGTTACAGCATTAGGTAAGAACTCATGTCACCATGGCTGAATGCTTTGCAGAGTGATGCTTCCACCTTTTCTACATTTTCTACACATTAATCTTGAGGAACTATTGCTTTCATTTTGGGAGCAAGGAAAAGTCTTTCTTTGTGGATTCTATTGGGAAAAATGAAATAAAAACTCTTACTGTCCTTTCTTATAGCTAGCTGTCTTAAATCTATACTACTAGTGGTTACAAAGTTGGGCATCATGTGAGCCTCTCAGTAACTTCAGGGCACATAACACCCCTGCCACATGGATCACAACAGAAACATTTCAGGAACCTTAATGTTGTGGATTTTGTTTATTGCTTGTATTGTGTTAATTGGATTCCCAAAATTGCATGGGAATTCACATGTCTGCATGTAGGACACTGAGGGTCCCTGCCTACAGTTGGTAAATAAAGTTGCCAGTGGCCAATGGCTGGGCAGAGAGACAAAGGCAGGACTTTTGAGATTCTTAGGCAAGAAACACAAGAGAGAGAGAGGGAGAGGGAGAGGGAAAGGGAGAGGGAAAGAGAGAGAGAGAGAGAGAGAGAGAGAGAGAGAGAGAGAGAGAGAGAGAGAAACAGAGACAGGCACATAGAGAGAAAAGGCACCATGCTGGGAAAGGAGAAGGTCCAGGCCTGGGAAGTATAGGATAGAAAGACAGTGATGGCCAACATGCAAGAGTTTGGAATCATGGTCTAGATGGGCTGCAGGCCTGGGTCTGGAGTGGCCAAGATGGAATATAAGTTTTAGTAAGTAATAATTCAGGAATATCAGAGGGAGGAGTGTGTTAGCTGTGGGGAGATTTGGAAGTATCCAGCTATTTAGTTAAGGCATATTAAACATAAGACTCTCTCTCTTCCTCTCTCTTTCTCCTCCTCCTCCTCCTCCTCCTCCTCCTCCTCCTCCTCCTCCTCCTCCTCCTCCTTCTTCTCTCTCTCTCTCTCTCTCTCTCTCTCTCTCTCTCTCTCTCTCTCTGTGTATCTTTTATTTGAGAGTCCAGAGCATTGGGTAGGGTAGCAAGGAATGTGTGGTGCTGCCGCCAGTGGGGAATAGAGCAGATTGGTAAACTACCACTACACCTCAAGGTCGCTTTTGCTGAAAAGCCTGCCTCTTCCTACAGGCTGTTATATGTCTAGCAGGAAAGTGAAGTGGATGAAAATTCTTGTCTTCATCTTCATAACATGCCTATCTCCTTAGCTGCTTTGGCCTTTAGTATAAATTCTACTCAACTCTACACAAAGACAGTGATCATTTGGGAAGTGTTTTATTTTACTAGAATAACACATTAGAGAAATGCGCTACTCCAAATAATAAGACACAGAAGTAGCTTGACCCATATATGCCTAGTCTCTCTCTTGCTTCCCATCTTTAAGATTAAAAACATGGAACCATCATGACTAGAAACCCTGAGTCATGAAACAAATCTAAGGTGATGGCAGCAAGCTCAACAATTTGTCTCAGGAAAGATTGGACTATTCCTCTCCTTTATTGGCCTGTCTATTTTTCCTGTTTCCTGTCTGGTGTCTGTAACATTAAGCCTGAAGTGGAGTCATTGACATCTTAACAAGGCTCCCTGTCCCTATTCATTGGCCACTGGGCAGAGCCTTCCTTTATTTCTAACACTTGTCTGACAGACATTGGTTTTGTCCAGGCATGGACCTCTGACCTATGTCTGCTAACAATGTTACCTTCTTCTCATAAACCTCAAATACTTCCTGTTTTCCTATACATTAACACATACTCAAGATTTAAGTTCCTTTTTCACTTACTGACTTCTTTCTCTTCCTTGGTGTGCTATCATTTCTAAACTTAAATACTTAGAAATGTCTGAGTCCTTTGTCTGCTAGTCAAAACCTATATTTTTTGAGGCATGCAACTACCTTTAAGCTTCCTTGTCTGTTGACACTCAGCAGCAGTTACCTGGCATTAGATTTTAGTGCATAAATTCTTTTCCAGTCAGGACAATCTTCACCCAATCATCTATTTTCTTTTGCTAGGCTAGAGTTTTGACTCCAGAGCCTGTCATAAATGCTTGATAAGCAATCCTCTGTGTATTCAAATCTTCATCCCAGTTCCTCTCTTTTTAGGGCATATCCTTTTTCTTCTTAAAACTCTACAGACAAATGCTTGAGAGATGGCTGTGTGCTTTAGAGTGCTTGCTGCTCTTCCAGAGGATCCAAAGAGAGTTTACTTTCCAGCACACATATGGATGGTCCAATTCCAGGGTATTCAATGGCCTCTTCTGGCCTCCATGGGCACCCTCCCACACTCATATATATACATTAACATAGACACATAAATAAAAATAAAATGTAATTATTTTTAAAAACCCCACAGCAATAACTGTGAAATCAAGGTTATGGTGGGGTACGTTTGATCAGGATGAGTTTTCTTCCTTTGTGTGTAATCTGATTTTTTTCTCTTCAATTTTGATATTTTAAGTGTCATTGACTTAGATATATTTTTAGTTAGCTTATACCAATTATGTTTTTATTAAGTTTTAGAATAAGTTGGATTTTTTCCTTTTTTTCATTTTTAAGAATAAGAAAGGTTGGGGGGTAAGAATTCTGGCTGTGCAGGCATTTGGACTTTAGTTCAGATCCATAATATTCAAATAAAATGAGTATGGATGAGAACAACCCAGGGGCTGCTGCCAAGCCACCAGACAGTTCCAGGTTCCATGAGATACCCAGTCTCAAGGGAATAAGGCAGAGAGTGATAGAGGATACCCACATCTTCCTCTGTTCCTTGAACATGTAGTCATGAACCAGCATACCCATGAATACACCTGTTACACACATGCGACAACATATGAGTGAATGGTTTTATGTATAAAGTAGATATGACCTGGAAAGTCTCCATTATTCCTCACATCAGCCCAGGACCAGGATTTTGTAGCTTGGGTATGAACTAATCCACTGATAAATTTACAGTTGAATGTGTTGCTGGGATGCGAAGCCTAGTTGGAGGAAGTAGTTCACTGTGGGTGTGACTTTGGAGGGTATGCCTTGTTCTAGACTCTTTCTCTTCTTCCACTTCCTGGTTACCATGAATCAGCAGCTTTGTTGTGTCTTGGTGGGACAAGTCAGACCTAATGGATTATTCACTTTTCTATTATAGCCTATTTTTGGTTCCTCTTCCTCCCATGTCTCCTACTCCATTTATCTTTCTACCTCTCCTTGAATTTAGCAATTTTTCTTTCACTGGAATTAGTGATTATCTGACTGGCTCAGAAAATGTTTTATAGACCTTCAGGAATTGTCATTTTTCCTAAAACATGCTCTGCAGTTACCATGGAGGGTTTCATTTTTTCAGTGCTGGTTCTGCCCTTTCTGTTCCATTTCCATATATATAATTGCTAGTAACTACAAGTTGATTTCCTGGTTTGTTGACTTTCCTTTGAAAGGGGACATTTCTTGAATATAATCTTAACACTGTTTTTTGTTTGTTTGTTTTGTTTTTGTTTTATTTGAGCTGGGCAGTTTCCAATCTGTTGTTCATGATCTTTGTTTATAATGATGAATTCCCTCCTCCACTATCTCTACAGGTTTTTGCTGGCCACCAGCATCAGAGGAAAGTTCTAGATGTCAGGTATAGCTCCAATATCAGTGCTGTGACTAAAGCTTTTTTGGTGTAAAATTTTGTGTCATGGGACATTGTGTTTCGTACAAGATGCTTTTGTCTTCTATCTTGAATATACCTAATTTTCTCAGTGAAAACATATATATCCCAATGCCATTCTCTACAAATACTCAAGGCTTTTTGTGAGTCTGTTGTGAAGAGGAAGCCTCTACATGAAGCATCTATCAGAATGTCTTCTCAGTTTTGACTGTGTGGGTCACCTTCACCTTCATTTTACAAAGTTATTGTAAATTATGCATGCACCACTGTTAGTTTACATGTAGACTCAGCACAGGAAAAGTCAATTCATTAGTAATATTGCCACTAATTCTTGAAGTAACTCACTTACTTGCCTCCTTTATGGAGCACTGCCGTCTGTTACAGTAAATAAAAGGTACATTTGTTTCTCTACTTGTAATGCTGCTAATACTGTAATTCTAACTTCTTAAGAAACCAAATTTGTTCATTAAATATTGTCAGAACAAAAAGCCCTATGTTAGTTACTTTAAAGATGAAACCATCAATTGGTAATGTGTTCTTCACTTCACATCTATATGGACAATCCAAAAAAAATCTTACCAGCAGTATTGATTATAAAGCTGCTTGAACATCCGTTTCCTCCTAACTTACCCTGCAGGATTATCAGGATGTAGTTCAAAGTTCACACGGATCATAGGCCACAGAGAGTATATTGCCTTCTTTTAATGGGTCCTGTAGACTCTATGATCACAAATCAAACCTAGCAAGATGGCTTGTATATAGCAGAGGTATATAACTTATTACTAATAGTATAAATTATTAAATGAGCTGAATGCTCAGAACACTGAAAGATCTCACTTGACTACAAGTTCCTGATGTTGTGACTCCTTTTGACTTTGTCCTTGGGTCAGTTTTAACTTTGACTGGGTTCCTTCGTGGTGATAAAGTCACAATCACGAGCCTTTGCAAAATGTTGAGGGTTAGACACTTGTGTCACATGCCTATTCCTCGAAACGTATCATGGCCATAGAAATGGATGGTGCGATTGGCTAGCTTGAGTCACATGAGTTTGCTATTTCACATGAGTTGAAATAGCCAATAAGCATCTTTAGTGCTACCTGCTTCCCTAAAGAAGTGCATATCCAGGGCTGCCAGAACAAAAACCATTTTGTCAATATATAACATAGGATCTGTAAACTCAAGAGAGCCACATGGGAAGTTTCAAATAAAGTTCTTAAACTCTGAAAGCTTGTTCTCATTATTCTAAAGTTAGGTTGTGCTCTTGATGGGATTTCTCACCTACATTTCCATAGCCGAGAAAGAACATTGTCTATCATAACTGTTCTGTAAATTCTGGAATTCTGTAAATTCTTGGTCCAGATTTAACATTGACACTAATCAGGAAACTTAGGCACAAGCTCTTCAAAACCAACTGGTCAGCAAGCTGGTTGAGGAACAAAAAGATTCTGTATGCCTTTAGATCAATGGTTCTCAGTGTTCCTAATGATACAACCCTTTAATACATGTAGTTGCTCATGGTTTGGTGACCCACAACTATAAAATTATTTTGTTGCTACTTCATAATTGTAATTTTGATACCTTTATGAATTGTTATATAAATATCAGATAACAGATATGTGACCCCAAAGGGTTCATGACCCATGGGTTGCTTCTCTTCCCTTTTCTCCCCTTCTTATTTAAACTTAGATCATCAGGAAGCGCCGAAGCCTTATATAACTCTTACATAACAGTCTGGAGAAATGACTTCATGAAATGAAGAGTTGGAGCTGTTCTAAATAGAAGATCATTTGGCTGGCCTAAGTATATATTAATTTACCCAGCATTCCTCTTTTACAGGCACGTGCCACAAAATCTTCTTTAACACTGGTGCCAGTGACAATTTATCTTTGACAAATGACTAGCACCATTTCTTTTACCAAAAATAAAATCAATGAAGAGCACTTCTAATGCTTTCATAGAGATCAGTGGGTTTTCTTTTTTCTTAGGATAGCAGGCAGAAGCAGGGTATCTAGATACTCCCCTCCAGTCAGGTGCCATGGCAGCACGAGGCACTCTCCTACACTGCAACATTTTGGTTTCTAATTGTAGATTAGCAAGTTGTTTTTTCAAAGACTTTGGTGAAAATACTAATAGACTCTTAGTTACATAAATGACAAAGTGTGTAGCCTTTTCAAGGAAAGCAGTTAATACTTTAAAGTTACTTCAGGAGCTTACTGACAGAGCCTGGAGTTCCATCAGCCTTCCCTCCATGTTGTGCTTCTGATCTATCCAGTCAGCAAAACTCAGATGTGTTAATGGCCTCTATCAAAGGAATTAGATTGCTACCTCACAAAGCTGGGAGCCAAACAAGTGCGATGGGGAGGCTCCTGATGCTACTAAAAACCCATGTCGCTGCCCACCGAAGTGTTAGGGTCCTTATGTGCTTGGCTTTCAGATGCCGAGGAAAGGTAAATGAAGCAGTGTGCTTTCATGCTGTTTAAATGCACGGGCTTAGTGTTTTCCTCTGGCAATTGTTTTTCTTTCCTACAAAAGAAAGCAGACACAGTCTCCTTCCTCACCATAAGCTTCTGTAGAGTAGAATCCAACGGGAAAATCCAGAAATACCTACTTTCCACAAACATCTGGAGCAGGGGTGGCTGCAGAAGCCACACAAGTCACAGTTTCTCACTCTGCCATTATGGTAATAGGAATTGCTGTTTAAGATAATCTGATTTCCAGATTGGAAGAAGTCCAATTATTTTTAAAATACAATTTTCTATTATGTTGTTCCCTTTCTTTTAATTCTCCCCCTAGAGAAAAAGATATACTGACCTCAAGCAACCTGACTAGAGAGTATTAATTTTTAATTATATTATATGGAGCACTCTGCATTACAGCAGCAAGCTGCCACAAAGTACAGCATCATTCACTGTGTGATATTGGGTTTGCTGGGAGCCAGTGCCATAAACTCTGCAATAAAATAGCATATTTTATTGTAAAATAAATAGCATATTTATTTTAAGTGCCATAAAATAGCTCTCTGCAAGTTCAACTTGCTTAGGTTTGTTAGACAGTTACATTCCTACTCCTTACTTTATTCATCTTGAAACATTTTGTTTGTTAAATTTTAAATTCCCCCAAAATGGCCTTTCCATTTTTTAGGTTGTAAATATTAAAAAAAGACCCCTTTATCTTATTCTGTTTTTACTTTGTCGTGTTTGGTTGTCATCTCTTAAAACTCTGTTCTTCTATAATGAGAGACAGACAGGGAGTGGATCTGGAGTGATGGGAAGGTGGGGAAGAATGGGAGAAGTAGAGGGAGAAGAATATATTGTATGGCCGGGCAGTGGTGGTGCACGCCTTTAATCTCAGCACTTGGGAGGCAGAGGCAGGTGGATTACTGAGTTCGAGCCTAGCCTGGTCTGCAGAGTGAGTTCCAGGACAGCCAGGGCTACACAGAGAAACCCTGTCTCAAAAAACCTAAATATATATATTGTATGAGAAAAGAATCTATTTTCAATAAATGTAAAAGGGGGGAAAAGTATTCTATTCTATATAGTAAGAGCCAGGCCCCAGCTCAGCCAAAAGAAGAATTCATGGTACATTAGTCACACTTGTATTAATGTGTTCAAAATGCTTGCCCAAAATGAAATGAAAAAGAAATATTTATTTTGACTCTTGGTTCATGTTTATATTCACTTGGTCTTATGCTTGAGCAAGACATCATGGTGGCAGCAGAACATGGCAGAGATGGGTTCCTTATCTATGCAAAAAGGGCAACAGGAAGTGAATAGAGAGCAATCCCCCAAAGACCCTCCCCCAGTGACCTACTTCCTCAATCCAGACCCCACCTCCAAAACTGGCATCACCAGCTAAGGACCAAGCTTCAAACCAGGAGCCTGTTGTTGTATTTCAGACACAAAACATAACACACACTGTGATGGTTTGTATATGGTTGGCCCAGGGAGTGGCACTAATAGGAGGTGTGGCCTTGTTGGAGTAGGTGTGTCACTGTGGGTGTGGGCTTAAGACACTCACTGTAGCTGCCTGGAAGTCAGTATTCTACTAGCAGCCTTCAGATGAAGATGTAGAACTCTCAGCTTCTCCTGAACCATGCCTGCCTGGATGCTGCCATGCTCTTGCCTTGATGATACTGGACTGAACCTCTGAACCTGTAAGCCAACACAAATTAAATGTTGTCCTTTTGTAAAACTTGCCTTGGTCATGGTGTCTCTTCACAGCAGTAAAACTCTAAGACACACACCTTCAAACTAAGACTCCCAAGGAGCTGTAACCATTTCCTAACTGTAACCTTGATGATCAATTTACAGGATGTCATGCAATAATTTTCAATTCCCCATTTTGTTTTTATTTCTTTTAAACTATCTCTTTTCTATTTAAAAAATTGGAGCCAAGTACAAAGAACAATGGCTTAAAATCCAAGTAAATTTGTGACAATAAAAGCTGTTCTTGGGTCATTTCAAAACAGTGGTCTTGGAAGCCCTGGCTCATGAAAACAAAAAGCCACGTAAGTTTAAAATATTCTTCATAGTTCTGCAAATTATCATGGTTTGTTTTAGGGGAAGTTCCAGTCCTTTCACAATGGCTTCACCATTAGAAAAGCTGTCATTTAGAGGAAGTGTAGCCCACACTTCGAGTGGACCGACTTAGAATATTTGTGTTTACATTCACAAGGAGAAACCTGAGTTATAAAGACCAAGCAGTTAATAGGAAAGGAGGCAGGATTTGCCATTTTTGTCTTATAAGTTGAACTGCACTTAGTTTCAAAACACGTTGCTTTAGCACATTTTGCTTAAACTGTTTTGATTATTTCTTCAGAGCAGATAGAAAAGAGCCGGTGTCCCGCTCTGACCTGCTCCCACTCAAAAGCCTGAAAGCCTTTGGAGCTCATCCATTGCCTTCATTCTTTGAGTCATTTGGTTGTTGAAAACTCTCAGATTTATTTTATCTTCTGAAGGCACGCCTCCGCCAAAGTGGAGGACAGTCTATAAGGTAGCTTTTGACCTTTGGCTTTGGCCCTGAGTCTTTGCTGTTCTTGATTTCGAAAACTCTGTGGTCTGAAGGCAAGGTCAAGGTTATCTGGTTGCTCAGATCACCAACTTCAATTTATAGTTCTGGTAGAGCATAGAGCAAGCTTCCCATCATGGTTATCAAAACTCCTGACAGAACCCTCGTTCATTTTGGCCCATAGTTTTGTAGGAGTCTGTACATTAGGGTGGGAAAGGCATGAGGGAGAAAGCACATCATGATGGGCCAGGAGCCAGACAAGCAGGTTGTCAGTGGTCTACTGGCTTTCTTTCCTCTGCCACCTTATTCTGTCTGGGCCCTCAGTCCATGGCATGACACCACCTATATCCAAAATGGTTTTCCTCTCTGATAATCTGCTTTGAAAATATCTTCTCAGATATGGATCCACTCCAGCCCTACAGTTGATGCTGAACCCATCAATGCTGACAACAAGGACTTTTCATTATACTAAGAATACTAGTGTTAAAGCTGCTATTCTTGGATCTGAGAAAGGAGGGTACCAGCCTTTCTTGGTTTGTCTTCACCTTCACTGTGACACAGCATGACATGACTCTTCCTTTGTATTGGCCACTTCCCTTCCATTTCCAAGACAAGAATGACAGATTATGCTGTAATTATGTTCTGGATTTCTGGAGGTATTTCTCTCACTTGGCCTGTCTGGACTCATGTATTGTTTTGACCACTTAAGAAGTCTCTCTAGTCCTTGCCCTTAGCTGTCACTGTACTTTCCGCCACTTCTGAAGAGGACTTCAGATTATTTCACTCATGTTTATAGCCTGGGGGTAAGTCCTTCTAGGTTGACAACTATTTTCTTTTCTTTTTTTTTGAATCAGTCATTTTAACAAATCAAATGTTTCCTGGCTTAGACATTACATTAGCTCTGACATCCCCAATGTAGACTTCATCTATCCATGGGAAAAAAATCCATGGATAAACATGTTATATTTTGTGACATCTTTAAATGTAGGTAAAGTTCTGCTATCAAGTATTTCTGCAGAATCCAGCTCAAGCTTTGCCCATGTGCCAATTTACTGACCCATCAAGGATGCTAAGTGGTGGGGTGAATAATAATAGCTGAAGATTCTGGTCTGCAATCCAAGTTCAGTCACTGGAAAACTCAAGCCCATGATTTCCCCACAATGGTGAGGAAGTAAATAATATGTGTGCATTTAGGACACAACCTGGCTTAAACCTTTTTCTAGGCATGCACAAGAACACACACACACACACACACACACACACACACACACACACACGATAGATTAGAAAAACTGATTCATTATGTCAACAGATGTCTGTGGAGAATCAGTGGCTATGAACTATTGCCAGAAAATGTGTTAAGTACACAGCAGACCAACACAATCTTTTTTAGAAGAAGCAAGCCCACTTTTTTTTCTGCAGGATCTCATTCTTGTTCCATTCACAAATACTCCATTTAAATAACTCCTTTGACCTCTACCCAAAGATTGTCAGCTATTCCAGAAGTGCCAACAGTGTCCTCATGGCACCTCATTGCATCTGGTTTTGTGCTTGTGTGTCAGAGAGCATCCAAGGAATCATGAAGTCTTGCTGGTTCCTCAGAGTTCCCCACAACCAGGGGATAGACTCTAAACTTGCTTTCACTTGAGTTGTTGAGCAGGGTTTCCTCCCATAATGGCCTACTCTTACTAACACTGACTATTCTCCAGTCAGTTTTTAACCTTTTAGCTTTACCTGGGATTTTTATGGGCTTTCCTTTTCATAGCAATCCTTTCCTTTCATTGTCTGAGTTCAAGCTGTGCTGGTTCAATTCTATCAACTTGACATAAACCAGAGCCACTTGGGAAAAGAACCTCTGAAGAATTGACTTATCAGAGTGGCCTCTAGGGAAGTCTGTGGGAACATTTTTTGATTAATGTTTGATGTAGAATGGGACACCCTATTGTAGATGGTGCCACTCTTAGACAAGTAGTCCTGAACTGTATAAGAAAAGTAGCTGGCAAGCCAGAGGGAGCAAGGCAGGAAACAGCATTCCTCCACGGTTCCTGCCTTGAGTTCTAATGTTGGCTGCTCTAGACAATAGACTCTAACCCAAAAGGTGAAATAAAACCTTTCCTCCCCAAGTTATTTTTATCAGAATTTTATCACAACGGCTGCAGACACAACAACAGAGCCAAACCAGAACACAAGGTTAAGAAATTCAAAAGCCAGAAATAAACCCCTAATCTTCTGCCTTTCTCTCTTTCTTCCATCCCTGAACCTCTTTCTTCTATTACTCTCCTCCTCTCTGCCCTTCTCCTCCCCTTCTCTTGACTTCAATTCCCTCCTTCTTCTTGCTGCTTCTCCTCCTCCTTCTCTTCTCTATTCTTCCCTTTCCTTCTTAAGGTACAGAATGTTTTGCCACTAAACTGGTGGCAAGAACAAATGTTAAGATACATAAATACATGCAGGGGGCAATAATTTAGCCTTAGCCATTTTAGTTTTTACTAGGTAAACTATTCTATTTTATATTCCTATGTTTCACTATTTTCCCTTTAATATTATACATTATCTAAAACAATTTTCCTTCCATCACCAAGTACATTTTTTTGGCAGCTGGCCATGTTAAAGTGAGAATCAGGAATTTAATCTACTAGGCTGTGCAGCATATCATAAAAATGTTCTGGAGTAAATTGATCAGTCATTTAAAATTAACGTGCGAAACCATTCCATTATGGGGTATGTTTTAAAAGACCATAAAAAGGCATAATGCAACTCACTATGCAATCATCAGATCAGGGCATTACTGGGTCATGAACTTAGATGTCTTCTTTCACCCAGCTGCAAAATTACAATATTTCATTTTTACATAGAAATTAAATTACGACAGCTAGACAAATGTCCTGATTTTCCATTTCCTATTTATATGGGTCTTAATGCTTTTGGTCCAACTCTAAAATGTAGAATTTGTCATCTATTATGAGGTTCAGAGAGGTGAGTCAGAAGTTACAAGTACTTACTGCTCTTGCAGAGGACCAGATTTGGTTTCCAGCATCCATGTGGAAGTTCACAACCACCTGTATCTCTTGTTCTAGGGGACCCAATGCCCTCTTCCGGCTGCTACGGACTCCCATGTGAACCCGGTGAATATGGAATCACACAAGCTTGCACACAAACACACAATCTTTTTAATCTTAGAATTTATTAGCAATTTGATTCATTCTATTTTAATTTTATATACAAGCATTTCTGCAAATGTATCTCACAGAAATGTTTTGTTATTCAGTTTGTTAGAAAAAGTTGAGTAATAATAGCAATAATTTTAAAAATATGGTTCAACTAAAGTAGAAAATAAAAAACATTGTAAGAAAGACAATTAAGGCTTTGGACTTTTTGTTAATTATTGTAATTATAGGTGTCCTGTATCGTAGTCCAACATCTAATGTTGAACCTTCCTCAGAACCAAAATGGAATATATGATAACAATTTGAAATTTAAATTTAAAATATTCATTTATGGGGACAGATCATCAAATTTCTTTCAATATGATATCCAAATAGATTTCACCAAAATAACATAAGATTTTTGGTCAGTCACACCAGAAGTCAGTAATACTATTGAACTAGACTTTTTTGTTTTGGCCTATGATTTTATATCATAATGATTGACTTCTTTTCATAAATAATTGATATCAAAGGCTTAATGCATTCAGGGAATCTGTATTTCAACCGCAATGACTCTTCTCATAATGAATGTAGGTAATTCAGGATGGAAGTGAAGACTCTTGCCCGATGACTAAGCTGTAGAACAAGCTCCTAGACATGGAAACAGTCACACTAAATTTTCTACACAAGGTAGGTGTGTGTTGTTCTGTGGATATCACCTGCTCAGCACCGGGACAACCTGTCAGAAGTCATTGGACATAGAAAAAACATTAGATGTCATATAATGTATCTTTCTTGATTCCTAGGTACATGAGTTAAAAGGATTACAGGACTGTCAGAATGAGCCAATCTACATTGGTTTCCACTCCCTGACTCCCATTTTCCAACACATGAACCCTTTCCTTCCTAATTCCTCCGGGACTAAGACAGATCTTCCATAGTTCATATAATCACCCTGTGTATTGAAGGACAAAAAGGAAAGGCAATGAACTCAGTTCACCCTCTGAATAGTAATTCAGCCAAATTATTCCTTACAGTAAGGCTTAGAAAAATCTCTCTACTCCATACACTTCTAATAATAGACCAAAGACAAGTTCATTGCACCTCAGACTTTCCCTACACCCACTGTTACACATTTACTCTGCATAAATAAAATTGCATTATTGCCACTTCTTGTGTTTTTTCTATAAGCACTGAGCTATGAAAAGCCTGTTATCATTTTTTAAAAAAGAAATTATAGTCTCAAGCCCCCAGCACAATTCACAGTATAATGTAGCTTTGGTGAATGGATGTCAGGTAAGGGCCTTGTTTTACATTTTTGATCTGTGTATATACTAGGTACTCTTTACATTTTCAGTGGGTAATGATCAACATTCAGAGGGTCCCTGTAGACTTCCCTAACTAGGTACAAGGTTGTCTTTTAAAGAAGTAAACTGTACAGTTCCGTGTAAATACTACTCGTGTAAAGCTTTGTATGTGTCTAGCTTTTTATAGCTATGACACAATGCCTGAGATAGTTTAATGGAGTGACCATTTATTTTAGTTCATGGATTCAGAATCCTCAGGCCAACAGTAGTTAGTTATATTGCTTTGGGTCTAAATGCAGAGGCAGAGTGTCACAGTGAGGAGCCTATGACAAGGAAAAATGGTTCATTTCATACTGAATAGGAATCAAAAAGAGCAGAAAGGTCTGGAAACAAGTTATGCCCTTCAGAGGCATTCTCCCAGGGCCTATTCTCTGAATCAATCTGATCTCTTAAAAGTAAGCTTAGCTATTAACTAACTCAATGGTTCATCCATTGATATTTTTACCATCACTTTGATCCAGTCATCTCTTAATTGGCTTACCAGCTAGAGGCTGAGCCTTGAATACAAGAAGTCTTTTGGGCATGAGACCTCCTCCAAACCAGAGGAACCAAGAACCAGACCATAACTCTGAAAATGTACAGAGTAAGACTAAAGAGCGAACCTCCTGCCTCTACCCTTTTAGCATATCCTACCAGTATGTGCCACTACATAGATCCTATAGATGACACTGAATATTGTCACTTACCTCAATTGATATACTGTCAAGCTGCCTTTTAAATATTTATGTTTATACCTACCGACAAATGATATTTTTAGCTTTAATCATAGAAACATTTCTTTTTTTCTAGTGGGAGTGAGTGTAGAGACACTTGGCTGCACTCGGTGCTGAGAAAAAATGACAGGCAAGTGCATAGCATTAAAGAAGACAGTTGCATGGTTCTTTCTAAGGCTCTAAGACTCTTTCTAAGGCACTGTAAAAAAAGAGATCAGAAAGAATATAAGTGTAGGAAGACTGAAAGACAGTAATGATGTGCCTTCTGGACAAGATCCAATTATCTCAACCACAAACTCAGAGTAGCTGCAGATACCTACACAGTTCTGCAGGAGAATAGGCCTATCAACAGATATGGATCGAGCAGCCTTCTCCTTAACGCTGAACTATTTATTGCTGGTCTATTCAGGGAGAAGAGGGGCTGTTTTTAATAGTTGTATATTATTTACTGATAAGAAAAGATGAGGCTGGTAGAGACAGTAATCAGCATGCATTATATACGTGTGTGAAATTGCCAAAGATCAAACCAGAAGAATGTGAAACAACAGATTGGAATGGACATAGTGCTTGATTGTACCTAACTATCTCAGAGAACACAAAGGGCTTGTTTATATGTTTTGATCACCAATCCCAAGCTCTAAACTCTCTGGCTCAGTAGTGTAACTGGCTGAAACATTAGATTTTTAACACCAACTATTTTTTGTCATGATTAAAATTAACAGCTGAAGAGGTAAGGCTAAGCTGAAATTTCAAAGAAAGTCAATAGACTTTAACAGACATGGGAAAGGCTTTTTAAGATTTAGACATCTCCATCCTCACACATCTTCCATAAAATTCATCTCTCTCTCTCGTCTGTCTGTCTGTCTGTCTGTCTGTCTGTCTGTCTGTCTGTCTGTCTCTGTCTGTCTGTCTACTTGCCTGCCTACCTACCTTTCTACCTACCTACCTACCTACCTACCTACCTACCTACCTACCTACCTACCTTCCTGTCTGTCTATCTATCTATCTATCTATCTATCTATCTATCTATCTATCTATCTATCTATCTATCTATCTAATACAAAGAGATATAAATGATAAATGTTTCTTATTTTGTTGTGTATGTTGAACTCCACCCAGTCAGACACAAAGCATCTTCTTTTGGCAATTTATTGTAAGAAAGATGTCCAGAGAGTTGTATGTACAGCTTTAGTTGCTAACAGAAGTGATATGCTCGACTAGATGAAGATATACACTCAAAGCTTACAAGTTGAAGTTCTACACTATTTTAGAGATATAGATTATTGTGACTATTTTGTAAAAAAGGTTTCTTGACTAGTGCCCATGTTGAGAAGGGGGAAGACATGTGTGTATCATGCCTGCTACTTGTTCCTTAGTAACATTTTTCTGCTTCATTTGTACATATGGGATAGGTGTTATTATCTTTATTTTACATATAACAAGCACACATGCTCCACTATGTTCATATCTGCCTTATTTATAATAGCTAGAAGCTGGAAACAACCCAGATGTCCTACAACAGAGGAATGGATACAGAAAATGTGGTACATTTTCACAATGGAGTATTACTCAGCTATTAAAAACAATGAATTCATGAAATTCTTAGGCAAATGGATGGAACTAGAAAATATTATTCTGAGTGATGTAACCCAATCACAAAAGAACATACATGGTATGCATTCACTGATAAGTGGATATTAGCCCCAAAGCTTGCCAATACCCAGGATACAACTCACAGACCACTTGAAGCTCATGCAGAGGGAAGACCAAAGTGTCGGTGCTTTGGTCCTTCTTAGAAGGAGTAACAGAGGCAGATGCTCACATCTAACCATTGAACTGATCATGGGGTTCCAATGGAGGAGTTAGAGAGAAGGAGCTGAAGGAGCTGAAGGGGTTTGTGGCTCCATGGGGAGAGCAACAACACCAACTAACCAGACCTCTGAGGGTCTAAATCACCAGCCTGGGAGCACAAAGGGAGGGACTCAAGGCTCCAGCTGTATATGTAAGGAAGGATGGCCTTGTTGGGCATAGGTGGGAGAGATCCTTGGTCCTGTGAATTCATGGGCAGGGAGGTGGGAGTGGATGGGTGGTTGGGGGCACATCCTCATAGAGGCAGGAGGAGGGGGAAGGGATAGGGAGTTTCTTGTTGGGGGGGAATGGGGAAAAGGGATAACATCTGAAATGTAAATAAAATATCCAATAAAAAATTAATTAAAAAAAAGAAAATTGAGGCTTAGTCAAGAGGACAGTTTTGCTGGCTCTTCATATGCAAGGATTTTTTCTTCTGTGACTTTTGCTCTTTCTTATGTCTGCCCAGGATGTTCTGTTCCTCCTTGTTGATATTATTATATTCCTTTCTCTGGTCAAGTCTCTGATCACGTCACTGGAGAAAGACTTTCTGTGGTTATCCCATACTGTTTTATTTGTCAACTTGACACAACCTAAAATTATTTGTAAAAGGTAACCAAGTTTGAGAAATATCAATATAAGACTGACCTATGGGGAAGCTTGAGGGTATATTTTTGACTGATGATTGATGTGGAAGAGCCCAGTTCACTCTGGGCAGTGCTACCCCTGGGCTGGTGGTCCTGAGTACCATAAGAATCAGGGAGAGCAAGCCATGAAGAGCAAGCCAACCAGTAAGCAGCATTCTTCTATAACCCCTGTATCAGTTCCTGCCTCTTGGTTTCTGCCTTGAGTTTCTGTCCTAGTTTCTTTCAATGATGCATTGTGATATGATATTTTCACCTTAAGGTGAAATAAACCCTTTTCTCCATGAGCTGCTTTAGGACTTTGTGTTTTATCACAGCAATAGAAAAATCTAACTAAGACAACAAATTCTCAAAATTGTGTTTATTTTATGTGTATAAGTGTTTTGTCAGTTGCCTACAGAGGCCAGAAAAGGACATCTGATCCTTTGGAAGTGGAATTATAGTCAGCTGCTATCTGCCATGTGTATGTTGGAACAGAGCACTTGTCCTTTGCAAAGACATATCTATCATGTGAATTACAGTGAACCAGGGAATGGGGCCTCATTAGAGCTGCCTGGTGTCTTGATCTTGGATGTTCCAGCCTCTAGCACTCTTGGAAAATAAAGCACATATCTTTATAAGTGATCAAGTGTGTATTTAATTAGAACAGTATTATTAGTACACTAAGAAAATCTGTATCATGTAACGGTTTTCAGTGCTACTAAGAAAAAGCAGTGCTATGTCTTAATGAACTCTCTAAGATGTTAAAATGTGATATGTGTCAGTGTTTATGTGTGTGCGTGTGTGTGTCTGTGTGTGTGTGTGTATGTGTATGTGTATGTGGTGTGTGTGTGTGTGTGTGTGTGTGTGTGTGTGTGTGTGTGTGCGTGTAGGTGATGGTTCTTAGAATGAACATATTTCTGAGTTCTCTCCAGCATATATCTGCAGCATTAATTACCAGCTGCTATGATGTTATATCTTTTCTTTATTATCTTCTCTTTCTACAGTAGAATTTAGAGTTTACATGCAGTAGATCAGCTTGGCTTGTTGTACTGCCTAGATTCTTCTCCCTCCTTTCACCATTCATTCTTCTTTTTCTCCGCTCCTCTATCTTTTCCCCCTCCTCTTTTATTTGGAACTATAATCCATCTTATTTTCAGTTGTATGAAGATATAAAGCATATTTCCAGAAATGAAATGTAGATTAAAAATGAGTAGATTGCCTATACGTGTGGCTATACTCCTGGTCTGTTGTATAAAAACACCTTTGCAACTCCTTTTTTCTTTTCTTATCCCTTCATCTTTGGGAAGACATTTTTGTCTTTAAATGATAGTCACACATGAAAACTTTCTACAATCCCTCCTGCCCCAGTGAACTTTGATGGGTCTTGATGCAAGAAATACTCATTGATTAAAGCCATTGAGACTTGGATGCTTTATTTTTGTTATGCCAGCAAGCTTATGATAATATCCTGCTCTTTTTGAAGTAGCCATACTTCAGATATGCCTGATTGTAGCCTATTAATGATACACAATGATGGGAACTTAGCAGGAACAACAGATTTGTGAGAGGGGTGACTCCTTTTAGTTTGTATGTAAAGCATGTTTGTGAGAGGCAGCATCTTGTACTTCTTCACTTTATGAATTTCTACCTACAAACAAAATGAACAATCATGTGCAGTGCTCAAAGGTCTCTCTCTCATCTCAGTTGTCATCTGGGATGTTACAGAAAGGGACTATAGTTAAAGTTGTCCACTTTCCTGTGTACCTGCATCTTGCCTTTCTGTTGGTTATAAGGTACCATTTATGAGACCATAGATCTATGCTACTAGAGAGAGGACAAAGTAACAGGAATAGGGGATACAATTTAGGTGTCCCCTATTCTTCCCTCTCACCAGTAAATGAAAAGTACATTAGAACACATGGTAACTTCATCTTTACTGTGCCAAGAGGCAGACCAAAGTTGTTTTCAAAGAGAAATTATCTGCGGTGTCCAGTGACATCAAGAGACCCAATCAATTGCAATAACTTTGCCAGTTTTCTGAGCATGCTATAATGTATCCAAATAGCCACATATGACCTTGCTTCTTGTTTAGGACCAGATAGTCAAGATGTTACTGTATTTCCATTGCTGGATCACATCATAGAGGGTTAGTACTCTATTAATGGAAATAGAGCAACTAATGACTTTAAATTCACTCAGATGAAAGAGCCAATTCTAGAAAGTCCCCAAACTATGTTAACATTCTACTTTAGAACCCTTTTGTTTCCAGTCTGGGTTCTCTGCAGAAATGGAACACTTGATATGAGTGTGTGCTTGGGGGTGAAAAATATGAAGGAGATGGGGGCTTGAAGGGATGGGCTTACAGTTATGACTGTGAAAGCCAGAAAATCCTAGTAGTATATGCGCTTGGTGAGATTGAGACCCAGGGCAACCAAAGAGGGTTCTCAGGGCAAATCTGTAGTCCCCCAAACCAGAAGTACTGTAGTAAGTCACTGTCTTAAGTCCACTCCTGAAAACAGTGAAGCAGAGTCAAAGTTCCCCTTATGGCTCTTCCTGTTCTGCTCAGTCTGTGAACAGATTGGGTGAAAGCCATCACCACCAGGAAGACAATCTGCTTTTCTCATCTTACTAATTCAAATGTTAACATCATCTAAAAACACCCTCACAAACACACCCAGAATAATGTTTAACCAGATATTTGGGCATGAAGTCAAGTTGACACATAGAATTAAACCATTACAGTCTGTGTTTGTAGGATCAAACTCCTATCAGAATCATTTCACAAAACCCAATGTGTAATTTGAATTTTCAATCCTTCCTCTCTCAACTAGTTTTATAAGTTTCTGGGTCTTTGATTACTAATAATGTTTATGTATATATGTGTGTTCCTGTGTGTATGTGCATGTGTTTGTGTGTATGTAAAGGAAAGACATTTCTCTAATAGCAAGTATAATTTGCTCCAAAATCTTGTTTTTGTCCCTAACTTATTTTTGTGAAGACTGAGTTGGTTGATCATGGAGAAAATTTTGGGAGGCAACTTTATATTTTACCTTTTCCATTTTCATGTAATACCTAGGAAACAGCTACAAGGTAGTAGAGTGTGGAAAGACAGACTTTATTTATGTTTTCTCCTCTTTCATAATTTAACTTATATATTATTTCTATTATTAAATACCAAGTAGAGTCTTAAGGCTGGGTTGAGCCCCTGCCAGTGATTTTCCCAATATCTCATGCTTTCCTGTGTATAAAGTTTGAAAGAGAGACACAGCCAGAAGCAAAGTCCTATGTGTTTATCATAACATGCTCAATGAATGTCCTCTGAACAAAGGAATAAACAAGGTTTTGCTTGAACCATAAAGCATCATGGGAGTCAGTGATAAGTGCATGTCAAGATATCAAGGCTTTCTGATCTACTTTAAACACATTTCCTTTATTTTTGAGATTTTAATATAATTACATCATTCTCCTTTTCCCTTCCTCTTTCCAAACTCTCCCAGATACCTCTCCTTCCTCTCTTTCAAATGCATTGCCTTTGCTGTCATTGTTTTTTCAAAAGACAAAAAAATAAATAAATAAATTACAAGCAAGACACTCCAGATTGAACATTTATTTCTAGTCAAATGTTCCTTTCCTTATTTTTCTTCATTATTCCAACCTACTCACTGTGAGTTTATGGCAATAGGCTCCCTTCTAATTTGTAACACACGTTGAATAGACATTTGGCACAGCTTCATGGCAATCCATTTTATCTGTGAAAATTGCCGACTTTATCATCCTTGGCTCTTCTTGTTCTTCAGTTTAATGCAGTGGGCTCCAGGCCATTATAAAAGTTTTTAGTTTTAAGGTGAAAGTTTAAGCTGATTGCTATTGTAAGATAGAATGTCATTGTTCTGGTGTCAGAAAGCTGTGAGACATAGCTCATCTCTAACAGTTGGGAAAGAACAGCACCATCTCCTTGAGTGATACTTGGTTTAGCTGTAGCCTCAAGGGTCTGATCTTCCCTGAGGAAGGGTGAAGGGCCAAAAGGATACTGTCTTATGGGTTGGTGTGAAGATTAAGAGTTCAGGAACAGAATGAAAGGGGAGAATAAAGAAGGATGAGAAGAAGTGTGTTCAAGATGGAGCTCAGAGACACTAGATTAATAAGAGGAGCAAGAACAAAATTAATGATAGCTCCCATTCTCTGATACACAGGACATCAATGGAACAGCAAATATGGGTGCTCAGATATCAACCTCCTCAGTGTAGAGAATCTTCATAGAGACAAAGAGTTGTCCCACCTTTATTTCAACATTGACACAGAAAGAATTACTGAGTCCAGCATGAATAGTTCCACAGCTCAGGAAACTACAATGCAGCATGATTCAGAGAACAGCATGGTGCCGAGCACAGCCCAGCTGTTTAGGGCTTGCTGGATGATAGTCTTTGAATTTTAAATAAGGAATTAAGAGCAAAAAGAGGAGTGTCCCTTCGGGCCAGGAGCATGCTCAGGGAACTGACCATAGCCATAACTTGAGGAAAAAAAACAGTGCCCAGGAAGAAGAGAAGGGTAGAGAGTGAAGAACTGGAAAATTCTGAAACACACCCCGCAGCAACAAATGGATATTTTGAATATAATCGTATTCAGACTACCACACTTAATTTTTCTCAGTTAATTTTCTTGTCTTCTTTTAAAGTCTCAGTTAAACAGCCTTACAGATTATTTAAAAGACTCAGGTAATATCCACTGTAGTATCTGGGTAATATTTATGACCCTTTGGTGCTGGCCAGGGACTGGCTCTGCTTGTCTATGTCTTGGAGCCACTGTCTCCCTACAATATTAGTGATACTTTGAACACTTAAAGCACCATGGCATTGTCTGCAGATGCTGCTCCATCTAATTCCCAAGGCTGCCGGAGCCCTTCACTGCTCCCTCATGGCTCTACATTGAACCTCCATACTTTAAGAGATAATATGTATATTTTCCTTCAAAATGGCAATGTTATAACCTATTTCTTAATCCTCATCTTTCTTTCTTATGATTAAAATTTTGCTTGGAGGGAATCATAAGTCAATCATTTCTTCTGCCACAAGGATACATTGGTTTAACACCTTGCCAGCTGTCCCTCGATAATTTCAGCTGAAAGTTGAAAACCAGGGTCAGCAGCACCATTCCTCCAAATCATTGTTTCTCTCTGAAAGTCCTGAAGAAGCCTTTTATATGTGATAGAGTTTGCCTTTATACATTTTCTAAACACAGTACAAATGCAATACAAAGGGTCCGAGGTGAAAGCAGGCCTCAGTACAAGTGAGGACTTGTCACAACTCAGACAGACTTACATAAGTCAAATGACACTTTCTGTTTCTAGCTTTCTTCTAAAATTGAATTCTTCAAAGAATTCTAATTTAAATAGTTATTTTTACCCTTGTAACAGTTTGTAATATATTCTGAAAATACGACTCTCGGTTGATCTGCAAATCCCCTTTTACATTTCTGGTACCCCATGGAAAGTAATGGGTTAGTATTTGTTAATGCTTCACATTAAAGGAAAAATTGCTTTTTGTCATCAAGACTGAATTGCTGAGTCTCTAACCACCTCTTTGTGGTGCGTCGCAAACTGCACTGAAATGGGAAAATGAAGTTACTGAGAGAATTTTGACAAGACCATCTCCTATCTTTGTAAGAGACAGATTCAAATGCATGAAAGTACTTGCAGTAAAGTAGAGAACTACAAAAGAGTAAATGGATTCAGTTGAAAAGGAAAAAAAACATATCCGAAGCTACTGGTACATCCCACATCAGGCACTTTCCTATGTATCTCCTCCCCGCTCCCTGGATCCATCAATACACACGCTCACACACTGAACAATTAATTCTTGCATTTTGCTCAGGAGACAGATGAGCAAACACCTCACCAGTGTTCTGTTAGCTGTGCAGTGCCTGACAGGCTCACAGTTTTACAGTTGGGAAAGCTAACAATTAGGCTGTAAACTCTAAGGAGTGGGAAAATTAAGAATTGGGCCAAAAATCATAATACATGCCAACATAATTGTTAGCTTTGTGTTTGCAAGTTCTTGGCTCTCATCCACAGAACTTCCTCCTATGTTTTTCCTTAAATTCTTGTTGAACTACTTCTAGTTTCCATTTTTTGACACTAAATGCTTCTCTTATTCTAGTTTGCTGACAATATATTTTAATTTAAAATTCAAAATATGCTGCCTTAGAAGAACTATTCTTATTAGAGAAACTTGTAGGCATTGTTGGTAGCATTTACTAGGCAGAAGGCAATCTCTTAGTAAAACTCCTTCAGGACAAACCAGCCCTTCCTTTCGCCTACCTCCCCCTTCCCTATCTTCGTGCTTTAGGAATATAAAGCACAACCCACCAGCTCTGGCTGGTGCTCGCTCACCTCCGGCTGTCTTTGTTTGCACACAAGCTTCCATTTCCTCATCATAACCATGGCAGCGTACATCTCCACTGTAGCTTCCTGTAAGATGCTCTCTGCCTTCACAATCCCCACACGGCTGGAAAGTCCTTGCCTCGAAATCTATGGTGATCTCTCTTTTCTCACCCACTTATTGAAACTAGGCCCATATTTCTATCACTCTACTGAAATTACTTTGATAAAAACAAAGACATGCACTCTAATAACTGGATCCAATGTGCCATTCAGCTTTCTTTTCCTGTAAGGGTGACCACTGTCAGCCACGTTCTCCTTCATTAGAAGTCTCCAGCCTTAGACATGTTTGCACCTCTGTCTTGTTTTCCCAAAGAACAAGTTCTTTCTTCCATTGTTTCTCCTCTCAATAGTAACTTACTATGCATTAACCTTGCACCTACACTTTCGCCTAAATATATCATCCAGGTTTTATTTTCTCTCCTGAACTTTATATTTCACTTTCCATAACTTCAGGAGCCTTTAGAATGATCCATCTTTAAATCAGTCCTGTGAGACAGGCAGGAGGATGGGGTCAGGGTGGGGAAGGTTTTCTGGAGTGGGTGTAGCTGAATCAGCTATAGAAACATCACCACCCTGTATCTTCCTGTGTGGCAGTTGGCATTCACGGCCTGACACGTGCTTCTCTACGGTCAGACTCACACAGCCTTGTTTGGTGGTAACAGACCACATCATACAAACTTCGGAATTGACGTTTTTCACTAAATAATACACTGTGAACATTCTTCCCATCAACAGTGAAGGATCTAATTAGATTGCTTTTTAAAAGAACTATGTAAAATGTCATAGCGAGGATGTAGTGCCGTTTTAGAAAAGAGCTGTATTTAGCTCACAGACTCACAGGTTTCCTTATGGCGTTTTAGTACACATTTCAGTTTGGTTGATGCTCCCCTAATCCCCCCACCCTTCCATCCCCTATATTCACTGAAACTCTTCCACTCTCAGTATGCCCTCCCCCACCCCTTTCACTTTCATATCAACAGTCCCACGACCTCAGGAGCCTTCTCTCTTAGAGCCAACTTTCCCCTCTCATGGGCCCCTTTCTTGTTTGCTGGCCCCCACACATACTCAGTCCCACCTAAGCACATATATATGAAGTTCCAAAGCTAGAATATGAGAAAGAGAAAGAGAGAGAGAGAGAGAGAGAGAGAGAGAGAGAGAGAGAGAGAGAGGGGGAGAGAGCATGCTGTGTGTCTCTCTCACTTCACTTAACACTACAATGTCCAGCTGCATTTGTTCAGCCATTCCCTGTTAAATATCCGTGCTGTCTCCATCTTTTTGTTCTTGATATTGGTTCATGCCCTGGCTTCCTGCTGGGCAAACCACTGGTTCTATTCACATAAAGAAGGCCACCAAGAGTAAAATGGCATTGTCACAGGACTTGTATGCTTTAGTTTTAACATGGAGATTATGTGATAAAATGTGCCTTTTCTTAATGACCTGTGATTCCCATGCCCATGTCCTTCGCCTGCGTTCACCCTAATTTGTCCTAAACCAGTGATTCTTAGGAACTCTTCCACATTACCCCTTTTTGACTCTTAGATTTGTAAGTAAATAGTACTTGACTTTTTTCTTCCTCTTCCCTTCAATCAATTGTAATATCTTCATCCCAGGAATGTAATATTTATGTACTTAATTCTATCTAGTTTTTGGTGGATTTTTATGTTTCTTAATTTTTATTCTATGTTTCTTCCCCAAATTTACGTTGACAATCTTTGTATTTTTCTTTTAAGATTCTTACTCTTTCATTTTCTACCTTTAAACAGTAAAAGGAATTAGGGATTTCATTCTGCCTTCTAAATCTAGTTGGAGGAGCCAACTGGGCAACAGAATTTATTGTACACAGTGTTTAGTACCCCCTGGACTAAACAGGGCGTGTGCTCGGTATTGACTCATTACATATGCTTGGGGAGGTTCTGGGCAAGGCATGGCTTTCTTCTCAGTGCTGTGCAGGGTGGGCAAGGGAGACAGAGCCCAGAGTCACCAGGCCAGCACAGGGTGGGGCGTGGGGAGGGTGCACACTGGCCACAGGGAGGTCTCAAGAATCTTTATTTTTCCAATGCCGTTATAAAATAAGTAAAGTTAAAAACAGTCTTCAGTTTAAGTGTTTCTCATGTGTGAGAACACTTTTTAGCTAAAGACATTTCCAAGTTTTCTTTTATTAGGTTAGAATTCTAAATTTACTGCAGTTTTTGAAATCATACATGCATCCACAAGGAGATGAGGTTCAAATGAGTGAGCTGCCTGCCCTTTGGGTAAGTGACCTCCAGGGTGATCCTCGTTCAGGAAGGTCAAGAACTCTCCGAGGTCAGGACTTTCTGGTGAGTAAAGATTTGTTTCCACAGTCTGTCGTTCTAAATCTGTTGGCTTGAATAAGTCCCTGATTGAGGGGAGTTTCTCCTTCTTTCTAATTTTTTCTATCTTTATTGGAATCTTGATTTTGCATATTTCTAAGTACCTAAGATCTCCTTTTTGCCTTTTTTTTTTTTTTTTGGTATGGTACCATGATTTTGCTCTCTTTGTTAAATATTTCTTCCATTCTATCAGCTAATGTCTTAAAAATTATCTATTGGCATTTTAAGATTTACATTGGCAGATCTTATAAAGCAATAAAGTATAGTAATTGTCATCTACATTAAATATGAATATGTGTAATATGTATGTGTGTGCATATATATAGATAGGTTTTAGGTGTGTGTATGCACATGTATGTTTATGTATATGTGTACATATGCATATAGGTATATATGTGTGTGTTAGACTAGTGATACATGGCTGTTGCCAGCGTTACAGTTTTCTTTTTCTATTAAAAGAACATAATTTTTTCCTTTTGTTATAGCTTTTGTGATCAAACTTAGGTGGACTTTATTCATACCAGGCAAATGCTTTACCATTTAGCCACGCCACAGCATCTTTAACTTTACAGTCCCAGGACAAGGTACAGCTCACGGCCATGCTTCATATGCATTGCTAAATTAATGAACAAAGAAAGAGCAAGTGTTTCCTGCTTGAGACTGCACCTGACCAAGCTGCACAGGAGCTTGAGAGAAATTAAACAGAAAGAGACCTCTTCCTGTTCTATCTTATGTGGTGTTTTTGTTTGTTTGCTTTTGCTGTTTGTATTTTGGGGATAGGCTCTCACTATGTAGCCTTGGCTGGTCTGGAACTTGCTATGTAGGTCAGGCTGGCTTTGAACACATAGAGACCTGCCAGCCTCTGACTCTTTCTCTACTGCCTCCTACGTGTAGGAATTAAAGGTATATACCACCATACACACCTATCTTCTTTTTTGAATCACAACTCATTGCCATTTTAATCTCAGTTCAACAACATAAAGGTGTGGGAAAACGCTACCTTCTGGCGTCATTTCATTGCTGTTTATTAATATATACAAGGCTGAAGAATAGATGAAGCTAACACATACACGTCATCCTGCTCTCAAAGGGCTCTTCAGCTAAGTGAAAGAAATCTCTAAAGTAAAAGAAGAGATAGTAAAGGTGTGGCAGAGATGGAGGAAAAGAGAATTTTCCTTGGATGTAAAATGAGGTGAAAAAGTTGTGGAGAGAGAAAGCATGACGCTACCATCACCGAACCACTTTCAGTGCACTCTAGGAAATTTATATTTGAATTTGTTTTTAGATTTATATTTATATTGTTACAAAGAGGCTGGACTCTTCAAGTTGCTCTAGTGGGGATCCTACTGATTCTACTTCACTGTTTCTCCACAGTTTCATCAAAGAGAAGGAGATGGACAAGCATAGTGAAGAGATGACGTTCAGGTCTGACAAGGCTGTTTTTCTTTTATTAGTCTTTCTGAGCAGATGCTGTGAAACCCCGAAGCTGTGTTGCAGTCAATGAAGAGGCAGAAAAAGCTGTTCCACACCCTACTCGAGTGGGCAGAGAGGCTTTCAGAGCCAGGAGGAGGATGGCGATTTTTATGTACTCCTGTATGATGTCCGAGCTTTGCCAGTAAATAAGAACATGGGTGCTGGACACTACGTTTTTTTCTCGATTTATTTTATTTATGAGCTTTTGTTTGAGTGTATGTGCACGTATAGTGTCAGTTTCCCTAGAATAGGTAGTTGTAGACAAAATAAAACCCAAGGGATAGAGAGATGGCTAAGTGGTTAAGAACACAAGATGTTCCCCCAGAGAAATGGGGTGAATTAGAATTAATCTTGTATTAGCTTTCCTGTGTGTAACTTCTGAAATATCCAGAATTGGGATGCTTAAAGATCAATTATGCTAAACACACTGACCTGGCATATTTCTCGTGGTGGTAAAATGAAAGAGTCACATAAAATATTTCTGAGAGCTGAACTACAGGAAGACCCTATCAATTATTTCACAAGCACAGGCTATGTTCATTATATGCCTGGTTCAGAGTGCCCAGAATTCTAGAGGGTTCTGTCAGTATACATACAGACAGAAAGACCAGAAGACACACACTCACTGACACAGACAGACAGACAGACAGACAGACAGACAGACAGACAGACAGACGGACACCAAATTGGTAGCCATCTCTGGGCCAACTCTAAAGCTGTGAGTCTTCTTTAATATGAAGCAGACATAAAATGAGATACAAGAAACAGGAGAACTGAAGAACATTTTAGCAGAGCAAACACGTAATGCTGTAGGCACACTACCATGTCTAGCTCCAAACTCCATGACGATACAAAAATAAGAAAAGAAAGAAAAAAGGAGATTAACTATTCAAGTTGAACACTGTTTTTTTTAAAAGAGATATTTATATATTTTATTTTTCTTATACAAGGATGTGCCTGAGTAGCACTATTTTTTACATATAAATCTCGGAGGCATGGTTTCATGCTACCTGACCTAATGTTATGGTTCCTGAATGAAAGGCGCACACACACACACACACACACACACACACACACACACACACACACAGAGAGAGAGAGAGAGAGAGAGAGAGAGAGAGAGAGAGAGTTTTATATTTTAATATGCATTAATCAACACAATAGCTGGGCTACTTTGTAACCTCCATGCAGTTAATCCACCTCCCGCCAATAATCCTGAGTTATCATTTTCTAAATTCTATATTCTATCTTGGATGCTCTGGACCCAGGACCACACTCTCCCAGATCCTACATGGCAGCTATGCCTCCCTGTACTCTTCTCTTTTCAGGTATGACATCTCCTCTCCTCCATCTCTCCCGGCATGGCTGATCTCCATCTTTCTTTCCTCTCTTTAGTCCCAAGCCTGGTAAATTCTCAAGTCCTGCCTCTGTCTGCTTTGCCCAGTCACTGGGTGCTGGCATCTTTATTTACACACAGAACCAACTGGGGTGTCTTACGTGCAAGCACTCATGTGAACAGTTTTGGGGAATGTAATTAGCACTCATAATACAAGCAGCTGCATGCCTGACAGTATGTATGTGCACCACCTGCATCAGAAATCAGAAGAGGCATTGGATCCCCTAGGATTCTGTTGATCTGGAGTAACAGACAGTTGTAAGCTGCTGTGTGGGTGCTGGGAACCAAACTTGGGTCCTCTGAAAATGCAGCAAGTGCTCCTAACTGCTCAGCCACCTCTCCAGAATAGTTGGACATTATCTTAATCTCATAGAAATATACACTCATCTTCTCTTGACTAATTTTCTTTTTCTTTCATACATCTATGTGATGAAGACATTGAGTAAGACAATGGGGATAGCATTTTTATAAGGTTTTACAAGGGACTAAGAAGTCTCTCCAAATGGACCAGTGCGTTCCCTGTGATTTAGTGCTTTGCTGCTGGCAATTAGTACTGGGATATTTCTCATTAGCATTTCTTCTGGCCATTCTCAGCAGACTCTTTGTCTTGCAGGGGCTCCAACTACAGATATTTTGGTGATGTCTCATATGCCACTGGGCCCCCTTTCCATGTGCTGTACTTTGAATGATTTCTATTAACAAACACTCTACTTCATTATTTTCTTCTGTATGTCCACACTACCATTGTTCCTGTACAACACCTTTCTAAGATTATAAGTTTTCAGTTTTGTAGTTTTTGTTTTATTCTATCAGTGCTTTAAAATCTTATCTAAAAAAATCTTCCAACTCGTTTCCATGCTTTACATCTTAATACATTCCTTATGGCTATTTAAAAATTTTAAATCAAGAAATTTTGAAATTCAAGAATCATGACATCTGGTTTTTAGGTGGGTCTCTTTTTTATTGGCTGGTTTTCTCTGGTCTATGTGTCATAATTTTCTATTTATCACACATTTATATGTTTCTGATTTTATAAATTGCCATAATACATTACAAAACATCAAGTGGCGACATCATCCTAGGGATAGTATTAATCTTCCAAAATTTTAATTAGCTAATCATGACTGCAATTTATTTTTTCTCCTCTCCTTCCAGTCCCATTCCCTATCTCCCCCACCTCCATTCAATCTTTCTTAGTTTCTCTTCAGAAAACTGCAGGCCTTCTATTGATATCAACCAGCCATGGCATATCAAGTTGCAATAAAACTAGGCACCTCCTCAATGCTTATTAAGGCTACGGGAAGCAACCCAGAAGAACTTCACCCAGCAACTGATGGAAACAGAGACCACAGCTAAACATTAGATGGAGCTTGGCGAATCCTATGGAAGAGGGGGAGGAAGAATTGTAGGAGCCAGAAGAGTCAAGGACACCACAAGAAAACTTACAGAATCAACTAACCTAGATGCAGAGGGAGTCACAGAGAATGAATCACCAACCTGGGAGCTTGCATAGGAGGATCTAGGCCCTCAGCACATACGTTAGAGTTGGGTAGCGTGGCCTTTCTGTGGGATTTCTAACACTGGAAGCAGGGAGTTGTCTCTGACTGTCGCCTGTCTTTGGGCTTTTGGGGTTTTCCCTGAGTGTAGAGAACTTTGGCTTTGTGTTTTATCTGGGATAATTTGTTGAAGTTTTGACCTTTATCCCACTCCAAGTCTATAGCTCTGGAGATTCATTTGTATTTCTAAAATGTGCTAAGACTGAGGTTTGAGCTGAAAACCAAGGTTTTTGCTAACCTGTTCTACCTTGGCCAGAGTTCCAAACTGTCTCATGTGCAGTGGGCAGACCCCAAACCATCAGCTTTGATGTTCATATTGCAGCAGGAGTCATCTAGGTCAACAAGTAAGAACTTGTCTTGCTGGACCCTTCCAACCTGTTCTGCTCCCTGGCTCAGATGCAGTTATCTTAGGTGGATCACAAGAGGCTCTGTTGTTTTGTTTGTGGGTTTGCGTCTATTTGTAGATAATGTGTAGTCCATGCTGACTTGGAACTTGAAGTTCTCCTGCCTCAGGCCCCCAAAAGCTGTATTACAAATATGGGTTACCCATCCCAGCCCAGAACTTATTTTCTTAAATATGCATTGAGAGTTGTTGCTGGACAGTGTGGGCTTGGCACTGAACATAGAGAACAATCTCTTTCTGTTTGTTCTGTCCCAGATGATGCTACCGCTCTGCCAGATGTCCAAGGGAAATGGGCTGTTTTCTGTGCTCATCCATCACCTTGCCTACTAATTTCCCCAAAGGTTCCTGTAAAGTTCTGGTTAAGCTGAAATCAGGCTATGCCCCAGAAACTGCTCAGTTCATCTTCTCCTGGGAACTGTGTTCTACATGCAGCCTACTGACTTTTCCTATGGAACCTGATTTATTCTTGAGATTACTGTTTTCAAATCAAATTCAGTTCATGGACACTTACCTGGGTGCTGAAGCTATAAATAATTACAGCAGTGGTGACCACAGATGATAGCAGTGACTTCTGAAGAGGACAAGACTGCTATGATCATAGAGGGGCTTACCAAGGCTGCTAGAGGGTGAGAGCATTCCTTATCTTAATCTGGGCATATTGTTGATCATTTCCTTGAGGTACTTTGAATTTCTTTACTTTATAAACCCACTCTCTCTATATCCAGTGTTCCCAGGACATTTCACAACTAGACTTACTACATGAAAAAATGGTTTCACAAGGCATATGCAAGTGATTTCTTGTTAAGTTTCTGCTATGGGGTTGAAGACTAGTGTGCTGTTCTCAGAAGGTACTTCATTCCAACAAATACTGGTGACAAAGGTAAAAGATGCAATTAATTAAGTTAAGCTCTTTTCTATCAAAAGCATGGACTTGGAGCCTCAGGTGGTTCATCTTGTCAACTTCGCTGGATTAAGGATCACCTCTGGGATTAGTAAAGCATGCCTGTGAGTGTGTCTATGGCGATTTCTCAGGACAATTAGGATTAATTCCTTGATGGAGTCATTATATGATGGCATTATTTAGAAGCAGTGAAGGGAGGAGATGGGACAAGCTGGAGGAAATGGGTCGCTGGAGGAGGGGGTCTTTGGACTAGAAATGCAGTTAAACATTGTAAGTAGTGCTTAAGGGGCCATCCTAGAAGTATCTTAGAAGACAATAGTGCTGAGAGCAATGAAGACTATGGAGACCCAGCTAAAGAGATCTCAGAGGGAAGCAATATTAACAATTGGGTCAGATCATTCTTGTGACACTTTGGGGAATGTGGCTAACTTTTGCTCTGGTACTATGAATCTTCTTGGGGCTAAATTCAAGAGATTTCACTAATTTTATTAGCAAAGAAGACTCTAAGGTAGCCTAATATTGACCATGTTGTATGCTATTTAATACTCATGCTTACACAGGTCTATAATGAAAAAGAGCAAGTGGGGCAAAAAGAAATGTAAAATGTTTAGTTGGAGGAGAAGCAAAGGAGCAGAAAAGTTAATTGTTGGACTCAGAGTTTGTGCTGAATGAGATAAGGAGAAATAGAATAATGGGAGTGGTGCCCTCAGAGCAAGACTTCACTCAGCTAATCCTGCAACTTGTGAAAATAAAAGGCTTAAGGAATTATCTTTTTCTAAAGAGCAACAACAAAGGAAGGCTTATTCAAATGTAATTCAAGGAGGGAGTAGGTTTCCCTTCCAATCAGTCAGCAGAACTTGGCAGCTTCAGCTATATAATTTTGGCTTTAGAGTCATGAAGGATACAGGAGTAAAGAAGTTGTGGAATCTCCCTTCACAGTTAAGGAGCGTTCCTGAGGCCAGGCATGTGGCAGGAGAGTCCCTGCATGGACAATTGGAGAGGCTACTGTCTGAAAGTGAAGTCTGGATTGTGTTGGAAACCTTAAGGTGTTAGAGGTGCCAAAGCCATGTAATATCTGCCAAGAAGAGCTGCATACTGGTTGGGGAACCATCTTAAAAGAGATAAATGTGTTGCTGTCAGCAAAGCTAGAAGTGGGAACCATTTAAGCCCATTGACATTCAGCATAGAGCTATAGAATTGGGAATTTGCATCACTGGGTTTAGTCTTGTTTTGGTCCAGTATTTCCTCGCTATAGTCTGATTCCTCCATTTTTGAATGGTAGTTGATATTATATGCCATGATTTGCTGAAAGTACATGATTTGTCTTTTGTTTTTTATAGGGGGTTACAGTTAGAAGATTGCCTTGAATCTCAGAAGAGACTTTGAACTTTGAAATAATGTTGAGACTATAAAAAGACTATGAGGACTTTTAACGTTGGACTAAATACATTTTGCATTTTGATAGGATCACAAGCATATGGGGGTCAGGGAGTAGAATGTATGGTGTGATTGAGGATGGTCTCCATAAGCACACATATTTAAATGTTTGGCCCCAACAACATGGAACTGCTTTTAGAAGGATTGGAATGAAAGGATGGAAAGATTATGGCCTTATTGCATGAGATGTGTTGCTGAGATTGGGCTTGGAGATTTCAAAAGCCCATGTCATTGTCAGTTAACTCTTTCTGTCTCTTTGCCTTGTGCCTGTGGATCAGGATATAAGCTGTTAGTTAGTGTTCTAGCACCATGCCTGCCTGCCTGCCTGCCTGCCTGCCTGCCTGCCTGCCACAATGCTCCTGCCATGATGATCATAGACTCTAACCCTCTGAATCTATGAGTCCCAATAAATTCTTTTTTTTTTATAAGTTACCTTGGTCACGATGTCTGCATAATAATAGAAAAGTAGTTAAACTACCCTGATTCTAAAAAATCTTTAAGTTATATAAAGAATTTGATAATTCTTCACTGACTTTTTGTTTCATGGCTATATTTCTTCAATGTAATTTATGAGACTTCATAATTGATATATAAATATGTATATTTTATTCCTGCTGAGAAAAATATCTTCCAATATTTTGTTATTTTATTATTTTTATGCATATGGGGGTTTTACTAGCATGGAAGTCTGTATATCACACATTTGGTGCATGTGATGAAGAGGTCATAAAAGGACTTTCAGTCCTTGGAACTGGAATTATTGGCAGTTCTGAGTTAGCATGTTGGTGCTGGGAATCAGTCCCAGGTCCACAGGAAGAAAAATTAGTGCCATTCATCACTCTGGTCCTATCAGAAAGATTTTTCAAATAAAGGAGACTTCACTGCACAAGTTCAACACAATCCCTCTTTCCTACCATGATCAAGAACTCTTGCTGTTAAACCTTGAAGTCCTCCTGGTCCTTTGTCATGAGGTAGAGTGTGGTTCATCTCTAATTCTTGCATGCTTTGAATATTCTCCACTATAATATCACAGCAGAAAGTGTACAGTAAAACATGATCCTTCGGTCCCAGCTATACGCTCTTTGCATTGTGTAAATTCTAAATGTGTTCTTGACTCCATCAAATTTTATGGTCTCCAAACCGAGGATATTCCTCAGTTACTGTATTTCACCCATTTTGTCAGCAGCATATTTTTAACATGTACACATTCCCTAGAATTCACCAAATTAACATTTTTTTTCTCTGCTGTGTGCAATTCCTTCTTCCCATTCAATGCTACCTAACTCCACTAACATCCTGAGGTGAGAAATCACTCCATAAATAAAACAAATGTTCATTTTTTTCCTCAATTTCATCTATTTTAATCCCAAAAGCCTTAAGAATGGGGGTACACCAATTTAAACCAGTGAAACACACGGAAGAAGCATGGTTAATTAATCTATTCTGCGTTAAACAAAATGAATCAGTTGAACGAAAAACCCATTTCCTGTGGAGCATTTTCAATTACTGTCATGATTAATGTTTTAAATACTTTTGTATTTATTCTTATCCCAAAGAGAAATACTATTCTTAAAAAGAAAATAGCCACATTATCAAGAAGCTAAAATAGAATCCTGTGGAATTGAATGTATCTACACACCATCCTATGATAAGGTTTTGCTATTTCAGACTATGTAAAGAATCCATAAAATTCAACAGCGGAAGCCAATTCAGTTTTAAAATAATCAAGGAAGACCCATTTCTCTCAAGAAGATAGACAGATTGCCAGTGAACATACAAAAGATGCTGTAAACTACTAGTCACCAGGCAAAAGTAATCAAAGTTTCAGTATAGTTACATAACATGCTCACTACAATGAGAATGCTTTGTTTTTTAAATTTAGAAAATGTGTTATAAGGATGTGGAGAAATTGAAACTCTCTTCTTAGAGTCTCATGGAAATGCAAAATATTATCACTATGGTATGAATAGTTCTTCAAAAAGGATTGCAACATTATCTAGCATTCTTATTATTAACTATAGATTTCATAGATTTGGAAACAATCTAGAAGTGATTTTTCGTTTAAATTGTCATTAAAGCCTTCATCACAGTATTCACAGTGAAAAATGGATCCAATATCCACCAACAAATAAGTGAATAAATAAAATACTACTGTATCCTGTAGTACATGCCCATGTAATGGAGAATGACTAAGCCATAGGTAAGGGTGAAGTTCTTATACATGCCATGGACTGTATAAACCTTGAAAACATTATTCTAAGAGAAATAAGCCAGACTCAGAAGGATAAACACTATGTGCTTGTACTGATGGGATATTTAGACAGAGAAGTTAATGGAGACTGAAAGCAGAGATGTCCAGAAGTGGAGTAGAGAGCAGAGGTATGAAAAATTATTAATTTTTTATGTGTATTATGTTTATAAGAGTTTCTTTTCCCAGGAACAAAAAAAATAATGTAAAAAATGTAAGTACTTGTAAAAATTGGCCATCAGAGGGCCTGGAGAGGTGGCTCAGCAGTTGAGAGTACTGATTGGTTTTCCAGGGGTCCTGCGCTCAGTTCCTAGCAACTGCCAACCGTCAGAAGGTGTATTGGTTATTCCTGGTTGTCAACTTTACTATATCTGGAATGAACTACAATGCAGAATTGGAGGTATCACCTGTGATTGAGACTGGAACACACAAGTTTCTGGCCTGGATCTTGGCAAGCTTAGGCCCAGGCAAGGTAGTACATGCCTTTAATCCCTGGAGACTGAGGCGAGGAGATTTCTGAGTTCAGTGTCAGCCTGCGACAAAGCAAGTCCCAGATCCAGGTGTGGTGGTACACACCTTTAATCTGGGCCACACCTTACATAAGGACATTGGTAGAAGGAAGATTCGCTCTTCTTCACCTGCTTGCATTTACTTGCCAGCACATCTTCTACAGAAGACCAGCTGAAACAACTAGATTCGTGGGACTGAGCAACTACTAGATTCTTGGACCTTCCATTTAAAGCTGATCATTGTTGGGTTAGTTGGACTATATACAGACTGTAAGTCATCACAATAAATTCCTTCAATATAGAGAGACATTCCATAAGTTCTGTGACTCTAGAGAATCCTGACTAATACAGAAGATATATATATATATATATATATATATATATATATATATATATGTCACTGACTGCACATGTTAAAGCTGAAATGTAGAAACATGTACTGTACCATGTACCACAACTAAAAATTTCATAACAGGCAAAAGTTACATTAAGTATACACTTCATTTCTTAAGTGCTGATAAGAATAAAAATAATTTAGGCCATTATTTATTCTAAAGAACTTTAACTTTATAATATGGTAATCTGCTTTATAATTCTGGGTTGGGCTGGCATGCTTCATTGCCACCTGCCCCAATGCTCTGGAATTCCCAAATGAAAGACACAGATGCATAGCCTACTTTTTAATATGCCTTAACAGTGCAGTGGCTGGGCCACTCTACAACTCCACATGGCTAACACACACTCCCCTCTGATGTTCCTGAGTTAGTACTTACTAAATCTAGATTTCATTTTTGCTGCCCTAGACCCTGCTAGGCAGCCCTCCTGGGATCACTTTGCCCAGTTCTTACATGACTGTTACCCTCTCTTCTGCAGCTCTCCTGCCTGATTTTCCTGCTTCCCAGACATGTTGGTACTGCCTTTTTCCTCTTCTGCATTTCTTGCCCGGAAATCCTAAATGTCAGTAGCACTTTCATGCAGTCTCTGTCTCTTTGCACAGTCATTGGTCTCCAGCAACTTTATTTTCTAATTAAAGCCACCTGGGGGCAGGGACCCTCAGCACAGATGTGTGGGTTCCCATGGGATTTCGAGAGCCAAATTATCACAAATAGCATTAGAATCAATCTACAACATTGTTCTGTAGCCAACTTTCTCTAGTATTGAAACATGAAAATCATTTCCAAATTCTTAAAATATGTTTTCTAGGGACTCTGCCCAGGAACCTTAGTCAGATCCCAGCATTCATATAACAACTCAGAAATAGTTCTGTCATGTGTCTGTAATCCCAATAATGCATGGCATGAGGGAGTCATTAGTATTATTGCAGCTTGCTGGGGCTTGCTGGCTGCCAGTATAGTCAAAATCTCAAGTTCCAAGTTCAAGGAGAGACCCTGCCTGAAAAAAATAGATGGAGAATGATAGAGGACACATGATGTGCTCTCCTTACCTCTGTGCATGTGCACACACACTTAGTTGCATGTACATAGCATTCACAAGCCCATGCATCTGCCACATAATTAGAAAAGCAATTTAGGAGTCACATTCTCAGCATAACCCACACATCCTCAGTTGGGATGCTGATTTTCACAAAGACATGGGAACAACATGCTATGTAAACTCCTGGGTCAGTAGCTGTCAGAGTTCTGTGTAGACCCATAAGGCCCTGAGTCCCACCACAGTAGCACATTCATGTAGTAGGTGCACTTCCATACTTGGTGGGACTGAGCACTTCCTAGAGGAAGGGTTCATATTCATCGTTGCTTAAATAATACTTAGCATGACAATGTATTCTAAATACTCTAGAATGCCCTAGATAACACAAGATTGAGGCGAATAGTTGCTCAAGTGGCAGGTGCTCATTAGGTCTGGTAGAAAGCATCAAGTCTGAAGCTCTGATCTGTGTGATATGTCTCACAGGAGGAAGTGACATTTACAGATGTGTAAATGACTTAGTTTGAAGAAGACTGGAAATGATCATGGTAAAAACTGATAAAGTAGGAGCGCCTCACTTGTGTTTTCAGATCATTAAATACAATTGTGAAGTTCTTTTATTATTCAGGATTGTTTTGGCTAGCCTGAGTTTTCTTGTTTTTTCCATATAAGGTTGAGAATTGTTCTTTCAAGGTCTATAAAAAATTGTGTTGGAATTTTGATGGGGAGTACATTGCATCTGTAGGTTGCCTTTGGTAAGATGGCCATTTTCACTATGTTAATCCTACCGATCCATGAGCATGGGAGATCGTTTGTTCATCTTCTGATGTCTTCTTCCATCTCTTTCTTGGGAAGCTTGAAATTTTTGTCATACAGTTCTTTCACTATCTTGGTTAGAGTTACACCAAGATATTATATATTATCTGTGGCTACTGTAAAAGATGTTGTTCCTATTTTCTGTCTTGGCCCATTTATTATTTGTATAAAAAGGGACTACTGATTTCTTTGAGTTAATTTTGTATCCAGCCACATTGCTGAAAGTATTCTCTGGTAGAATTTTTGAAAGGCCCAAGTGAGAAAGCTTTAATGTTACTTAGAAGGAGGAATAAAATAGTCAAAAGAAGCAGATGGAGGGAGGGAACTGGTAGGGAGAAGGGTGGGGAGGCTAATAGGGAGGATTGAGGATCAAGTATGGGGAAGGACAGAATAAATGGCCAGATGGCCATCAAAATGAATGAAAATCTGCAGTTGACCAGGCTGAGGAGGGGGTGGGGCATATATCCAGGATGAGACACAGAGCTGGGATAAAAGAGGTGCAGAAGGATCAATGAGGTGACCTTAGCTATCGCTTACTACATTAGGAATATGGAACCTGAAGAGACCACCTCCTAGAGCCATGCAGGAACCCCAGTGGAGTGATAGAGACACTATCCCACCCACAAAACTGTCAACCCAAAATTTATCCTGTCTACAAGTAATACAGGCATGGGGAAGGAAGCAGAGGGAATAGTCAACCAATAGCCTGCCCAACTTGAGACCCATCAATGGGCCAGCACCAATCCCTAACACTATGACTGTTATGCTTGCAGACAGGAGGATGCTGTCCTCAGAGAGCTTCCACCCAGCAGCTGACTCAGACAGATGTAGACACCCATGGACAAACAGTGGGTGGAGCTTGGGGACTCTTATGGAAGAATAGGAGGAAGGATTGGGGGCCTTGAAGGGGAATGGGAAGACCAACTGAGTCAACTAACCTGGTTCCTTGGGCCTCTCAGACTGAACCACCAGCCAAAGAACATACACGGGATGGATTAGGCCTCCCCACTCATGTAGCAGATGCACAGATGACCTCCAGATGAATGCCAAACAACTAGAATAGGGGCTCTCCCAAAAACTGTTGCCTACTTGTGGGACATGTTCTACTACCTGAGAGAGGAAGGGCCTAGCCTTGCAGAGACTTGAAGTATGGGGATGGGGGTGCCCATCAGCTCAGAAGAGGAGTGGCAAAGGGGAAGGATTGTGGGAGGGGGTGACCAGGAGTGGGGCAGAGAGTGAGATGTAAAGTGAATAAGAAAAAAAAAAGACAAAACAAAGAAACAAACCAAAAAATCTCCCACAAAATTTAATTTTAAAAAATAAACAGTTCTGAGAGAATGCGTGTTACAGCTTTTGAGGATCCTTTGGATTAGCACAGTGAAATCTTGAGTTTTAGACGGAGTGCATACGTGCCTATAAGGTTTCCTTTCCTGAAATTCCTGCTAAGCTGGGGTTAGATGTGTGTGTCCATCCTTCCCCCCAACCCCGCCCCAGCATTTCAGCTGGTGTTTTCCACAGGACACTTAGGAGCACTTCATTTCCTTTCTGTTCTCCAGCCCTGGGCACGGCTTGTGTTTGCCGATAAAACTTGGCCAGTCACCAAGGAGCTGAGCAGGAGCCACTTGCAAAAGAAAGCTCAACTAGTTCAGTTACTGCTAGTTATATCGGGTCTAAACCAAATAAGAAAATAAGAACAATAAAGACACGTTTAAATTATAAGTACCAATATTTTTATCCAGTGTTTTTGTAAAATAACAGACAACGTGAAGAAAGTCTCAAGATTTCCTGTTCTGAGAGCTTCCAGGGGTCACAGAGCCACACCGCCTACTTCTACACAAACAAGTCCATTTCTCAGATGACATTGTAAAAATATCTAAGGCTTCAGTCCTTGGCTGGCTTTCTTTCTTTCTGTCATTAGTTCAGACATCATTTCATTTGATGTATTAATGGTACTTTAGCTTTGAAATTGCATTTTGTTTTTGCTACCTTTGGACTTTTTGGGGACTCTTCGGCTTTTATTTGAAAAATAAAGATCGCTATACTTTTAAAAATGTTTTCAATGTATTGAAACTGTATCTGTAATTCTTACAACCTACCAGGATTACCTGAGAGTACTATCTTCATCTTCTGAAGAAGAAACCTAGGCATAGGAAAAGTTGAGAGCTGGACTCCTAGCTGGAGCCGGGAATCTTAGCTGCAAAGCTTGTGGGACTTAACACAGGACTGTCACCATGCTCTGCTGTTTAGTACACTTACAGTCTGCACCAAGAGTTCATTCTTATATTTTTGGTTGTGAGCCTAGCCTTTAAAAGACTGAAGGAGCAGAAAGGGTTTGTGGCACTATGAGGAGAGCAACAATACCAACCAACCAGAGTTCCCCATGGTCTAAACCACAAGCCTGAGAGCACATAGGGAGGGACCCATGACTCCATCTGTACATGTAGGGGAGGATGGCCTTGTCCAGCATAGGTGGGAGAGGAGATCCTCGATCCTGTGAAGGCTGAACACTGAATTGGGGGGGGGGAATTCAAGGGTGGAGAGGTGGGAGTGGGGGGGAGGTAGGGGTACATTCTCATAGAAGCATGAGGAGGGGGTAGGGGATAGGGGGTTCCGGGGGGGGGGGGAGAAGGGGGGTAATCTGAAATGTAAAAAAAAAAACCAAAAAAAAAAATTAAAAAAAAAAAGAAATTTAGAATCCAGGAAAAAAAAAAAGTTCATTCTTAACACACGGATAATCAACTCCCTTGATTGTATTAAATGTGGCATGTGCTCCATTCTCAAGCACATATTCAGAGCCTGACAAGGCTGCAGAGGGCAGGAAGGTGAGAGATGTTGCAGCAGAAAAGAGAGAGCATTGCCATAGAGCCAGTGAAGCTCCAGCTCCAGCTCTGGCTGCAGGACTTCCCCGGATCCTGAGAAGGAACAGAGCACGTGTGCTCAGTCAAAAGTGTTGGCAATGTTTGAATTTTACTTCACTGGTTATGATTTTCTGTTCCAATCCCCCTTCTTCATGTGTGTGTGTATGTGTGTGTGTGTGTGTGTGTGAGAGAGAGAGAGAGAGAGAGAGAGAGAGAGAGAGAGAGAGAGAGAGA
>JANHMN010000001.1:111291010-111338125 GCA_030674055.1 Rhabdomys pumilio
AGAGAGAGAGAGAGAGAGAGAGAGAGAGAGAGAGAGAGAGAGAGAGATTAATTTGCAGTTGCCTGGGACTATTTTGAGATCTAAGCAAGCTTCAGTGGCTCTATCAATGGAGCTATCTCTGTAGTCCTCAGCATGTTCTGTTCGGTCAGAACTAGTCTAATACCAAACCAGGAAGCATGGTACAAGTTTAAAACCAAACAATAATTACATAAAAGTAAAGGATTACAATCAGTTACCAGCAAACAGAATCTTACATTTAAAAATAATTTCCAAGCTCTGTGGCCTCTGCTACAGGTGAGTGGCCAAAGATGTTTGGCAGGGGCTAGGTGGAAAAAGCCCCTAAGTTTAGAACAGGAGGAGAAACAGTGATAATAAATTAGTAAGGGCCCACTTTTCCAGGCAGGAGTTATCTGTGCCCATCAATTGTGCCTAGTAGGCAAATTTACAAAGGTAATGGAGATGTATGAGTCTTTAATTTGTGGATTCAAGGGTCTAGGAGTTGACTGGTAACATAATCCCTCTCAGAGCAAAGATGAGTAGACAGAGAAGTTGGGTTAGGGCTGGTGGCAGCCAATCTGGAGCTAAACTGGGTAAAACAAAAGAAATATGGAAGGGGCCAGAGCACAGTCTGATTCTGGGCAAAGGCGGTAGCATTTTATAAAATTACACGTAACATGGACCCTCTTAAATCAATCTTCAATTCTGAAAATGGTTCACAGACATGTGTTCAGGCCAATATAATAAGAGCACGTATTCAAATGATGTTCCTACTTTCCAGATGATCATAGCTTATGTCAAGTTTAAAATATATACTACCCAGCACAATAGATCTTTTGTCAACTTGACACACAGTGACATTGCTATCAAACTATAACCCATTATTTCTCATTTGTCTCCAAGATGTCATGTTAATATTAATATCAAACATAAAACATAACTTTAAAAGTCCCACAGTCTTTTAAAAAAATAAAATACATTAAGAGTTTAGTCTCTTTAAAATATCAAGTCTCTTAACTGTAGACTCTGTAAAACTAAAGAAAAAGGGATAAATTAAATATTTTCTTATTCCAAGAGGGAAGAACAAAAGCATAGTCACAATCAAATCAAATGAAAACCAAATTCCAGCAGTGTAAGTAGGTCAGTGCTGGGTGTCTGCATCTCACCCACAATCCTCTAGGTTCCAAAAGGCCTAAGCAAGAGCACTTCCCCATCTTGCCCCTCAAGAGTACACAAAGCTTATTCACAGGCTCAGGCAGACTCCATCCCACAGCTGCCGCTGCCCTTGGCCATTCTCTTACAGCACTAGTAGCATCTCCAATGCGCTGGTGTCTCCACACCTGCACCTTCACCAATGGGCTCCTGATCTCTCTTCAGGGTCTCTGACCCTGCCACTGGGTGCCAAGACTAGGTTCTCTCTACAGCACCTTCATTCTGGGACCTCTACTGCAACTGAGGCCATACCCTTACTAATGGCTTCTTTAGGATTCTCATCGTGCCAAGGCTCAGGTGCTCTCCATGATCCCTTCACGTGGCACTTTTCATCCTCCCCAAATCAGTAACATGTTATGGACTATTACACTGATCAAGTTTGGCCAACAGCGTGAGATACAGTGCTGGCTGGCTTCCTTTGTACCACAGCTTCTGTGAGCTGACGTCCAGAAACATTTCCCAGGTTTCACCTCCACAATGCTGGACTCTTGTAAATCACAGCTGATTTCTTCAACTCCAGCTGACCAGAAAACAATTATTTGTACTACAAAATATGGCATAAACTGCTCCCACAGAGTTCTTGAGGGAGTCTCAAACTCCCCTCTGAGACTCCATAAGACTCTAGGCCTCCATCTTCTGCTTTCAACATTTTTTTTCTCTTCCAAGATCTCACAGAACAATGCACAAAGCACTCAACAACTTTCCTAACCCAAAGTTCCAAAGTCCTTCCAAATCCTTCCAAAAAATAGTGCAGTCAGGTTTGTTACAGAAACATTTGTGACCCTAGTACCAACTTCTATTTTAGGGATTTTTATTGCTATGATAAAAACTACAACCAAAAACAAATCATGGAGGACGGGACTTATTTAAGCTCACAACTCTCAGGTCATACTCCATCATGGAGGAAAGTCAGTGCAGGAACCTGAGGGCAGCGACTGAAGTAGAGGCCATGCAGGAATGCTGCTTGCTGGCTTACTCCTTATGGCTTGCTGTGTGGCAGGTTTTTCTGTCAACTTGTTACAGGCTAGAGTCTTTTCATAAGAGGGAGTCTCAAATGAAAAATGCCCTCTGTCAAATTGGCTTGTGGGCAAACCTGGGGGGGGGGGACATTTTTTCATGACTAATTTGTTGTGAGAGGGTCCAGCTCATTGTGCACGATGCCTCCTCTGCAACAGTCGTACTGGGTGCTATAAGGAGTCAGGCTGAGTTTTGCAGAGTAAGTCTTCCTCACAGGATCTGTGGTATGAAGCTCCTTCTGTGAGGACAACTTACTTAGACTCCACAAACCTTTTTAGATATACTTGAGTGCTTAATAGAACAGCCTAAGCTGAGGCTTTACAAGTATGAGATTCGCAACCCTTCACATAGATGACAAAGTGGCTTGTGTATGAAGTACAGAGAAAGTGTACATGAGGGCAAAGAGGACGAGGAGGGAGAAAACAAGCTGTTTCTAGGCACTTTGCTTTACTTTTATATAATAAAGCTTCCCCTGGGTGCTCACTGTCTTTAGCTTGGCTGGCTGCATGAGTACCTGAATCAAGCAGATGCACAGGATGGAATGATGTGTGTGACCTTCAGGAGGACAGGGTTTTACCTGTGCATAGTGTGTCAAGTTATCACAACATCATGTGACATACTAAGCTAATACTTGTTCAGTATTTACTGCATACCTGATCCTTCTCAAATTGTATGTGTGTGTATGTGTGTGTGTGTGTGTGTGTGTGTGCAAGTTTGTATGCACTTCTATGCATATATGTTGGGAGATCAGAGGCCAACATTGAATATCTACCTTTCCCAATCACTCCTTATCTTGCTTTTTTTTGTAATAGCATCTCATTGATCCTAGAACTTGGCAATTCAGCCAAAATACACTGGCTGGGGAGCTCAAGAGATTTTCTTACTCTGTCTTCTCTGTACCAGAATTGCAAGCACACATGGCTTGCAAAACACAGATTTTACATGGGTGATAAGCAAAGTTCCTATGCTTATATAGCAAGCTCCTTACCATCTCTCCATCCCCTCCCACCTCAGTTCTCAACTCTTTTACTAGCCTTAGCACATGTGACCTTCACACTGATGACATGAGGTCAGCATTAGGAGTATTTTCAGTGAAAATAGACATTAAATACATTTCTCAAGGCTATGAATTAACTAAGTACAAATAAATAACAAAGATGATATTGCAACCCAAACTCTAGTGTTCGAGTTCTAAAACAGACACTGCCCTGCTCTCCAGACCTCTCTGCCTTCACTTCTTCCCCTGGGTATCTGTGCTCAGGGTTAGGGAATGAGGACTGCTTCCCTGTACCACTCTGCATTTGTAGTAGACTCTGCCTCTTTATCTCTGTAAGCTAGAAATCATTTGATTATAATAGTTAGCTTTTACAAAAGGCAGCATTTGTTAGCTCCTTCAATATGGGTTCAGGTTTCAGACAATTTATATATCCAAAATGATGAAGGGGTTTTCTACTGCAGTCTATTTCTAGCATTCTTTAAAAAAGTGTTAAGCTAGCTTTGCCTTGAGGGCTCTACCTGGGAGACATGGGCATTGTTTTTTCTTCATCCCTGTCTTTTCTTCAGATGGCAGCCAGTATGGGCTTCATAACATGCCTTCTGTTGTAGGACTGTGATTTGACTATAGATAAATCCCATTTATTTCTCTGACAAGCACTGGAAACAACCCAAACCCCTAGCCACTGAGATTTCTGTCCTGATGTCTGGTCGACATAAAACCCTGATGTCCCCAGTCCTGGCAGCAACCCTGGCATTTGGCTATGAGGAAATAGACTTGCTTATGAGACGTGGATATAGCTTTGATGCACACAGCTTAAGCTTGTGAATATGCACTGATACTAGACGTTGCATTGGTTTGTGATGATTCGTTATATACATTTCCCCCATTTTTAAAAATACATCCAGTGATCAGCTGTACTTTAAGGTTAACACTCACCAATGGAGAAGAAGCCCTGTTCTCTTTGCAAGTCTCAGCCCAGCATGCTAAGCAGACTACATTGGGGAGGCTGCCCTGCCTCTCATTAGCCAACTTTTCCTTCCCTGCTTTGTAACTCCATACTCTTTCTTCATCTTTCAGCTTGCTTCATGCTTTTATTGGGGTCTGACATTGATTTATCTATTTATCATATTCTACCATCTCAGAATGATGGGGCTGGAGATAGCTCAGAGACTGCTGAGAAAGCACTTGCTGCTTTTTGCAACGGAACCCAGTTCGGTTCCCAACACCCACATGACAGCTCAGAGTACCTTGTAACTCCACTTTCAGGGAATTTAACACCCTCTTCTGGCATTCAGATAAGTCAGGCATGGGTGTGGTCCATAGGCATATACATAAGCAAACAGTCATACATATAAAATAGATAAATCTTTTAGAAGAATAAAATATTAAGTCAAACCACATTAAACAGCCATTTTCTAGAATCAAAGCTGACAGATTTCAACTATGTAACAACTTACTTTGGTTTATCATGTGTTTTTTTTTTTTTTCATACACTACCCAATATCACAAAGATGGGGTATTTTATCAACTTCCATCAAACCAATGTCTCTATATACATTAAAAGTTTGATAAAATAGTAAGACTATGTGTTTAATCTGGATCATTGCCTTTAACATCACTGCTTGCACATTTGTGCTTAGGGCCACCCTCCCCGACAACAGCTAAGAACTGGAACCAGGCTAGATGTTCATCTACAGATGAGTAGAGGAAGAAAACTGATATGTGCAAATAACAGCCTGAGGATGTGGAGCACAGAGAATGCTCCTCTATTGCTGGTGGGAATGCAAACTTGGTACAGTCACTATGGGAACCAATAGGGTGGTTCCTTAGACCTAGCTGTATCACTCTGGGGCATATACCCAATGGATGTTCCATTCCATCCTACCACAAGGATGCTTACTCAACTATGTTCATTTTGGCTTTATTCATAATAGCCAGAAACTGAAAACAACCTAGATTTACCCTCAACCAAAGAACAGATAAAGAAATTGTACATTTACACAGTGGAGTGTTACTCAGTGACTAAGAAAAAAAATGACATCATGAAATTTGCAGGCAAATAGATGGAACTAGAAAAACAGTCTTGAGAAGGTAACCCAGCTGCAGAAAGATAAGCATGGTGAGTTCTCTCTTAAAGTGGACACTAGCTGTAAGATAAAGGACAAACATGCTACAGGCCACAGACCCAGAGGAGCTAAGTAATAAGGAGGGCTCGAGGCAGGGGTGCCTGGATGTCCTTGGGAAGGGGAAATAGGGTATATTTTGTGGGTGAGGGCAGGTGGGGATGGGAACAGGAGTGATCAGGTGGGCGGTGGAAGAGATGAAGGGAGAGAGTGCTGGGAAAGATGACTAAAAATAGGAGGCATTGGGGGCAACGGGGGATGATGTAGAAACCCAGTGCAGTGGAATCCCCCTGAAATCTATGTGAGTGACTCTAGCAAAGTCGCCTAGTAACATGGAGCCCTAACTGACCAACTTCTATAATGAGGCAAGGCCTCCTAGTTGTGAGACTGGAACACTAATCCAGTCACAAAACCTTCCACTTAACAATATGCCCTGCCTGCAAAATGTGCTGCAACAATGGGGCTGGGGCTGGGGTGGGGCAGAGAACTGTGGGAGTGGCCAACTAGTGACTGGTCCAACTTGAGGCTCACAAGATGAGAAAGAACCCACATCTGACACTGCCTGGATGGCCAGGAACCAGAGTCTGGACAGCCCAGAGACCCAGGATAGAACCAAACAGGACTGGCAAAAGTCTATGAATATCGATATTCTAGTGATATTCTGCCATACTCATAGATTGGTGCCTAGCCCAATGTCATCAGAGAGGCATCATCCACCAACTGATGAAACCGATGTAGAGACCTACAGCCAAACACTAGGTGGAGCCAGGAGACGCTCATAGAAAGGGGAAGGAAGGATTGTAGGAGCCAGAGGGGTAGAGGACACCATGAGAACAAGGCCTACAGAGTCAGCTAAGCAGGCTCATAGGGTCTCACAAAGACTGTAGCGCCAACCATAGAAATTGCATGGGTCTGCACCAGGCCATCTGTATATATGGTTGTGATGGAGTAGCTTGGTTTTCTTGTGGGATTCCTAACAGTGGGAGCACACCCTCTCTGACTCTTTTGCCTGTGCTTGGGACCCATTTCCTCCTACTGGCTTGCTTCATCTAGCCTTAATATGAGGATCTGTGGCATGTTTCATTGTAACTTCTTGTGCTGTGTTTGATGAATATTCATTCCTAATTGGCCTGCTCTATTCTGAAGGGAAATGGAGGAGGAGTGGATACAGGAGGGACAACTGGGAGGAGTGGAGGGAGGGGATGTGTGGTCAGGGTGTGATTTATTATAGAAAAGTATAAATAAATAAATAAATAAATAAATAAGAAAAAGAAGAGCATGGTACTTTTGAAAAAAGTAGATGGAACTAGAGATTATTTATGACATGCAACAAGACAGTATCAGAGAGACAAAAGCCACAGGTATTTCTCACATGCAGAATCTAAATTTCAACTGGGGTGTGTGTGTGTGTGTGTGTGTGTGTGTGTGTATGTGTGTGTGTGTGTCTGTGTGTGTGAGTATGTGTGTATGTGTGTGTCTGTGTGTGTGTGTGTGTCTGTGTGTGTGTGTGGGTGTGTGTGTGTGTGTCTGTGTGTGTGTGTGGGTGTGTGTGTGTGTGTGTATGTCTGTGTGTGTATGTGTGTGTCTCTGTGTGTGTATGTGTGTGTGTGTCTGTGTGTGTGTGTGTGTCTGTGTGTGTGTGTGTGTGTGTGTGTGTGTGTGTACAGGTCATGAAAGGGAGCATGAGAGGGGAAGAAAGAACTTAAGAACAATTCGTGAAAGAGAAGATCACAGACTCCCCATGATGGAATTGGAAATGGGGACAATTTTGGAAGAAAGAGAGGGAAGCCCAGAATCCTTGTGCCCTTGAATGTTATGTAAGGAAATAATTATCAAAAGAAGTAACAGTATTTGTAGATGAATGAAATCAAGTAATTACTTTTCTTCTAAAACTGCCAAACCACTCAGGGCCTATTGACAATGTGCACTGTTGATGAGGGTGCAGCCTCGGGGATCTGGGGAGGAGGCCCTTGGTGTAAAGTTTAGAAAATTTTGTGGTATAAATGCTCCCACTGGAGAAAATATTCAACATCCTCTGGCTTCTGCGGTTCTTGGAATCTTTACAGCTGATTCTTGCAGGGTCCCTGCCAGCATACCACTGAGGGAAATGTGCATCTCATCGGAAAACTGTCCCTGGGGAGGCACAGAGAGTCTCTTCCAGACAAGACATGCAGTTTAAAAGGAAAGATCCTTTATCTCAGCTTAGACCATCTTATTTAGATGAGATTGATTGCAGGCTATAAAAACGCCCAGGTTTAGAAAAAAAAGTAAGTCTTAAAGCTTTGTTTTTATTAAACACGCGAGTATAGAGTATAGGTAGGGACACGACTGGAGCTATAACATCTATCACAGAAAACGATGAGAAATCAGTGTGTAATGGTTCAATTATCCCTACAAAGATAAACCTGGCTGGGCGGTGGTGGGCACGCCTTTAATCCCAGCACTTGGGAGGCAGAGGCAGGTGGATTTCGAGGCCAGCCTGGTCTACAGAGTGAGTTCCAGGACAGCCAGGACTACACAGAGAAACCCTGTCTCAAAAAAACAAAAACAAAACAAACAAACAAAAAGATAAGCCTGAATCCCAGATCTGCTTTTCCTTTCATACCTCTGAATGTGACTATATTAGAAATAGGATAGTTGGAAATGTAATCAATTTATAGATCTCAATAAACATAAGATTCACTGAGCCCTAAATCCAGTGAGTAGTGTCTTTAGAAGAGCAAACTCGTTTGACCTTAGGCAGAAGGGAGGACAACTGAGATGGAGGCAGATATGGAACTATGGCCGCCACAAAGCAAGGAGATTCACAGACCTGAGAATTTAGGAGAGACCAAGATAGATTCTCTCATAGACCCCCAAAGAGTCTGGTCCTGCAAGCTTCATAATTTCAGGGGGCTTTTGATTGCTGGACTTCAATACTTTGAAAGCTGGATCTTGGTAGTCAGCCTCGATCTGCCAAGTAAGGGAATAGACCTTGGTGGTTAGCTTTAGGGATGTAATCTAACAGTTTTTAGCAAGGCAGAAGGAATGAGGGAGAAGGGCAAGTCCTGTGGGAGCTATGTTGCTATGCTTGAGCTGGCCAGAGTCCCTTTAGTCATGGTGTTTCTTCACAGCTGTAGAAATGCAAACTTAAGACAGCATCTGTTGTTGCTGTTCTGTGGGAGACCAAGGCACCATCTACTCAATGCATACATAGTTCAACAAGCAAAAACAGTTCTGTCAGTTTCAAGTTTCAATTGAGTTACACAGAAAAAAGCTAATCTTTTTGTTTGTATTCTGTGGAAAAAAAACTACTTAAAGATACAAATAGTTTACATACAGAACAGCTATGAGTTGATATAAGGTAATAACCATGAATCTGAATACTTGTTTCTGTGATCTGTACATCCTGTAACTATGAAACAGAAGCATTACATTGTAACGGGTCCACTAAGCAGGTCACTTCAGTTAGTGGATACAGGAGAAGCTAACTTACAGGAGAGCATTAAGTACCTCTGCAGAACTGGGTGTTTCCACTGCACTGGAGAGAGATGAAACTGTCCAACCCTACCTATTTGTCAACAACAGAAATGGAAGTTGCCTTATCCTCTGGGATGTTTTTGAATCTAAATTTTCATGTGATAATCATGAACTTTCAAGTGTCTTATAAATGGAAAAAGACTAATGGTTAATTTTGTGTGTGGCTATTTGAAATCTTCAAAGTCTGTGGAAATTTACTACTGTTCATTGGCAGTTTTTTTTTTTTAAATTTACTTCTCTTTGTTTCTTAGTTTCTTAATTCTTTTGTTTCTTTCTTTCACTCCTTCTTTTGTCTTTTTAAATTAATTTAGTTATTTTACCTTACATCCTGATCACAGCTTTCCCTCTTTCCTCTCCTTCCAGTCCTCCCTCTCACTGCAACTCCCCACCAGCCTCCCATCCTCTCTTTCTCCTCAGAAAAGTCTCAGATAAGAGGCCTCCCATGGATATTCTCCTGCCTTGGCATATAAAGTTGTAGTAGTACTAGGCACATCTTCTGTTGTGGCTAGGGAAGGCAATCCTCCGGTTAAGGGAAAAGGATCCAAAGGCAGGCAACAAGGTCAGATACAGTTTCTGCTCTAACTGTTAGGAGTCCCCCATAAGGACCAAATTGTATATCTGTTACATGTGTGTAGAGGGTTTAGGTACATCCCATGCATGCTCTCTGGTTGTTTAGTCTCTTTGAGCCCCCATGAGCACTACTTTATTCTGTAGGTTTTCTTGTGGTGTCCTTGACCTCACTGACTCCTCCAATCCTTTATCTTCCTCTTATGTAGAATTCTCTAATATCCACCTAATGTTTGGCTGTGGATCTCTGCATCTGTTTCCATCAACTACTGGATGAAGCCTCTCAGAGGACAGGTATGCAAGGCTCCTGTCTGCAAGTATAACAGAATATCATTAATAATGTCAGGGGTTGGCTCTCATGTAGGATGGGTCTCAATCCCTCAATGTCTGCTCCATTTATATTCCTGCATTTCTTATAGGCAGAATTAATTTGGGATCAAAGGTTTTGAGGCTGGGTTAGTGTTCCCATTGTTCCATTGGGAATCTTGCCTGGTTACAGCAGGTGGCCATTTCAAGTTCCATATCCCCTGTTGTTAGGCATCTTAGCTAAGCTCACCCTCATACATTTCTGGGAGTTTTCCTTGTCCTAGGTTTCTAGTTCATCCCATAGATACCACTCTCTTCCACTGCTCCAATTTCAGATGTCTCTTCCAGCTCTCACTCCCTCAATCGCCCCACCCCATCCCTTCTATTCTCATCCTCAAACCTCCTCCACTAAATACCCTCCTTCCATCCACCCCAAATATCTAATCTATTTCCCTTTCTCAGTGAGATTCAAATTTTCTGCCTTGGAACCTTCTTGTTAATGAACTTCTTCTGTGTTTTGTAGCACGGTTATCTCTTACTTTATGGCTAATATCCACTTATAAGTGAGCACATACCATGTGTGTCTCTCTGGGTCTGGGTTACCTCACTCAGGATAATCTCTTCTAGTTCCATCCATTTGCCTGCAAAGTCCATGATGTTCTTGTTTTTAAACAGTTGAATAATATTCCATTGTGTAAATACACCACATTTACTTTATTCTTTGGTTGAGGAACATCTAGATTGTTCCCAGTTTCTGGTTATTATGAAGAAATCTGCTATGAGCATAGGTAAGAAAATGTCCTTGTGGTATGGTGGAGCATCTTTTGGGTCTATTGGCTAGGAGTGGTATAGCTGGGTCTTGAGTTAGATCTATTTCCAATTTTCTGAGTAACTATGAAATTGAGTGGTTGTAGATGTTTGCACCACCACCAGCAGTGGAGAAGTGTTCTGTATAATTTTTTGCAGCCTATTTTAATAAATGTTCAACCTCTGCTTTTGCCCACCACCCAGCAGAGGTTGTAGAGGTGGTTCTGATGCTAAGGTCCTGTTCCCCAATTGGTTCTTGATCTATCAGTAAAGATCTCACGGGCCAATAGCTGGGTGGAAGGACTTCCAGATCCCGGCAGGCAAGCTAGCAGATACAAGGAGAGGAGAGAGAAGGGAGTTCATCATGCTTCTGAGGGAGAAAAGGTGACTAGTCATGTGAGATCTTGGGTGGAGTGACCACAGGCTGCTTCTACAGGTGGGAGGTTGGGGATGTTGAGCTGGGACTAAAGGTAACTGAGCAACTAAAGTTGAGGGGAGATTTAGGGTAATAAGAGTATTGGAGAGAGGACGCTAGCTGTGAGAGATTAATAATGCCCAGCAATTAAGCCAATAAGGAAAGTTAAAATTAAGCAATGTGTGTGTCTATTTTTCATCTGCGGATCCAATATTCTCTGGACAGGGGCTGGTAGTGCTGTCTGTCCAGAACTTAAGAAGAATAGCAAAAACCATATACAGCAAGAGGTAGTGGAAGAGAAAAGTTATTAGGATATGGGAGAATTGGACCTGTTTAGCAGTAGTTCTTTGAGGCAAGCTCAATCTTCTTTGTCAGCAGTTTAGTCCCATAGCAAACACCAAATATGCATCACAGCTGCAGTCCAGTCCTCTCGGTAGGTAGACACCACACACAAACCAGCAGTTGCAGTTCAATCCTGAAGAAACTGCAAGGCTTGCCAACCAGTCTGAGGCTGTTGAAACGGCCTCATGAGTAGCAGGCACCTCGTGAGTAGCAGTGTTACCACGAGTGGAGCTCAACGACACTATGTAAGGTGAACAAATACATGCAAGTTGTTAGTGAAGAATAGCGAGGCAGAGGCAGAGCAAACCAAACCAACGCTCCAGCTTCCGCTGTCTGTGGGATCATATTTATACTTCATCACATGTCTTTCCACATGTTTACTATAGCAAAACATCCTTTCACCTGTGTCTGCTTCAGAATAACTTTCTTTCATGTGTCTGTATTAGTTGAGTATTTTTCACCTGTGTCTGCTTAGAGAAAACATTTTTTCACATATCTGCTTCAGGCATCCTTTCACCTGTGCACCCCAGCAAAACATCATTTGACATAACTGACTTCCCAAAGAAATCAGGAGTTTCCACTTCAGAGTTCCCCTTGCTCCACATCCTCATCAGCGTGCACTGTCACTTGAGTTTTCAGTCTTGGCCATTCTGGTGGGTGTAAAATGGAACCTCGTAGTCATTTTGATTTGCATTTCCCTGGTAACTAAGGACACTGAGCGTCTCTCAAGTGCTTACTGGCCATCAGATACTCTTCTGTTGGGAATTCTCTGTTTAGATCTATACCTCATTTTTAATTGGGTTATGTGGTTCATTGTGTCTACGTTTTTGAGATGTTTATGTGTTTTGGATACCAGCCCTCTGCTGGATGTAGAGTTGATAAAGATCTTTCCCCATTCTGTAGGCTGTCATTTCTGTACATTTAATGGTGTCCTTCGTCTTTTTCTTTTCTTTAAAGATTTATTTATTTTATGTATGTGAGTACACTGTTGCTCTCTTCAGACACACCAGAAGAAGGCATTGGATCCCATTACAGATGATTGTGAGCCACCATGTGGTTGCTGGGAATTAAACTCAGGACCTCTGGAAGAGCAGACAGTGCTCTTAACCACTGACCCATCTCTCCAGCCCCAGTGTCTTTCATCTTATAGAAGTTTTTCAGTTCTTTGAGGTCCCACTTATTAATTGGTGATCTCAGTGCCTGAGCTGTTGGTGTTCTGTTCTGGAAGCTGTCTCCCATGCCAATACATTCAAGGCTAACCCCCACTTGCTTCTCTATCAGATTTAGTGTACCCAGTTTTACATCAAGGTCTTTGATCCACTTGGACTTGAGTTTTGTGCAGGTTGGTAGATATGGATCTATTTGTATTCTTCTACATGCAGATATACAAATAATCCAGCACCATGTGTTGAATGCTTTCTTTTTTCCATTTTATAGTTTTGGCTTCTTTGTCAGAAATCAAGTGTCCATAGATATGTGGGGTTACTTCTGTGTTTTCAATTTAATGACATTGATCCACTTGTCTGTTTTTATGTTAATACCATGCATTACTATAATAATAATAATAATAATTAATAATAGTTATTACTATTACTCTGTAGTACATCTTGAGACCAAGGATGGTGATAACTCCAGCTCCTTTATTGTACAGAATTATTTTTTCTATATGATGGTGAAAATTGTTCTTTCAAGGTCTGTAAAGAATTGTGTTGGAATTTTGATGGGACAGGGGGATCTCTAGATTGCTTTTGGTAAGATGGCCATTTTACTATGTTAACCCTACTGATCCATGAGCATGGGAGATCTTTCCATCTTCTGTTATCTTCTTCAACTTCTTTCATCAGGGACTTGAAGTTCTTGTCATACAGGTCTTTCACTTGCTTGGTTAGAGTCACACCAAGATATTTTATATTATTTGTGGCTACTGTGAAGGGCATTATCTCCCTTATTTCCCTTTAGACACTGAATAATTACTCTAGACAGTAATTGTTTCTTAATGTCCTTAATTAACATTGCTTTACAACATTGTGACTTTAAAGTCTCCCAGCCTTCATCCTTGTGATGAAAGCAGCTAAAGTTGTCCATGTCAAGGAAATCCTGAGTCCACAAGGAACAGATTATCTACAACAACTTTGAAGTGAATAATAATAAAATCGAGTGACACTGTAAAAGAACAATACATACGTCTGATTTTTGTTTTTATATGTATATACTATGCATAAACCTGTTTTTGTATGTTTATACTATTCTGAAAGATATGAGAAGATGGTTAGCCAGTTTCTCAACAGAAGACCTGTATATGGAGCATGTATTTTTAGCTGTGGGACAAAGGTGAAGTGTTCTGTTCTGCCTGGTCTCACATTGTTTTTAAATTTTATGAAAAGGGGGAATTAGGAACAATGTACTACAGCACACAGAGGCTGGGGTTAATTTCCTTGGATACTTTACCTTCTGTGAGATTCCAGTGGATGGGTGACAGTTCACATTATCCAAAGGCTCAACTCTCAGCAGAAGGGTAAAACATGTCACAGTAGCTGAGTCCAAATGCTCAGACAGGGCTAGGCAGAAAGGGCCCAGACAAGACTTCCTTCAAGAAAATAAATGGACATTGGATGTTGATATCAAAACCCATGCTGGCCATTTCCATAAAATAACCAACCAACCAACCAACCAACCAACCAACCAACCAACCAACCAGCCAGCCAGCCAGCCAACCAACCAACCAACCAACCAACCAAACAACCAAACCTGCTGTAAATCAAAGTGATGAAAAACCTGATGAGCCATATGGAGTGAGACAGTAGTAGCAACTGGGAAAATAACATTCAAGACTTTATACATAAAAGTAGTAAACTGGGAAAAATTGAATACCTATAATTTTAGGTAAATTCAAATACATGAAATTTTACTTAGGTCATTGATGTTCTCTGAAAAATGAATTAGCATAAGATCTGGGTTAGGAAACAAAAAGTTGAATATAGTTGGGACAAAAATCAAAAGAGGGAGATTTTGTGTTAGCATTTTTATTTATAGGAAAAGATATAGTAAATTTTCTTTCTAGGAAAATTAGCTTAGTATTTTTAAATTAAGAGAAAAAGTCCCTTTAGAAAAGCTATTCTCTGGAGAGGGCCTGGCATTCCAAGCTACACAAAATATAAAACAATTAATCCAGCTGGGTCAGTCAATCACCTAGCTAAAGGACCCCCCTCCCTCCAGAAATCACCAGAAGCCATACTAAAGAGATGAGAATAAGATTATGCCTTATAGAGAGATCGTACTTTTCCTTCCCAGAATTCCTGGCTCTAGCACAGTCATTTCAGGGTTGCCACTAGGCTCTGCTGGATCTGCTCAACTTTGAGTCCTGACTCAGAAAGGCATAAATTTCTTTTTCTTTTTCTTCTTTCTTTGGAAACTGGCCCAGCTTAAGAACATTTTTTTCTGGTGCTTTCTTACTCTTTCTCTGAGGCCACCTGCCCCCCTTTATAGTTTAGTAGCTACTTGTCTGCCAGGAGGCTGATCTCAGTACCTGATTGAAGCCCCATGGCTCTGTCACTTTCTGTTCTTCCTAAGCTTTCATCTGTGAACTGAGAGATAAATAGTAACTGGAAGGAGAAAGAGAGTGTGTATATGTATTATGACGTAACCCTGTCTTATGGGTGAGTTAAGAATCCTGGTCAGCTAGTATTTATTCTCACATATCTGTTTGTGTGGATCTGTGTTGCTATTTTGTGTATTTCAATCATTATTTTAGAGTGTACTCAGAGTTACGTTTTTTTAACATTACTATAAAATGCTCAGCAGGCTACGCCGGGATGAGCTCTGCTCACCTCATATTTACCACACCTCTTGATTATGTCAAGAGGCCTTATCAAGTGATTGACATACACTTCTAGGTTTGTGTAAATACTCTATGATACTCATAAAATGATAACAGTAGAATGTATCCCCAGTACTCAGCTTGAAAAATCACAACAGGATAAAGAAATTTCCAATTATGTCATTCACTGTTTTCTATCCTATGCTCCTCTTCTTCCTGGTCTGGGTTAGTCAGTCACCATTATCTAGCTAGCTGTTTCAATAGATTCAGTTAATTAATTGGTTCTCAGCATGTTTTAGAGTTGTAGAGATATAGATTTTACATGAAGGTATATGGCTTTCCTGCCACGCAGCCATTTTTCCTAAGGAAGGGCCATAATTCTTAGATGATGCACTTTGCATCTGGGCTACTGTGTATATGTAATAAACGCCTTCACATCATGAGTCAAGGTCATAGAGTAGAAATAAATTCTTCATGGAGGACACACCAGAGCTGACATCAGGCAAGGCTGAAATATGAAATTTTAATTACCACAAACAGGATACACACATACTTTTATCTTGAAATCTTGAAAACTTGGAGGTAAACTTTGAATGAACTTTGCATGACTGCTTCAGGTTTATTCCTAGAAGGCTTTATTTTTATAGTTGAAATGAACATCTGTGTGTATATTTGTGTATTTTTCCTAAGAAAATGAATTCCATTTTAACAACAAATAGGAACTACTAAAGGCAAAAATGAATTAAAAATTCAATTGAAGTTTGTGACAATTTCTCAGCCTTTAAGTATATGTTGCCTGAATTTTACATGATGATATAGAATTGCTTCCAAAGTCTAATAAAAGGAACTACCCATGTTCTTTATCCTGGGAGAAAGAACCATCTTCTTAGGTGCCAACCCTGGAGAATGCTGTCCCTAATAATGCTGGCTATCTTGAGGGACAAATGATAAAATTACATTTTATACCATGTTCAAAATCTACCAAACCTTCTTGCTTTGCATAGATTAATAAAATGTGTTATCCTTCTCTTTACAATAAAACAAAATACACTTTTCTAGTAAAGGCCATCTGAAAAGGTGTTTCCATAGAAACCTGTGAAGATCAAATGAGAACATCTCTTCAGTTCTGCAGAGAATGACCTGCAGTGCCCAGAGATTTAAACTGGGCTTGAGATAACATTATCCATGGCCGTTACATGGCTTGTTGGGAAGGGAAATTTAGTGAGTATCTATACACTTTCTCAGTACTTAATTCATTACTTGTACCAATTTGGTATCTCAGTTCTTTTGACTTCTTAATAACATTAAGATGGGGAAAACATGCAATAGGTTTTTATGCATAACTGTAGCAATTGTCTGCTTTTAGAACCAAGGGGGAGGAAAGCATGTCAAGGTTCACTCCTTCAGCCTCTTTCCCTCTTCATTGTTCACCTTCTCTAGAAAACTTATTCTCTGCTCACGATTGTCTTTCTAGTTAGTTTCATAACCTCTCACACATCATGTTAGAACTGGGGTGAGTTCATTTATTAGTTTTTTTTTTTTTTGGTTGTTTGTATGTTTGATTGATTGGTTGGTTTTGTTTTTAACCTCCACACTTATTTATTTTCCTTCGTAAATTGAATTTAAAAGTTGTTTTGGTTTATTTTTTTACTTATTCATTTTACATCCTGCTCACTGCCCCCTCCAGGTCACCCCCTCCCACAATCACTCCCACTTTCCCTCCTCTTCTTCTCTGAGTGGGTAGGGCCCCTTTGCTATTCCCCCAACCCTAGCACTTCAAGTCTCTGGAAGGCTAGATGCTTCCTCTCCCACTGAGTCCAAACAAGGCAACTCAGCTAGTAGAATATATCTCACATACAGGCAACAGCTTTTGAGATAGACCCTGTTCCAGTTGTTCAGGACCCACATGAAGACCAAGCTGCACATCTGCTACATATGAACAGGGAGGCTTAGGTTTGGTCTGTGTATGTTCTTTGTTTGGTACTTTGGTCTCTGAGAGCCACAAGGGTCCATGTTGACTCCATTGGTCTTCCTGCAGAGTTTCTATCCCCTTCATGGCCCCCAATCCTTCCTTCTATTCTTCCATAAGAGTCCCTAAGCCCCCTCCAGTAAGATACAGCCTTTGGGTGTCTGTATCTGTCTGTTGGGTGGAGTCTTTAAGAGAACAACATGCTCTTGTCTGTAAGCATAGCAGACATATCATTAACAGTGTTAGGGATTGGTGCTTGCCCATGCTCTGCTCTCTCCCCTGTGCCTGCAATACTTGTAGACAGGATAAATTTTCAATTGAAAGTTTTGTGGGTGGGTTGTTGTCTATATTGCCCCACTGGGGTTCCTGTTTGCTTACAGGAGGTGGCCTCTTCAGGTTTCATATCCCCAATGTAGTGAGTCACAGATAAGGTCACCCCCATTGATTCTTGGGTACCTGCTTTATCCTAGGTCTCTGTCCTGAAGATGCTCTCCACCTCCTCACCCCCATCAATTACACATTTCCATTCATCTTCATGACTATCTATCACATGTCCTTATCCACACGTGATCTTGAACCCCCCCCATCCCCCTCCCTCCAAGTCCCCTCCTTCCATTTGCCTCTTATAACTATTTTAACCCCCATTGTGGCTGCACAATTTTACATTTGCACCAGCAGTGAACAATGGTTCCTGTTTCCCCACATCTTATCTGATGTTTATCGTCATTTGTCTTCTTGACCATAAACTCTCCGATTGGTGTGAGATGAAACCTCAAAAACTTTCCCTGGTACCTAAGATGGGAAACACTTTTTCAATATTTTCCAACTATTTACTGGTTATTTGTGTCATTTTCCTGAGAGCTCTACTCAAAGTTCAGTCGTTCATTTAGTAACTGGATGAGTTGGGGTTTCTTTGATATCTAATGTTTGCAGTTCTTTATATATTCTAAATAGTATCCCCTATCTGATGCATAGCTGGAAATGTTTTACCCCCATTCTGTAAAGTGTCTCATCACTCTCATCTTTGCCTCCTGTGTTGCATGTAATCATGTACGTTTCTTGTCTTAAGAAGCTTTTTATTTATACTTAAAAAGGAAATCCTGCCATATGCCACAAAAAGGGTAAAGATTTAGGGCATTGTGCTGTACAAAATGAACTAGCAACAGAAGGACACATACTGCATGATTCTGTGTCTATTGGTTATCTCTCATAACTAAACTTATAGGCAGTGGGGACTGGGAGAGTGGAGAAAATGTTTTTGCTGAAGCTTTTTATACTAGGTGGGCCAGTGTCTTAGTTAGGGTTTCCATTGCTGTGAAGAGACTCCATGACCAATGCAACCCTTATAAAGGCAAACATTTCGAGGGTGGGGAGGGGGGAGTGGGAAGTAGGTGGGGGCACTCCCTTATGGAGGCAGGAAGGGGGGATGGGATAGGGGGTTCCTGAGTGGTGGGGGAATGGGGTGAGGGGATAAAATCTGAAATGTAAACATAATATCCAATAAAAATATGAAAAAAATAAAGGCAAACATTTAAAAGGGGCTGGCTTACAGTTTCAGAGGTTCAGTCCATTATCACTATGGTGGAAAGCATGGCATCATGTAGGCAGATTTGGTGCTGAAGTAGCCAAGAATTCTATATCTTGATCCATAGACAGCCAGAAGAAAACTATCTTCTGCAGGCAACCAGGAGGAGGGTTTCTTCTGTACTTGGTGGAGTTTTAACACTAGTAGAACTCTTAGCCCAACTACATGATAACACACTCTCTCCAAAAAGGACACACTTATTCCAACAAGGCCACACCTCCTAACAGTGTCACTTCCCATGGGCCAAGCATTTTAAACCACCATTGTCAGTTCTGGAGATCTTCTACATAGAACTGCCTGAAGTTTTCACTACAGTACCGTGTCACAATGTTAATTATTTTAGACTGTTAAAACTTTAACAATTAAAAGCAAAAGCAAACTCTATAGGTGAACATGGAGGGACATTGGCTAAGCCTGTTACCTTGATTCTGAAGAAAACAAGAGAAGGTGATGAGTTACCAATGTTCACCAAAGTTCAGGATTGAGGTGAGGCAGGGCACATTTTGCTTTGCTTCTGGTATTTCTAGATTCCTGTGACACTTGAAGAACTCATGGCTGACATCCACCATACTTATCCTAGTTTGCCTGGCTACTAGGTCTCAGGATACATCACTTTTGAAAAACTGTAGAATTTTTAGGAGGTGAGCCTAGCTGGAGAAAGTGGGGGCCTAGGGGCAAAGATTAGCTTTACTTCTGACAAAATTATTTGCTTATAAATACTTTGAGGTTTGGAATTAAATGCTGAATATCGATTTTTGCCTATTAAGCACCTAAAAGATTCCATTGGCTTCATGATACAATTGAATATTCCATTTGGTTCACTAGAAGTAGGATAGATAAAAAGATATCCCACCTAGGGCTGGTGGAAAGACATAAAAAACAATTGAAAAGGAAAACAAGAAAAAGCATTAAAACAAGACTCATAGTTTCAGTGCTCATATTTTGATAAGTAGTTGGATGTCTCCCCTTCTCTGTTTCTGCACTTCCATGTAGAACACAAACGAAAGTCCTGTGCTTTTCAGAATACAAGATAGAGAAGCTAAGATGCTGCAGTGAGAAGCCCTTGGATGCTACAGTGAGAAATAAAAACAGGCAAAGTCACAGAACACCAATGGCTCTCCACTTTTCATCACTAGTTCACAGCCTGAAGACACAAGGATGCCCTCTCTTTGCTTGTGGAGGTGGTCCAGCATGGGCAGGCAAACTTACTACTGCAGCAAAGGCAGCCTACCACACATTGATTACTCCCAGCCGACATGTTGAAGCATCATTTTGAGAGATAAAGGACAAAAGGTATTTCTAGTACATTGCTATTTTTATATATCAAACACCCCATAGGTCTGAATGTTTAAGTACTCTGTTCCAACTTACCCTGTTTGGGGAAGTTGTGGCGCTTTATAGAAATGGGGCTTACATAGAGGCAGGATGCTGGGGGAAGGGCCTGTAGGATACTTTATAATACTGTAGGATATTACTGGATACTTCCACTTTCTCTGACCAGGCTTTTTACTGCCTGACTATAGAAGAGGCGTAACCAGCCTCCTCAAAGTTTCCCATGCCTCAACCACCTGCTGCTAATGTCATCTTGTCACTCTTGCTATGACAGACTGTATCTGTGCCTTTCAAACCAGAAACTACAACAAGTTCTTCTCTTGTTTCTTCTGGTAAGTTCTTTACCACATTGGTGAGAAATCTAACTGATGCATGGGTGTCCCTTAGTGTCCTGAAATGACAAGAGTCTGTTCAGAAGAGTGCCCATGGGAACAGAAGAGTGACGGAAGTCTGCATAGGTTCAGCAATGGGTAAGGTTCTCTGAAAAGTGAGCACAGTGGAAGTTTAAAGAATCAGAAGAATTGTTAAGTTGAAAGCAAGTTCAGTGTCTAGAGATTAGAAGGCCACTTCCAGACAGACAATGCATTTTGAGTCTGCTTTTTAAAGAATGGCCTGTTCTCCTGTGTTTGCACACACACCGCAGGCTTGCTGGAAGAAGTACACACTTCTCTTTGTGTAATTAAGCAATCATTACAAAACATCACAATGTAGAAGCTATAACTCCTGAACGACTGCTTAGTTTAGTATAGTCTACACTTAGAACATGTTTCTCCATCATCTCCAAGGAACTAATACAATTCTCAGGCGAAGAGAGTGCTTTTGACAGAGGTTAACGTATTTAAAATGTGAATAGAAGCTAAATATTGTGGTCAGTTGTGGATTTAGTTTATTATCTATTATAAAATATTTAAAGGCTTATACAAAAGATTGACGGCAAAGTAAGAAAATCCTTCATCATGACTTATACCTAGACATTGCCAAAATTACCTCCACTTCTCTCTTTTAAATCATTTTTAAAGACATAAGAACCATTCTTATGTGAATACGTGACCTTTTTAAGATTATAAATGTCAGAATATGGCCTTTTTAATTCTCCAGCTTTCTGACAGGAAAGTGTACAGTTTATGAATTGTTAACTTTTTCCTTTTGTGTTCTATTTCTTTGTCCTGCATTTGACACATGAGTGTCTGATAGTGCTGGTGGAGCTGAAATGAATTCTTTGCCAGAGTCCAGCCTTTTCCATCAAAGAGCTGTCTTTGTTTTTGCCACCACATGTTACCATGGGATGTCTATTAGTAAGCCTTGGGGTGAAAGCACACACTGTAAGAAGATAAATCTTAGGATGTGGGGTTACTGCTTTGACACCACAGCAGAGATAGATGCCAGTGCCCAGGCTTAATTCTGAAGCTGATACTGAAGAGAAGTCTAGGAAAGAAGGAGGTAGAGAAGTGAGACAGAACAAGGAAGGACGGGACTGGAAGACTTGAGGAGCTCACATCGTAGTTAGTATGACTGAAACAACTCTGTACTCTCCCTTTTTGCTAAAGTATTCTCATCCATTTTCTTCACAACATTGGTGAGGGCTGCTTTGAGGGCTAATGGTTCCTGGAACCTCCCAGTCTTATAGCCAAGAGGAAGAACACACACACACACACACACACACACACACACACACACACACACGAAGGGGTGAGGCAGAGACAATAGTGAGTATAAGTATTATTAGCCTCTAAAAGGACTAAGACTCTGATAGTTTATCCCAAGGGTTGAGGTAGGAATAATTCAGGGGCCAATGAGGTGGCCCAGCAGGTTAAGGCACTTGCTGGCTAACCTGTGATCTGAATCAAGTCCCAGGACCCCATATGGTGGAAGGGAAGAATCTAACCCACATAAGCTGTCCTCTGACGTCCACATGCATGCTATGTGTCTTTGTATGGGTGTTTATGTACAGGTGGATGTGCTATGTATACACACATACACACATAATAAATAAATAAGTGTTTTAAAAAGAGCAATAAGAGCAATTCAGGTAGTTAGAGTTTTAAAAAGACATGATAGTTGTTGTCTTTTGTTTGTTTTCTTTGCTTTTTAGAGAACAGGGAAGTTTCCAGAGTATAGGGAAGTTTAAACAGATTTTGGGGTGCTGCTACAGGAAAAAAATGATAACTTAAAATGAAAATAGTACTGATGATAACTGTGGTTGGTGGCAATAGGTTCATTACAACGTAAAAACGCTTAACGATAGAACAGTAAAAGAAGGATAGAGAACAGAGTGCGGTGTTCTAATTTTACTCACTGTAAAAAAGTGAAATGATAATACCTTTACATGTGATGTTGCTTCTGTTGAACTACTGGGTTTAACAAGTGTATGTAGGCAGTTATTTTAATCCAGTCCCATAGAATTGTGAGGACAGCTCTAGTGACCATAGCAACCAAAGACTAGTCAGGACTGCTAATAAGACATGGTAAGTGGCTAGAAGAGGACTGGGCTGTGAGCCTGTATTGGTGATCACACCTGAGAGCTGAAAGGAAAAAGAGTTCATGATGTGTGCACAGTGGCAATCAGCCAGACGAGCTGACAAGGTAAGCAAGTCACCCAGGTACCCGTCTCGAGAGACAAGCTCTAGACTGCCCTATTTGTGAGAGAGAAATGTTTAAAAATATAATGACATTAGCAACAAGTCACCATCTTAAGGCAGACGAATTAAAGTAAATCCTGTGATAATTTTAGAGTACATCTTGTTACATAATTACTCATAAAAGTAATTACTGCAATTGAGCTTGGATGTAGTGCTGGATTATATACCATGAAGTGCAAAGAATGCCTAACCCTCACTATGGAAATGTCCACAGTGTTAATTTGAACAAAGGAAAAGGAAAATGATGATTATATTAATTTTATTAGGAATCCATATTTGAAGAAGAGAAAAACTTAAAGATACTGACCACAAGCCTTGTGGCACTAAACTTGAATTGCAAACGTTGGTGAGAATTGGTAACTTCCATTTCCTGTTTTAAAACACAGATGGTTTCAAGCTATAGCCACTGAAAAGCATGAGTGACAAGCAGGAGCAGCAAGCACGCAGAAACCCTTAGTGTCCCTTAACACATCTAACTAAGGCAAGCCATAGATCCTTTTGGAAAACGACTAGTTCCAAGTCAGGCACAGGGAAGACTGAACGTTAACCTGTTATCTTTCTGTCTTTCAGAAAACAAAGATGCTATCATAAATGCTATCCAATACAAAGTGGTCAGTTCTGAAAGTACAAACACAAATAATAAAAACAGAATCAGCCAGTTGTATTTGTATGTCTCTCTCTCTCTCTCTCTCTCTCTCTCTCTCTCTCTCTCTCTCTCTGTGTGTGTGTGTGTGTGTGTGTGCCTGTGTGTACACACATATGTGTGTGTATCAATAATAATGAAGTAAAAAGAGGCTATCAATTTGAAAGTATGGGGACAGTGGAGTGGTAAGAGGGAGGGTGCATGGGAAAGACTGGAGAGAGAAAAGGGAAGGGAGAAGAATATACAATCATATTTTAATTAAAATTATATTTAAAAAAACCTTAGAAACTGGAATACAACAACCCAAAAGGTGTTTAACAAACCAGTTATAGCCATAAAGAGAAACTCTGAAGAATGACATCTTTCCTATAGTATTACCCTAGGACTTGAAAGGAGATACTTTCTCTTTCTTTAATTTGTATTTAAACTCCCAGTGTGGAATAAGATATGATAAAAAAAATATCCTGAGAACATTGATTAAAACATTGGTTCTCAACCTATGGATCATGACCTCTTTGAGGGTCAAATATCAATCAGATATATGGCATATCAAACATTTACATTACAATTCATAATGGTGTCAAAATTATAGCTATAAATTAGCAACAAAATAATTTTATGGTTTGGGGTCACAACAACATAAACGATTGTTAGTTTAGGGAAGCTAAGAACCACTGCATTGTAAGATTTTCATAAGACCCAAATATTCTTCGGGATGTTTCAAACAAGATCAGTAGAAATGTTATGAAGCACTATAACTTTATTGCTCCCTCAGCTCAACAGCTCCTGTATCTGTGTTAGTGGAAAATTTCTCCCTGTGTTTTCTCTCTTATAAATAAAATCTCCTTTTAAGAATGATCTATTTATGAGAATATTCTAGCTTTAGCGATTTTACAAGTCTTGCATATGAAAGTGACATATGAAAAATGTTAGGTATTTGGGACATGGGGTTATGTAAACTTACTTAAATGATTAAATGTTTATGTTTCATGTACATGTGTTGATAATATATAAGTTTATAAGGAGAAAAATGGGTTGTGTCAAATGAAAATAGGAGTTGACATAAAACAATTCCTTTTAGTCAGGATGAATTACAATTGATCACAGAAGAGTAAATATTGATAAATGGTTGCTAATTGTACTTAAGGAAGAAGACTGGGGAAGAAGGGGCAGAGAGGAGAGAGACAGAGAGAGAGAGTCAGAAAGAAAGACATAGAGACACAGACAGAAAGAACATTCAAGAACATATGAAGATAGGTAGGACATGGACTCATTACTTCAAATACTGGTGATTAAGAGAATGAATTAAAGAGCTTGTCTTGCTTTCTGTTAACCATGCTATTTCAGGTACTTGCAGAGGCCTTGTGTATAAGCATAAAGGAACACAGAGCCAGCTAATTAACTCAGAGAGCAGCAGAGTTGTACAGTTTTCAGACATGGATGATTAATGACAACTAGCAGATGCTGAAGTGTTTAGGTAAGAGAGTAATGGAGTTAAACTGGAAGGGACTGGGCTGGCCTATGCCTGGACCCATGGATTGTCTCCACCAAGGAATGAAATAAGAGAGGAAGACACTATTCTAGGTTCAAAGAGACATTAAAACAAGTCAAAGACCAACAAATATAATGCCCAGGTTTGCTCTTATGCTTATTTAAACCAACTAAAATAAGACAATGGTAGTGAGAATTTAAACACAGACTGAAATTTGATTGCAGTAAAGAAATACTAATGCTATCTCTCATAATGGTACTGAGGGTGTACAGGCTATTCCATTTTGTGTACACACTGGAATATTTAAGAGTGAAATGACATGATATCTTAGATTTGCTTTAAAATATTGAAGAAAAAATGAATAGAGTTAAGTCAAAGGACAAGCTCACTTAAATCCAGACATCTCTTATGAGAAGTCTGGAGACCAAGAGCCATTTGCTCTTTAGGAGTTTAGGAGAATTTTTAGGTTTTGTCTTGTGTTTTTTTTCACACAGGCACTTGCTTTCCAAGTTTCTCCTTCAAAAACATTGTTCTCTGGAAATTCCTGAATCTGAGCACATTTTTTTTTTTTTTTTTACCAGCACACGGTTGTATTTGTTACAGCCCCTCACATACAGACTTCCCACTCTTGACATTTCTGTTTAAACTAAGTGTCTGACAAAAAAAAATGACTAGACGGTGTCTATTAATCCTTGTGAAGTGATATATTGCACTCAGTGACAGAAGAAGAACATCGAGGAGCTATAAGTACCCCTCGGACTCAGCTTTTAAAGAAATGACTTAGCTTTGCTGTTTCAAGTAAAACAACCGTTTCTGTTTGTGGCCCTTTTATCAAGTGCCTTCCAGTTCTTTCTTTCCTTAAGGCCAAGGCTTCTTTTATGATTCCAAGTTCCTACTATGCTGTCGTCAGTGTGTCTCAAGTAATTAATTCTGCTGGTGAAAGTAGCACATCCACAGACTCATGACAACAAACATTTTAAAGCCTGAAGGGACAATAGGAACCTTAAAGTCCAATAGGTATAGAAACCATGAAGGCTTTTGCCTTTTATGTATTTGTTTATTTGTTGCTCTTTTAAGATTTTATATTGAACATTTTTTTATTGAAATGAAAAGTATAATTACCACCAATTACAAAAGATTAGAGCAGAATCAGAATAATAAATGGATCCCTTATGATACAAGCTCATATCACACGGTAAATATAATGTATGGACATAAGGTAGTAACTCTCTCCACAAAATCAATGACAAGATCACCTCTCTTGTGAAAACTGGGCTAGGGGGTTTCCTCTGCATCTGCCTTCACGATGGGTGGAGGAAGGTAGGGATTGGGAGAATTCAGGGACCTTTTGACTAGAGAGGTTTTGAAGTTCCCACTCAGAGGAACTGGGTGATCCAGAGACTACTTAACACAGGTATCTGGGCATTCCCACAGTTAGCCCTGTCTCTGTTCTCTTTCAGTCATTGCTAGACCTTCCAATCAGCCAGCTTGCTCTCTTTTGCAACTAAGTCATCAGAGCTACAGAGGTACAAATAATATTTAACAACTCGGCATGGGGCTCAGCACCTCTGTCTTAACCTGGTTCCAGGATGAAGCCTTCCCTTCTGGTCATTTTAAAAAATTTGAACCTGCAAATTATGTAGCCAGAGTGACCAAGGATTAAAATATATGCTCTGGCAATAATGACTAATTCAGTCTGTTCTTAAAAATCATGTGAACGTGTCTGTGTCTATACAGTGTAGTCTTCTTATGACTAACTAACTTCTTTCACTTAATAATGTCCAGGAGATTATCCTGCATTATGTCTCTTGGGAGTTTTCTTCTTCTTCTCACTGCAGTGTACAGATTTTAGTGTGTTCTGAAAACATTTGGAAGGTTTCTAAAAACAGATTTCTAGTCTCCACTCACAGCTTTATTTCACGGATCTGGAACAAAATCGCAGAATTTCTCAACTGTTCATGTGTAGCACTGGTGCCACTGGTGAGGGGACACATCCGGAGAGCCACTGCTGTGGAGTAGATGCAGCATCTTCCTGCTGAGACATGTGCTTGACTCTGGTAGTCCTATGCTTATGAGACGGAGCCCCACTCTGCTACCCACATTGACCTGAAACCATTCATCATTGTGCCTCAGCTTCTAGCTATTTAAAGTGTCCTTTATTTACCCTTGATTATGTCAATCCGCTGAAACAATATGTATTAATATCTGTGTTAAAAATCAATATGCCTGGTACTGAGAACAGAATAATTATGGCTCCTGCCATGATGACTACACGTTGTATCTAGGGAGACAGGAAAGGCAGATGGCTCCCGTGTCATGACAGTTCCATGACAGGAGTAAATGAATGAAGTCCTGGGAGAAAGAAGTTGGAGTGACCAACATGGCAGGGAGATGCCCCAGTTGAAGTCATTATCAAATTTTTAGAAACAGTAGTAGCTATGGGGAGCAGGCAATGCTACTCAGAGAAAAAGCTTCGTGGGTATATCTGCACTGTGTGATTGACAGGCTATTGCAAGGATTCTTCACTATAAGAGAAAACATCAAAGCTGCAGAAACTAGAGTAAGAGTGAGGCATGTCTTGACCAGAGCCATCTGTATACAGAGCTACAGAATTTGTAAAGGGTTGCTCACATAATAACTTGGAACCGAGGTCTGATTGGAAACCATTTTTCAATTGCCAGTCTCTTCCCTTCCTTGCTGTATCATACTGAGCATGCAAGGTGTGGCTCTGTGGGGAGTGGATGAAGTCCTGAGTGAATGCACATTGTTGACATGAGCATGGTCATGTTAAGGACTCAAATGCTTCAGACCCATAGGAATGGCAACTTCTTCCCTGAGTCGGGCTCAGGATAGTGGCAATGCCTTTCCCTGGTCTGAGTGTAGATATTGACAGTGTGTACTGACTCCTGAGGAAGCCTGAGACTGCTTTGCTACACAGACTCCCCTAACCCAACTCTGTGTTCAGCTGTAGAAAGTGATGAGTTTTCAGGCTGCTGGTGCATCTCCATCATAGTGCATTCCATGCCCAATGCCAATGCTTCTGACTGTCAGTCACTTCAGGAGCTGGATGTTGTTCTACCTGCTTAAAGCAGTGGGCAAATAAGGAAGGACTGCCTGAGACAAAACTGGAAAGGGACTATTATGGCCTACTGGAAGATATCACATTACTTGGGAGATTGTCGAGACCCTATGATGATGAAGGCTGGTGTTCTGGTTAATTTTTGTGTGAACTTGGCACAAGCTAGAGTCATTTGAGATGAGGGAACGCCAAGTGAGAAAATGCCTTTGTAAGATTGGGCTGTAGACAGCTGAGTCTGTAGCACATTTTCTTAATTAGTGATTGGTGGGGGAAGGCCTTATCTATTTTGTGGGGCCAAACCTGAACTGGTGGTCTTGGGTTCTATGAGAAAGCAGGCTGATAGTCCAATTGTCACTAAAGAGGCTTGCTCCAGCAGCTGATGGGAGCAGATGCAGAGACCCACACTTAAACATTAGGTGGAGCTTAGGGAACCCCTGAAAAAGGGAAAGAAAGGTTGGAAGAGTCAAAGGGGCAGAGGACATCATAAGAACAAGGTCCACTGAATCAACTAAGAAGAGATCATACACTCTACTGAAGACTGAAGCAGCAATCATGGAGCCTGCATGGGTCCGCACTGAGTCCTATGCATATATTATGGTAGTTTAGGTTGGATTTTTTTTTGTATTACTCCTAGCAGTGGGAGATTGGGGGTATCTCTGACTCTATTACCTGCTCTTGGGACCCTTTTATTTTTTGGATTGCCTCAAGAACTTTTGATATCATGGTTTGTATCTAGCCTTATTGCATTTTGTTATCCTGTGCTCTGTTGATATCCCTGATAGACCTGATCTTTTTTTGAAGAAAATAGAGGAGCAGTGGATCTGGAGGAGAAAGGAGGTGGTGGGGGAAACTGCAATCAGCATGTATTATATGAGAGAAGAATAAATTAAAAAAGAAAGGAAGAAAAAAAGAAAGGAAAGGGTGTAGGAAGGAAGGAAAAAAGAAAGAGAATAGACTGAGCAAGCCACAGAAGCAGAATGTTTTCATGGTCTCTAAATCAACTCCTGCCTCCAGACTTCTGTCTGGACTTCCTTCCGGACATGAACAGTCATGTGGAAGTGTAAGCCAAATAAACCCCTCCTCCCCACCTTTCTTTTAGCCATGGTGTTCCATCACAGCAATAGTAACCCAAACTAAGAGAGCTGGGAAAGTTAAACAATGAACTCACAGAATCAGAGCTACCTCCTTAAAAAGCTTTAAGAGGGCTAGGAAGATAATTCCATCAGAAAAGGGCTTGACACATGAGCAGGAATCTGAATTCAACTTTTAGTCCACAGGTAAAAAAAGATGGGTGTGGTGACATGGACCTAAAATCTCAGCAGATCTCTGAGGTTTATCAGTAAGCTCCAGGTTCAGTTAGAGACTGTGTGAAAGGTAAGTTAGAGAGTAATTGAGGAAGATATCCAAAATAGAGCTCTAGCCTCCACACTTGTACATACATGTATCTGCATCACCATTTACACACACATACATAGATCTAAGTAGGTAGGGTAAGGGATAGTTTAGAAATGGCAAGCAGGCCAGCTAAGAATTATCATTAAGGTAGAAAATCTTAATTAATATTTAGAATCAATAGGTAAATATCACCCAAGCTCTTGGCAAGAATAGCAAAAGTGACTGATAGATTCTGAGTTAAGCACTTGTAAGCAGACTGTAATATTAATTCATCTCTGCCTGTTATATTTGTTTTCTATGAAAACAATGACAATTATGACAAATGTCATTCCAGTGTGATTTTTCATTTTAAACCACAGTGTCACCAAAGAGAAAAAGAATGTAATGGACCAAAGCTACAAAAAGATATTTCAAAATTATAGGCTTGAAATAAATAGGATTGGTTATGAAAATAAATTGCTTCAGCTTGATTGATCCACTATGAGAATTCAGAGACTTTCAGAGGACTGTGTATAATAATGATTAGTTGATAACTGAACTGATGCTTCTCTGATGATGGTCTAGTACTTGCCTAAAGAACTGATTACAGCAGCTGAGCTCCTGAAAGTGAGGCTTAAAAGGCTTAGCCACATTGATGTGAACTCTAACTGTGCTACTAACAAGGGTGGAGGCAGCTGCTATGTAAGTCTCCAACTTAAACCTGATGTTGGTTTCTTCTATTTCATTTAGACCATACAGGTATATAGAATAATTATCTCTTATCTGAAATGTTCATGTGCAGAGTGTTTTAGATTTTGGACTTGTTTGATTTTTGGAGTGTGTGTGTATGTGTATCCATTTATGCCCGTGAGTGTACACACACACACACACACACACACACACACACACACACACACCTACCTTTTGGTGAATGGGGACTAAGTCTAGGCACACAGTTCATTCCTGTATCATGTATATAGCAGATATGATAGGAAGATATTTTATGCACTATAAGCATCTGTGTTCCAATACAGATGATAACAGAATATCAGGTATGGAGGTTCCCCTAGTTGGTGACTTGTCCGTTTCTAAAAGGGCTGGGTTTTGAACATTCTGGACTTTAGATTTCCAGATCAGAGAGGGTTAGCCTCTGCCAACTCTGAAGCAGGTACCATAACAATACTAAAACCTCAGTGATCTATCCAAAATGATAAAGTAAGTAACAGCAGGCATTTAGACCCTACATAAGTAGTACCAAGAAGAACATGTTCTCAGATATAACTTAATATGTCCCTTAGGTTGGCAAATAATAGACAATCAATGTTTGATTTACAGTTGAGAACATGAAAATGATGTGTACTAATATTACGTCCTATGCACAAAAAAGGAGATTGTAAAATCCAAAGCTCTCCATGTCAAGAGACAGAAAAGACATGTAGTGTGGGGGTGATGTTCAAAGTTAGAACATTAAGGGTAAAGGAACAGAAAATTGAAATGAAAAGATGTCTGTCCATAGGAATAACAAGAGAGGAAGAAGAAGAAGGAGGCTGGTGTGCAGCAGGGCTAATAGCAAAGTTAGCATGAAGTGAAAATTTCTCGTGGTGTCATGTAATACAGACTCACATGATGCTTTGCTGAAGAAGATTCATGAGAAGGCATGTGATGTGTTGGGAGCTGACTTTTAGCAGAAAGCAGCTAGAAAGCGGCTAGAAAACAGCTATCATCTTTGCAGCCATCTGGAGCCATATACCCTGATAGAGACTTGTTTTTCAATAGCCTACAAACAGCTGAGCACACTCTGACAAATATCTTGTTTATCCCACATGTCTTGTTTTGCTGTTTAGTGCCTACAGCTGCAAGGAGCATGTGGTATCTATGCCTGCAAAGCATGCGGTACATGTGCGATCCATGTGTTATTCATGCCATACATGCCTGTAAGGCCCATGTGCTATCCATGCCTGTAAGGCACGTGGTATTCATGCACCTACAATGCACGTGGCAAAAGCATATAAATACCACAGATTTCCTTTCAATAAACGAGACTTGATCAGAACCTCTGTCTTGTCTCCATTCTTCGCGTCTCGTCTCTTCCCCTTATCCTCTCTCTCTCTCTCTCTCTTTCTCTCTCTTTCTCTCTCTCAACCCTGACCCGCTGACTGAAGCCGCAGAGCAGTCTGGGACATTTTGGCCCCCAAGCATGGAGCAGAGAGGGCCACAACATTTTGGCATTCAACGAGAGGCAGCGGGAACAAGAGACCCAGTGAGGGACATTACCGGAAGAAGGATCTGCTGACTGCCACAGGAATCTGCCATGTCAAGAAAGGTATAATGAAAATGGGGCAAGAAATAAGTCAGCCTGAACTCAACTCTCTGTTTTTGTTTTGTTGTTTGCTGCTCACGTGTGTTAATTGCCTGCTTTTGTTTCGCTGTTTGAATGCTGTCTTTCATGTTCAAAATAAAAAGAAACGTATATATCCGAAATTAGAATCCAAAGAACAACCAAAGGTTGATGACAATTTGTCAGAGGCAGATTGTGCTGACCTAGAGAAAGAGGAAGTCAAATGTCCCTCTTCCCAAAGGCCCTCTCCCAGTGCACCTCTGCTTCCAGAGGCAGTGGTTGTAGATCCCAGAAAGGAGTTACAGGATAAAATTCAATTCTTAAATAACTAATAGAGTTAGAAAAAGAGTATCAGAGTTTAATTAATCAGCTACAAAAAATAAGGACAAGGAAGAGATCTCGAGAGGCCAATTTCGAAAATCCCCAAATTCACACGTTCCTCGACCAAAGGCGGTCCCTGGCCTCTAGCTCTAATTTAGCCACAGATCAGCCAGAGGAGGGAGACGCTGAGGCTTTCCTTGTATCCAAGACCAGAGATGCTCAAGGGGTTGCTTGGAGACATCACACAGGGTTTAATTTTCAAATTATTAAAGAATTAAAAAATGCAGTATCACAATATGGTGCCACTGCTCCCTTTACTCTTTCAATTTTAGAGTCTGTTGCAGAGGAGTGGCTGACTCCTAGTGATTGGAATGCGTTAGTGAGAACAGTTCTTAGTGGTAGTGACTATCTTATTTGGAAATCAGAGTATCATGGAAATTGTAAAGAAACAGCTAGGAGAAACATTCAGGCAGGCAATGGTTGGTCCTTTGATGCCTTAGTAGGAGAAGGGCAATTTGCTTCTAGTGATAACCAGATGCAATATGACCCAGGTTTATATGCTCAAATTCAAAATGCAGCCATGAAGGCTTGGCATAAACTCCCGGTAAAAGGAGACCCTGGTGCATCTTTAACAGCAGTCAGACAAGGGCCTGATGAGCGATTTTCTGACTTTGTTCATAGATTAATGACAACAGCAGGGAGGATTTTTGGTAATGCAGAGGCAGGTGTAGACTATGTGAAACAACTTGCATATGAAAATGCCAATTCTGCCTGCTAAGCGGCCATTAGACCCTACAGGAAAAAGACAGACCTTACAGGGCATATCAGACTCTGTTCTGACATAGGTCCCTCTTACCAACAGGGCTTAGCTATGGCTGCTGCCATGCAAGGACAATCAGTAAGAGATTTTTTTGGCAAGTAGAGATAAAAAGGCCTGTTTTAAATGTGGCAAGCCTAGACACGTTGCAAGAGATTGCAAGGCAGAAAATGAGTTAACCCAGAGACAGCCCAGCAAACAACTTGGGCTCTGCTCACTTTGCAAACGTGGAAGGCATTGGGCTAGTGAATGTAGGTCCAAAAGAGATGCACAAGGAAACACCCTTTCCCATAATCAGGGAAAGGGGAACAGGGGCCAGCTCCAGGCCCGAAAAAACGCAAGCCAAAACAGGCTTATGGAACAGTCAGTTTCATACCAGCAAACACCAATCCCTTTCTGAACTTAGTCAATCGACACCAGGAAGTGCAGGACTGGACCTCAGTTCTGCCACCCACACAGTATTAACCCCAGAAATGGGACCTCAGGCCTTACCCACTGGAGTGTTTGGACCGATTTATCCAAATGTGTTTGGCCTGATAGTGGGAAGAAGCAGTGCTACTTTATCCTCTTCCTGGGGAAGAGGTTCTGTTTGCATATATTCTCAAATGGTGGATGCCGCATGCTGGTTGCCAGAGAGAAAATTTTCTTGAAGTTATAGACAGTGATTATCAAGGTGAGATTAAGTTAATGTCCCAGGCAACTCAGAATATAGTCACCATTCCTACAGGAAGGAGGATAGCTCAACTGTTGTTACTTCCATTGTTCCCTACTAATCACAATTATAAGAGTCCTAAAAGAGGGGATCAAGGCTTTGGTTCCTCTGATGCATACTGGGTACAGCCTATAATTAAACAAAAACCTATGATGACAATTTGGCTTGACGGAAAGGCATTCCAAGGCTTGATTGACACAGGAGCTGATGTGACTATCCTAAAACAAAGCGATTGGCCTGACACCTGGCCTCTGACCTTAACCGTAACCAATTTAAGGAGTATTGGCCAAAGTCAAAATCCACAACAAAGCTCTAAGGTGCTGATGTGGAAAGATAAAGAAGGAAATACAGGAAATATACGATCCTATGTCATCTCAGGCCTTCCTATTAATCTCTGGGGCTGAGATCTGTTATCCTAGTTGGGATTGATTATGTGCAGCTCTAATGAATTCTGAAGGAAAATCTGCTGCAGATAGATTCTGGCATCCTGATACAAAAAACAAAATTTTGCAAGAGCCCTCTGGAAAGACCTATTAACTGGAACCTGGAATGGACCAGATCAAAAAAAAAAAAAGTGATGATAGACTGGTGATGGATGGATAATACATGGATAGATGATAGGTAAATAAGTAGCTGATTAATATATAATTAATTAATAATATTTGGGGACTGCTTGGTAAGAATCTGACATAGGACAAGGACAAGGAAATGGGCTGCTTAGCAGGAATATGACATTGGCCAAGGACAAGGAAGAGGGCTTCAGGCAGGAATCTGGCATTAGGTTAGAACAAAGAAGTAATTTCAGACAGGAATCTAAGTCTTAGGCTAGAACAAGGAAGTAGGCATCAGGCACGAAAATGACTTTAGGGTAGAACAGGGAAGTTGGCTCAGATATTTTGGTCATCCTGAGAAACAGTAATCATGGGAGTGTTCACAGAATTTTGTTTATTGCCTTGCTTGTTCTTTGACTATTTGTGTTTATTTTCTTGCTTGTTTCTTGACGATTCACATCTACTGTATTGCTAGTTCTTCAACCTAGATACTTCCATGTAATTAAAGTAGTATATAAGCAAAAAAGAGGAGGTGCAATGGGATAGAGGGTTTTGAGGAAGGAGATATGGAGAAAGGGGATGTTATCTGAAATGTAAATAAATAAACTATCCAATAAAACAAAAATTTTAAATTAAATAAAAATAAAAAGAATTCTGGGCCCTTTTTTAACCCTGTAGAGCTGAATGAACAAGTCACTATATATATTACTGTTAGAGACCAGGGCTCTAGGAGCAGCAGAGTTCAGCCTATTGGAGAGGCCAGTGATGTCTAGTTTGTTCTGGGAAGTCTGTCTGAAGCCTGGGGTGGAGATGAGGTACTCTCCAGCTTCCTTGGTTTAAAGAAGGCAATGTGATCTACCAGCAAAAAATGCAACTAACACTGAAGTCTTTAGTTTCTAACACTTGCATATGAAAAGGATCAAGAGTTCCTTAGCTATGAGTACAAATGACAAAGGAATCTGAGAGCATCAGGATATCTTACCACAAATCCAGCACTTCAAAGGATAATTGAAGGAAATCTCCAACATAAGGAGGGAAACTACAACCTAGAAAAAGCAAGAAAGTAATCCTCCAACAACCCAAAAGAAGCTAGCTATGCAAACATAACTCCACTGCCAATAACAAAAATAACAGGAAACAACATTCATTTTTCCTTAATATCTCTTAATATCAATGGACTCAATTCTCCAATAAAAAGACATAGACTATCAGACTGGATATGTAAACAGGACCCAACATTCTAATGCATAAAAGAAACACTCCTTTGTGAAAAAGACAGACACTACCTCAGAGTAAAAGGTTGGAAAACAATCTTCCAAGAAAATGGCCCCAAGAAACAAGCTGGAGTAGCCATTCTAATATCAAATAAAATCAATTTTCAACTAAAAGTAATCAAAAAAGATAAAGAAGGTCACATCATATTCATCAAAGGAAAAATGTACCAAGAGGAACTTGCAATTCTGAACATTTATGCCCCAAATGCAAGGGCACCCACATACATAAAAGAAACTTTACTAAAGCTTAAAGCATACATTGCACCTCACACAATAATAGTGGGAGATTTCAACACCCCACTCTCAGCTATGGACAGATCGTGGAAACAGAAACTAAACCAAGACACAATGAAACTAACAGAAGTTATGAACCAATTGGACTTAACTGACATCTATAGAACTTTTCATCCTAAAACAAAAGAATATACCTTTTTCTCAGCACCTCATGGTACCTTCTTCAAAATAGACCATATAATTGGTCACAAAACAGGCCTCAACAGATACAAAAAGATTGAAATAATCCCTTGTACCCTATTAGACCACTATACACTAAGACTCGTCTTTGACATGGACAAAAACAATGGAAATCCCACATACACATGGAAACTGAACAATGCCCTACTCAATGATAACTGGGTCAAGAAAGAAATAAAGAAAGAAATTAAAGACTTTTTTAGATTTAAATGAAGACAAGGACACATCATATCAAAATTTGTGGGACTTCATGAAAGCAGTACTAAGAGGAAAAATCATAGCTCTAAGTGCCCACAAAAAGAAACTGGAAAGAGCATACATTAATAATTTGACAGCACACCTGAAAGTGTTAGAACAAAAAGAAGCTAATATACCCAAGAGGAGTAGATGGCAGGAAATAATCAAACTCAGAGCTGAAACCAACCAAGTTGAAACAGAAAGAACTATACAAAATATCAACAAAACCAGGAGCTGGTTCTTTGAGAAAATCAACAAGATAGACGAACCCTTAGCCAGACTAACCAAAGGGCACAGAGAAAGCACGCAAATCAATAAAATCAGTACTGAAAAGGGAGACATAACAGCAGAAACAAGGAAATTTTAAAAATCATCAGATCCTACTACAAAGGCCTATACTCAACAAAATTGGAAAGTCTGGATGAAATGGACAGTTTTCTAGATAGATACCAGGTACCAAAGTTAAATGAGGAACAGATAAACCATCTAAACAGTCGCATAACCCCTAAAGAAATAGAAGCAGTCATTAAAAATCTCCCCACCAAAAAAAGTCCGGGGCCAGATGGTTTTAGTACAGAATTCTATCAGACCTCCCAGAAAGACCAATACCAATTCTCTTCAAACTATTCCACAAAATAGAAACAGAAGGAACAATACCCAATTCATTTTACGAAGCTACAATTATGCTCATACCAAAGCCTCACAAAGACCCAACAAAGAAACAGAACTACAGACCAATCTCTCTTATGAATATTGATGCAAAAATGCTCAATAAAATTCTCACAAACCAAATCCAAGAACACATCAAAGCAATCATCCATCATGATCAAGTAGGCTTTATCCCAGAAATGCAGGGATGGTTCAACATTCGAAAATCCATCAATGTAATTCACTACATAAATAAACTCAAAGAAAAAAACCACATGATCATCTCACTAGATGCTGAGAAAGCATTTGACAAAATCCAACATCCCTTCATTGCTAAAAGTCTTGGAAAGAGCAGGAATTCAAGGTCCATACCTAAACATAGTAAAAGCAATATATAGCAAGCCAGAAGCCAACATCAAACTTAATGGAGAGAAACTGGAAGCAATCCCACTAAGATCAGGGATTAGACAAGGCTGTCCACTCTCACCCTACCTATTCAATATAGTACTGGAAATCCTAGCTAGAGCGATTAGACAACAAAAGGAAGTCAAAGAAATACAAATAGAAAAGGAAGAAGTCAAAATTTCACTACTTGCAGATGATATGATAGTATACTTAAGTGACCCTAAAATTTCCACCAGAGAACTCCTAAACCTGATAAACAACTTCAGTAAAGTAGCTGGATATAAAATCAGCTCAAACAAATCAGTAGCCTTCCTATACTCAAAAGATAAACAGGCTGAGAAAGAAATCAGGGAAATTGACATTCTTCACAATAGTCACAAACAATATAAAATATCTTGGAGTGAACCTAACCAAGCAAGTGAAAGATCTGTATGAAAGAACTTCAAGTCTCTGAAGAAAGAAGTAGAAGAAGACCTCAGAAGATGGAAAGATCTCCCATGCTCATGGATTGGCAGGATTAACTTAGTAAAAATGGCATTCTTGACAAAAGCAATATGTAGATTCAATGCAATCCCCATCAAAATTCCAAATCAATTCTTCATAGAGATAGAAATAGCAATTTGCAAATTTATTTGGAACAACAAAAAACCCAGGATAGCGAGAACTATTCTCAACAACAAAAGAACTTCGGGGGGAATCACCATCCCTGACCTCAAATTGTACTACAGGGCAATAGTAATAAAAACTGCATGGTATTGGTACAGATACAGGCAGGAAGATCAATGGAATAGAATTGAAGATCCAGAAATGAGCCCACATACCAATCGTCACTTGATCTTTGACAAAGGAGCTAAAACCATCCAGTGGAAAAAGGACAGCATTTTCAGCAAATGGTGCTGGTTCAACTGGAGGTCAACATGTAGAAGGATGCAAATCGATCCATTCATATCCCCTTGCAAAAAGCTCAAATCCAAGTGGATAAAAGACCTTCACTTAAAACCAGATACACTGAAACTAATAGAAGAGAAGGTGGGGAAGACCCTTGAATACCTAGGCACAGGGGAAAAGTTCCTGAACAGAACACCAATGGCTTATGCTCTAAGATCAAGAATTGACAAATGGGACCTCATAAAATTGCAAAGCTTCTGTAAGGCAAAGGACATTGCCAATAAGACAAAACGTCAACCAACAGATTGGGAAAAGATCTTAACCAATCCCACATCCAATAGAGGGCTAATATCCAAGATATACAAAGAACTCAAGAAATTATACTCCAGAAAACCATATAACCCTATTAAAAAATGGGGTACAGAGCTAAACAAATAATTCTCAACAGAGGAAACTCGAATGGCTGAGAAGCACCTTAAGAAATGCTCAACATCCTTAGTTATCAGGGAAATGTAAATCAAAACAACCCTGAGATACCACCTCACACCAGTCAGAATGGCTAAGATCAAAAACTCAGGTGATAATAGATGCTGGCGAGGATCCAGAGAAAGAGGAACACTCTTCCATTGTTGGTGGGATTGCAAGCTGGTACAACCACTCTGGAAATCAGTCTGTGGTTCCTCAGAAAACTGGACATAGCACTTCCTGAGGATCCAGCTATACCACTCCTGGGCATTTACCCAGAAGATGCTCCCACATATAATAAGGACATATGCTCCACTATGTTCATAGCAGCCTTATTTATAATAGCCAGAAGCTGGAAAGAACCAAGATGTCCCTCAACAGAGGAATGGATACAAAAATGTGGTACATCTACACAATGGAGTATTACTCAGCTATTAAAAATAATGAATTAGAGAAATTAATAGTTAAATGGATGGATCTAGAAATTATCATCCTGAGTGAGTTAACCCAATCACAAAAGAACACACATGGTATTTACTCACTGTTAAGCGGATGTTAGCCCAAAAACTTAGAATAGCGAAGACTCAACCCACAGACCACCTGAAGCTCATGAAGAAGAAAGATCAAGAGGGGATGCCTCAGTTCTACTTAGAACCAGTAACAAAAATACTCAAGGGAGCAATTATGGAAACAAAATGTGGGACAGAAACTGAAGGAGGAGCCATCAGGAGACCATTCCACCTGGGTACCCATCCCATGTACAGTCACCTAATCTAGACACTGATGTGGATGGCTGGAAGTGCATGCTGTCAAAAACATGATATAGCTGTCTCCTTAGAGGTCTGCCAAAGACTAACACATTCAGAGAACTTTGCTCACAGTTAACCACTGATATGATCAAGGGTTTCCCAATGGAGAACTTAGAGAGAAGACTGAAGGAGCAGAAAGGGTTTGTGACCCCAGGAGGAAAGCAACAATACCAAACAACCAGAGCCCCCCCTCTCCCAGGGTCTCAACCACCAGCCTGGGAGCACATAGGGAGGGGCCTATGACTCCAGTATACGTAAAGGAGGATGGCCTTGTTGGGCATAGGTGGGAGAGGAGATTCTTGGTCCCATGAAAAACGAACACAGAATGGGGGGGGAATGTGAGGGTGGGGAGGAGGTAGTGAGGGTGGGAGGTAGTTGTGGGCACAGCCTAATAGAAGCACAAGGAGGGGGGATGGGATAAGGGGTTCCTGGGTGGTGGGGGAAATTGGATAAGAGGATAAAACTTGAAATGTAAATATTATAACTACATAAAAGGGAAAAAAATGTTAGAACCGAAATCTTTAAAAAAAAAAGTCAGCCCTCTAGGAAATAAACATTTTTTTTCTTGATACTAAAACTTGTTCTGAGAATTGTATATTGCAGAATACACACCCTTGGTGTATCTACTCATCAAGCAAAATGAACAGACCTGCTCAAACCTCTGGTGTCCGGGAATTCCATCTGAATGCAGTGAAGACACAGCTTCAGAAGCTTATCAATTTACTCTTCCCCCCACCCCTCTTCTAATATCTCAACGCCCGTAATCAGCTTGAAGAAGTTAAAGAAGAGTCAGCGCCCCTATTCCCTGGGCTTGGGGACTGAGGTGGTTATTATTGGGCTGTCTTTCTGGGGAAAAGTAGTGGTTTTGTTGGAACAGAGAGGATTAGCTAGTATTTATGGCATAGCCATAACCTATTGGTAGAAATGTGTATAATTAGTATCAAGATGAAGTTATAATTTCTTAAATGGTACAAAATTCACTTGGATTTCAAGTTCAAGGTTTTCATTGGTATGAACTTCTTATTGATATGAAAGTGAAATGAATATTGATACTCTCATGGGCATTGTGCCTGTATAACAGATTTAGGAATACAAGGCTTAGATCCAGTCCTTCTTTAACTTTTTTTTTTTTAACTGATTTGGGATGGTTAGTCTGTGAGTTAAGGGACTATAGCAAATTCATGGCTTTGAGTTTATTGTTAGGGTGTTTTCTATATATTATTTAGAAATAGTTGAGAGGAGTTAACAGACAACAGTCCAGGTTACCTTACATGGATAGTTGGATTTCAAAACGTCAGTATTAAGTTACACTTCTGATTGAGCATTACCATACTTATAAAGCCTTTGATTAACATTTAAAAAATTGTATAAAGCAAAAAGGAAAAGGGAGCATGAAATAGGGGTTTTCTAGGGAGGGGAAATGGGGAAAGGGGATGGTATCTGAAATGTAAATAAAATATCCAATAAAAAAATTGAGATGGATGGCTGGCACAATTTTTTGATTGGGGGCCATGCTTATCTACTGGAAGTAGTCTCTTCATGTTCTATTTCTGCTCTCTTGGGTATTTCAACTAATGCCATCCTTTTGGATTCTGGGAACCTCTCACTTACCAAGCGTCAGGAACTTTCTATTGCCTCCCCTCCCCCACTCCCACTGCTACATATTTCTATTCATTCTCATGCCCCTCTGAACTTCTCTCCTGTCTCTTCTCATTCCTTATCCTACCTCCTTTCTTTCCCCCCTCCTGTCTCACACACAGGTCTCTCCCTCCCTCTACCTCCCAGGATTATTTTGTTTTCCCTTCTAAGTAAGACTGAGGCATGCACACTTTGGTCTTCCTCCTTGTTAAACTTGCTATGGTCTATGGGTGGTATCTTGGGTATTTTGAGCTTTGAAGCTAATATCCATTTATTAGTGAGTGCATACCATGTGTATCCTTTTGAATCTGGGTTACCTTACTCAGGATAATATTTTCCAATTCCATCCATTTGCTTGCAAAATTCATGAAGTCAACATTTTTCATAGCTGAGTAGTACTCCATTATGTAAATATACCACATTTCCTGTAAACATTCTTTCAGTGAGGGACATTTGGATTGTTTTCAGCATATTATAAATAAGTCTGCCTTGAACATAGTGGAACACATGTCCTAGTTATATATAGGAGCATCTTTTGGGTATATGCCCAGTTAGTGGTATAACTGGATCTTCCGGTAAAACTCTCTCTAATTTTCTGAGGAACCACCAGACTGTTTTCTAAAATGGTTTTACCAGCTTGTAATCCCACCAGCAATGGAGTAGTGTTTCTTTTTTTCCATATCTTTGTCAGCATCTTCTCTCCCTTTTGTTTTTTATCTTAGCCATTCTAACGGGTATGCAGTAGAATCTCAGGGTCATTTTGATTGGCATTTCCCTGATGACTAAGGATTTGAACATTTCTTTAGGTTCTTCTTGGCCATTCAAGATTCCTCAGTTGAAAATTTTTTGTTTACCTCTGCACTCCATTTTTAAATAGGGTTATTTGATTCTCTGGAGTCTAACAGCTTGAGTTCTTTGTATATTTTGGATAGTAGCCCTCTATTGGGTGCAGGATTTGTAAAGATCTTTCCCAAACTGTAAGTTGTCATTTTGTCCTATTGACAGTGTTCTTCGCCTTACAAAAGCTTTGCAATTTTATGAGGCTCCATTTGTCAATTGTTGATCATAGAGCCTGAGCCATTGGTGCATGGTACATGAAATTTTGCCCTATGCTGATGTGTTTGAGGCTTTTTCCCACTTTGTCTTTTATTAGAGTCAGTGTATCTGCTTTTATGTGAAGGTCCTTGATCCAGTTGTACTTGAGCTTTATACAAAAAGAGGAAAATGGATCAGTTTGTATTCTTCTACATGCTAACCACCAGTTGAACCAGCACCATTTGTTAAAAATGCTTTCTTTTTTCCACTGGATGGTTGTGGCTTCTTTGTCAAAGAGTTTATTTCTGGGTCTTCAATTCTATTCCATTGATCTACCTCCTGTAGCAGTACCATGCAGTTTTTAGCACTATTGCTCTGTAGTACAGTTTGAGGTCAGGGATACTGATTCCCCCAGAAGTTCTTTTATTGTTGAGTCCATTGATGAGAATGGAATGTTGAAGTCTCCCACCATTTCACCTAGATTTTCCAGTTTTGTTGAATATAGACTTTTGTAGTACAATCTGATAATTATTTTATTTCCTCAGTTTCTGTTGTTAAGCCTCCTTTTTTATTTCTGATTTTGTTAATTTGAATACTGTCTATGTGCCCTTTAGTCAGTTGATTCTTTGTATAATTCTCTTTGTTTCTACTTAGTTGATTTCAGGCCTGAGTTTGATTATTTCTTGCTGTGTACTCCTCTTGGATGTATTTGCTTTTTTTTGTTGTTGTTGTTCTAGAGCTTTCAGATGAGCTATTAAGCTGCCAGTGCATGCTCTCTCCAGTTTCTCTTTGGAGGTACTCAGAGCTATGAGTTTTCCTCTTAGCAATGCTTTCATTGTGTTCCATAAGTTTGAGTACGTTGTGCCTTCATTTTTGTTAAATTCTAGAAACTCTTTAATTTCTTTCTTTATTTCTTCCCTGACCAAGTTATCATTGAGTAGAGAGTTGTTAAGCTTCTATGAGTACATAGACTTTCTGTTTTTTTTTTTTTCATTATTGAAGAGCAGCCTTAGTCCATGGTGATCTGATAGAATGCATAGCGTTAATTCAATCTTCTTGTATCTGTTGAGGCTTGTTTTGTGACCAATTATATGGTCAATTTTTGGAGAAGGTATCATGAGGTGTTGAGGAGAAGGCATATTCTTTTGATTTAGGATGAAATGTTCTACAGATATCTATTAAATCCATTTGGTATATAACTCCTGTTAGTTTCACTGTGTCTCTGTTTAGTTTCTGTTTTCATGAACAGTCCATTGATGAGAATGGAATGTTGAAGTCTCCCACTATTATTGTGTGAGGTTCAATGTGTGCTTTGAGCTTTGGTAATATTTCTTTTACAAATGTGGGTGCTCTTGCACTTTGGGCATAGATGTTCAGAATTGAGAGATCATCTTGGAGGATTTTTGGCTTTTTGATGAATATGAAGTGTCCTTCCTTGTCATTTTTGACAACTTTTGGTTGAAAGTTTATTGTATTGAATATTAGAATGGCCACTCCAGCTTGTTTCTTGGGACCATTTGCTTGGAAAATTTTTTCCAGCCTTTTAATCTGGAGTAATGTCTTTGTCACTGAGGTGTGTTTCTTGTCTGCAGCAAAATGATAGGTCCTGATTACATATCCAGTCTGTTAGCCTATGTCTTTTTATTTGGGAATGGATTCCATTTATGTTGGGAGATATTAAAGACCAGTGATTGCTGGTTCCTGATATGATATTTTTGTTGTTAGAGGTGGAGTTTTGTTTGTGTGGTTCTCTTCTTTGGGGTTTGTTGTGAGAAAATTAAGTTCTTGGTCTTTCTTGGGAATAGTTTTTCTCCTTGTGTTGGTGTTTTGCTTATATTATCCTCTGTAGAGCTGGTTTAGTGTAATCATATTGTTTAAATTTGGTTTTATCATGGAATATATTGATTTTTGCATCTATGGTGATTGAGAGTTTTGCTGGGTATAGTAGCCTGGACTAGCATTTGTGTTCTTTTAGGATATGTATGACATCTGATCAAGATCTTCTAGCTTTTAGAGTATTTGTTGATAAGTCTGTTGTAACTCTAATAGGTCTGCCTTTATATGTTACTTGATCTTTTTCTCTTACCACTTTTAATATTCTTTCTTTGTGCATTTGGTGGTTTGATTATTATGTGATGAGAAGAATTTCTTTTCTGGTCCAATCATTTGGTGTTTTGTGGGCTTCTTATACATTTATGGGCATCTCTTTGTTTAGGTTAGGGAAGTTTTCTTTTATGATTTTGTTGAAGATATTTACTGGCCCTTAGAATTGCAAATCTTTATTCTCTTCTATACCTATTATTCTTAGGTTTTGTCTTTTTATTGTGTTCTGAATTTCTTGGATATTTTGGGTTAGAAGCTTTTTTCACTTTGTATTTTCCTTGACTGTTATGTCAATGACTTCTATGGTATCTTCTATGCTTGAAATTCTCTCTTCTATCTCTTGTATTCTGTTAATGATGCTTGCATCTGTGACTCCTGCTCTCTTTCCTTGGTTTTCCATCTTCAGGGTTGTCTCCCTATATGATTTCTTTATTATTTTTGTTTTCATTTTTAGATACTGAATGGTTTTGTTCAGTTCAAAACCATTGTGTTCTCCTGTATTTCTTTAAGGGAGTTACTTATGTCCTCTTTAAGATCCTCTATCATTTTCATGGGATGGGATTTTAGATCACATCTTTCTTTTCTGGTGTGTTAGGGAATCCAGCGCTTGCTGTGGTGGGAGAACTGTTTTGCTGATATTTCCAAATGGCATTGGTATATGTTGCTTATTTTCTTGCCCTTGCTTCTCACCATTTGGTTATGTCTGGTATTAACTGGCCGTGCTGTCTCTTACTGGAGCCTGTTCCTTCTGTGAGCCTGCTTATGTTGGGCCTCTCTGGGTTAGGCTGTCTCTGGTTGTGGGATGGGGTCTGGAGAGCCTGTTCTGTAAGCCTGACTGTAATCCTCTGTGGAGCCAAGCTGACTCTGAGTGTGGGTGAGTAGGGGTTGCTGGAGCATAGAATCTGGTCCAGAGCACAGTTGTGGACTGGAAGGAAGGTGTGTCTCTGACAGGGTGGGAAGTTCTGAGTTCTCTGGGCTCTGGAGGGGGAGGTCTCAGTATGGTTAAGTTTTCAGGCTGGGGGAGGGGTTGTGTTGGACTCACTGGTTAGACTGGTGGTGTCAGAACTCCTGGGGGTCAAGCTGTCTCTTGGTGTGTTTGTGGGGGTGGGAGGGGGTTGGAGCACAGGATCTGCTCCTGGTGCAGTTTCGAACCAGAAATAGCTGAGTTGGTTATATTGGCTTAATCCTCCTTCAAAATCATTGCCAACTGTTGAGGTCTCTCTAATGCCAACATTCCCCTGTTTCAAATCTCTTCTTCATGTTTTCTTCTCACACTCCATCTTAAGTAAATCTGTTAAGCAATTTTAAGGCATCCTTTCTTTCTCTAGGCAGAATGTTTTTATTATAATCTTCATAATGGCACCAACAGATACTTCTCATCTCTCTTGTTGCCCTCTAAATAAGGAGTATGAATTCATCAAATAGGTGTTTACTAAATGAAAAATTGTATTCAGTAGTTGCTTCAGGTAGTTAGGAAATGGAGCAATCATAGAGTGATCACTTGCTTGGCACCTTTCCACTCTGTCTCATCCTTTTCAACTTAACCGGAAGAAGATGTTTTGAGCTAGCTAAGATTTGCTTTTAAACATTTAATAGACACTTACTGAATGTTTCCTGGGTACTGATACACAGAGCTCATCAAAGGATGCAAGACCCAGTACAGAACATATTGTTCAGTGACATAGGAGCATACTGCATATGTTCCACACCACAGCAGGGATTGAATGGGTATGCCTCTGCACGCATCTATTTGACAAGACAGATGTTCCCAAGTGATGAGCAGTGCATTTCTATGTTCACTTTCAAAGACATCTTTGAGGAGTGTGCCTTCCCCTCAGTAGTTAAATTAAAAAACCAAATTTCTCACTTGAGAAATCTGTGTATTAGATGTGTGAAAAAAACATTACTGTCAGCTCATGGTGTAAATAACTGCAAATAATTTTTAAGAAGGGCCTGAAGCTCTCTGACCCCCTATAAACCAGACCATTTGAATGAAAGTCATGTGACCAAAGATGGTATAAATTTTTTATTTTGTACTCTGCAATACAAAAGAAAAACCAAGGGCATCTGAATAACAGTGCCTGCCTTTTCACAAGACTCTTGAGAAGGAACACAATCATCAAATGCTTTGCCACATGTTTTTTTCTCTTTCTGTTCCTTGTGTTCATGAGTCCTGTATCATCTGTCTTTGCATCCAGGGTCAAGCAACTCCTGTTAGGGTCAATTATCATCATTCCCTTGATGAAGTTCCTTTATTTCAACTTAACCTACGGGGTGGAGGGGGGAGGCAGGGTACTAGTTCACAATAAATAAAGGAGAATTCAGAAGAAAAGGATATACCAGGAAATACGGGCCTCAGCTCTGACTCCTACTTCTCCCAGAATGAAGACCTAGGATAAAGCCAACATTTGCATCTTGTTATCTCTCTCTTTGTTAGTATATTTGACTGTGCAAGACAGTGGGTTTTGCCCAAGCTTCTTCATCCATGTACAATTTATACTCATAACTTATGTTTTTAAGTTACACTCATCTGATTAAAAAACGGTCAATCTTTGTCTTTTGCAATAGAGCTCATTTTGCATGAAGGTACTCCGTTCCATTCATTTTCCTGAAAATGACTTTTCTTCTTAATTCCTTAATAAGGTGCCATTGTGTAAGAAAATATATATATACCACATTTTCTTTATTTATCATTGCTGAACACCTAGGCCACCCATAACTTGCCTGCTGTGAACAGCAGTGGTGAACTGTAGTGCTGTGTAGATATTGTTATCTTTATTGCAGTGATGATGAAGAAATTTGGGGATATATTTTGAGGATTTAAAATTATGCACAATATGGCTCCTTACACTGAACACAATGCAGAGTGAGCATAAGAGATATGTAGATGTTGTGTGGGTTCTCTATCTTCTCTCTAATCCCAGGCTGGTGTGAATATCAGTGACACATTCTGTGTGCTAAGAGCTATAATTGACACTTTGATACTATTCCTGGTTTGTGCTAGGGTATGGGAGAGGGCAGGTTAGGAAGACTGAACTAAGTTTGCTCTTCACAGTGAAGTTGGAAGAAAATCAACTACAGATTTTGAATGGAGGGCAGAACATGATATCTAGAGTTAGAGAGCAGAGTTTGTGGGATATATCACTCAATATAATCTAATTATCCAAC
>JANHMN010000001.1:111345787-111358786 GCA_030674055.1 Rhabdomys pumilio
TGTGTGTGTGTGTGTGTGTGTGTGTGTGTGTGTGTGTGTGTGTGTGTGAATACATGTACATCTGCATACACATACACAAATGAAGAGGGTGAAATGGAGTTGCTGGAGCAGTGAGGCAGCCTCACTTGTGTGGTGTCCTGGAAGCTAAGTGAGGAGGCAGACCCCTGGGCTCTGTGGTGAAGAGGAAGGAGGGTGAGGACCAAGAAGCTCATCATTTTATCAGTGACAGGAAAGTGCCAACTTCAGTAGAATTTAGAAGACACGTCAGATTTGCACAGGCTGTAGAGAGATTGGAGGGATGATGATTGGAAATGAAGAATGTTCAAGGCTTTCCTCTGAATAGAGGCAAGAAGTGGGAGTTGCTAGAGGTAGAATATACCCTGAAGTTAGAATCTGTTCTCAAGATGAGTGATGTCTATATGTTCACAAACAAAAGAAAATTAATGACAGGAAAGAAAAAAAGAAGAAAGAGACCAAAAAAAGATGTTCTTGAATCAGCAAGGAGGGGTGAGGTATGGTGTACAAGTGTAAAGGTTGGTTGTCTAAGAGCATGTAGAAGTCTCACAAGTTTCTCAAGGAGGAGTTAGAGGCAGTGGCTCAGCAGTAAGTCAGTGGTGGCATGGTGGAAGCAACTAGGAGTTATGATATGTGTGGTTAGAGGAAATTAAAAGCAAGTCATATTGACAGACCTGGGGGTAACCTTCTTAGTGAGTTTTCCTTTTCCCTCAACAGCCTGGCTAAAATGCTTCCTATCTAGCATTCACCACGAAAACCTTTATATTTATTCACTTGTCATTTTTGCTGTCATATGAGCTCATGAGAATAGGGTTTATGTTCTGACTTACTCTGTAACCCCCAAACCTTGGAAAGAATGGCAAGGAAGTACCCAGTGTTTAATAAACTAATTTGTAGATGCATTTTGGTGCCCATTTGAAAGGTAAGATATTTATAAAGTTCTTTAAATTTCAAAATAATACCAATAAAGAAGGATAGAAATCACATGATTGGTGAGAATGGAGAACGGTAGTGAGACTTGAGGGATATATTGTTCAGTAGCTGGAACCAACTCAGCTGCTTCCTGGATTAGAAGGAAAAGGAAGAAAAGAAAGCTGGTTTCCATGGAAACCCTCCTGAGTCAGGCTGATTCAGCAAGTTGCTTATAATAACCCATAAACTTCCAGGAAAGGAGCCTCCTCACATACTAAAGTGTGGAAGATTCAGGAAACATTTTCAGACCATGTGTTGGTCACAAATGCTTAGTTAGCTTCCTTCTTACAAGTGGGGAAAGGTTCGGGTTCAGGCTCTGACAGCCTGAAAAGCCGCATGGTTGGAGCCTGACGGGAAACGAATTCTGATAAAATATGGAGATCTGTGCTTGTACATCATCCAGTTCAGATTCGGAATGCTTCTCTGCCAAGATCCAGCCCACGCCAGGAACTAACTTACACACAAACATGTCTTGAAGATGGCTGTGTCAATAAGTTTTCAATTGTTAAGTTTTTGGTTTTGTTTTTTAAAAAGTTCCATCAAGTGACAGAAACAAACCAGATACAGAAATTCTTATCTCTCTTAGATTCTTGGTTTTGAGACAGGGTAATGCCATGTAGTCTGAAATTACCTCAAATTTGGAATCCTCTTTTCTTAGCCTCTGAGTACCTGGATTATAGGTAAATCACCCTACCCAGCTTCTTGTCACATGTTAAAGTGTTGCCACGCACTAATTTTTCCTAATAAACTGACACTCACTTTTTATGGTCAGGGTGATTTCCCAGATCAGTAAAAATGTAGGCATAGGACTCTTAACAGACTAATATTTCAATCTATATTTGTTGGGAAGGTTGGAACCTGAGACACCAATCCAGGCATGATTATAATCCTAGAGAGTATGCAGAAAATGGTTTTCATAGGTCTTCATCTAAACTTCCCAAAAGAGAGGCTTGAGTCGTATTGTGCTGGTTGGTTTTGTCTCCTTGGTACAATTGGAGACACCAACACTGAGGCAGAGGGAACTTCAACTAAGGAATGGCCTCCATTTCAATGGCCTGTAGGCATATCTGTGGATATTTTCTTGATTACTGATTGATGTGGGAGGACCTATCCCAGTGTGGGCAGCATCATCTTTGGACAAGTAGGTCTGAGATATATAGAAAAGGTAGCCAGTAAATAATGTTGACCCATGGTCTCTGTATCAGTTCCAGCCTCCAAGTTTTTGCCTTCAGTTCCTGCCTTGACTTTCCTTAGTGATAGAGTGTGATAGAAATACAGCTCCTAGAACTGTAAGATGAAATAAACCCTTTCTCTTCCAAGTTGCTTTTAGAGATTATTTTATATAGAAACAGAAAGCAAACTATAACAATAGAAATGAACAATTCCAAATGCACTCATATGTAGAACTCCAGTTTCAGAGTGTGAACTCATGACATACTGTTCAGAGTTTTCCCCTTTACACATTTTTTTCTTGAATATTGTTCTCTTGAAGAGATTGGGTAACATATGACTCAGAAAAGAATTTGACTACCAAATTCTGTATTTGGCAAAGCTTTCATATTGGTAACCTTTATTAGAAGCTGTAAAAATCCCAAAACAGATTCAAAGAAACAATATTCAAAACTCACATTTATCAAAAGTGTTTCTGTAAACTCTCCATTATTTTCAGGGATCTCCAAAAAGATAGTGCCTGTCGCAATTGTCATAGACAAAATGAAGAAGTGTTTCTAGAAGAGACAAAATTTTGTAGCCCTTAATCCTTATCAATAAAACAATATGCAGTGAGTTTTCTTTTTTATTAATTATTTTATTTATTTACATTTCAAATGTCGTCCCCCTTCTTGGACTCCCCTCCACAAACTCTCCACCCACTCTCCTTTGCAACTTAGAGGGTGCTCCCCCCACCTCAACACAACCACTCCAGCCTCACCCCTCTAGCATTCCCCTACTCTGAGGCAACAAGCCTCCACAGGACCAAGTGCTTCCCCTCACACTGATGCCAAATAAGTCAATCCTCTGCTACATATGTAGCAGGAGCCATGGACCCACCCATGCATACTCTTTGGTTGGTGGTTTAGTCCCTGGGAGCTCTGAGGTGTCCAGTTAGTTGATATAGACCTAGGAAAAAGGTGTTTTTTATAGTTGCACCAAAGTCTTAAGAGAGACAAATTTCTTGACAATGAAACATGCCCTCAAGGTTAGAAAAAGGGCTCACAGGCATGGACACAAGAAAAAGCAATATCCTTTTATTTTGTTAGTTTGTGATAATTGAAATTTTGAGGTAGCTTGGTACCAGAATGATTTGAGCTCCTGCTGAAGGATCTAATTAATTCAACTCAGTGTCTCCAACTGAGCTCCCATTCTTGGCTTTGACCCAGAGCTGGTCCCAGGATGAGACTCAGGATGCTTTCAACATCATTGCTGCTTTCAAGGGGGTTTGCTTGTTGTTTGTGTAAAATTATGATTTAAGGAGCAAAAAAATACTTAAAGAAGTAATGAGCCATATGACTCACAGTAAATATTTTTATCCCTTAATTAAAGCAGACTATACAGAACTCAAATTTTGCTCAGACAGATAGTTAATAGCAGTTAAAAATAAATATGAAAAAATTTAATGAACAGGCCTAAAATCAAAATCTTTCTTCACTACTTACTATAGAAATTTTGGAAAGACCACCAGCTGTGGATAATATCCTCTGCCCTCTAGTACTTTTATGGTAACTGCAGATATATATGAGAAGGTTTGTTCCACTGCCTGGTTCTAGATCCTCACAAAGTGTCATGGTTCTTTTTCTCATCTTTTTAAATGTATTGTTTTTGTACCAACATCTTTTAGTTACCCAGTCTGAAAAATATAAACAAGCCATCTGGATATAGGGAAGAAGTTCTAGAGGATGTCTGTGTCACTTCTTTTCCCTGTAGACTGTAGATTAAACCTGCTGTGGATTGACCAAGAGAGATTCTAGAAAGGAGGCTCTAATGTTCAGATCGGAGCATTGATGATCATGTTTAAAAATGTTTGGGGGAAGCATGTGCACAGTTTCTTTTCTTCTTGTTGAACTGATCTGGTGATTGAGGCATCAAGAGTAGGCTGCTCCATATGAACAGAAAATCATAGGTCCTCTCTTAAAAAACTGGATGGAGTTATCTAAATCAACAGATTTATAAGTCATAACAGAAACAAGACACAAGGAAACATGGTTCCTCCAAAATATGCCTTCTCCACCATGATATACCAAACCATGACCCAAATATATTTCAAAACATGACCTCGAATAAGTCCCTCCTTCACTAAGTTGTTTTTATCAAGTATATTTGTAACAGCAGTAGGAAAAATAATAACTCATACAAGCAACACAGAGAAAAAATCAATGAAGTGGATAAGAAAATCAGCAATATAGATGAAAACATCAGAAACACGGATGAAAATGTCAGCAAGGAAGTTGGAAGTTTTAAAAAAATATAGAAATGTTGTAAATGAAAAACTTAATGAGTTAAATGTATACAGGGAAGAGTACTGCCAAGAGATTCAAGCAAACCTGACAGAGAATATCAGGAAAGAAAGACAATGACAAAGTACTCCATCCAAATATCAGTCAGGAAAAGGTAAAGAAATGTGATCACAATATACAACACCTCTAGTGTGCAAAGGAGCCAAGATCAAACTGAAGGCATTGTGAATCTTTTCAATTAAAGTATAGCAGAGAAGTCCTCTAATCTAGTGAAAGAACTGGATAAGCAAACACAAGAAGCCTTTAAAACCCCAAGTATGTATGTCAAGGGAAAGACCCCCCCCCCAGAACATTGTGGTCAAGGTGTGAAAAATACAAAGCAAAGCAACAATATTAAAAGTTCTGAGAATAAAAATGTCAGCTCAGTTACAAAGGCAGAAATATTAAAAACAGCATCAGATCTCTTGTCAGCAATCCTAAGAGACAAGAAACATGGGATGTTAGATTTCAAGCCCTATAAAAAAGTATCTGCTATGAAAAAATGCTAAGCCAAGCAAATTTATGCTTTGAAATTGTTGTAGAAACAAGTACAAATAAAGACACACAGACTAACTGCCTGGATTCAAAAACTAGGCCTAACTGCTCACTGTCTACAAGAAACACACCTAAAAGCCAAAGACACTGAGACATAAATAAGCCATAGAAGTCAGAAGACTGAATACAATGTATCAAACAAAAGATGAAAAGATGCTGAAATACCTATTTTCATAAGTAGTATAGTACATTCCAAACTACAATTAATTTAAAGATATAAAGCAGGCTATTACATATCAATGAAGTGATATATAAAAAAAATGTAAAAATTGTAATATATATGATATATAACTACAGGGCTCTATTTTTTTCAGAGCACAAATACCAATAGGCATAAAATTTAGACAGGTCCCAATGCAATAATAGTGGGTGACTTCAATATACTACTCTAGATAGCTCATTCAAAATTAAAAATATATATATAAGCCACAAAATGGACAAACTAAACTAAATATGTATGAACAAGAAAAATTCTCACCAGGTCAGAAAATTTTCTCAAAGTGAATCACAATTTAAGGAACAAACCACATTTTATAAAATTAAAAAAAAATTTCTGATCTCTGATGAAACCATAATAGGAAAAAAACTTGAAATTGTCAAAAAAAATGCAGAAAATATACAATACCATGTAGACGGAACAATACACTTTTGAATGACCACTGGGTCATTGATAAAATCTTGGAAGAAATTTGAAAACTTCTGGTATCAAATAGAAAAATGAGAGTGTAACTTACAGAATCTTTGAGACACTATTACGGTAGTCCTAAGAGGTAAGTTTATAGAGTAAGTGTTTACATTTAAAAGAATCAGAAACAGGGCTAGAGCAATAGTTCTGTGGTTAACAGAACTAGCTGTTCTTACAGAGGATCAGAGTTCCCCACACCCACATGCAGCTTCCAACACTACTTGTAACCAGTAACACTAGTTACTAGTTACTAATCCTAGTAAGTCTTGTAACTCTGTTGCCCTCTTCTGACCTCTGTGGGACCAGGCACACACAGGGTACACAGAACAAAAAACCCATAGAAATAGGCAGAAAAAATTAAAATTAAAATAAAATCAGAAAGTACCCAATAAATAACCTAATGACTATAACCAAACATTTGGGCAACTTTCTTGCGTTCTTATATCTACCACTCTTCTCCACTCCTATCCCTTCTAACCTCCCAGCATTAGGAAGGAAAGGAAGTTGAAGAGAAAGTGGGCATCGAACTCTTTAGACTACTTCCTGCTGATTAGGGACATTGAGTTCCTTGGGGCACGTCCAGTCTTCATTGTCAGGCTATCTCCAATCAGCAACCAGCAAAACAGCATCAGCAGCACTAACAGCAGCCCCAAAGGCAGGGAAGAAGCAGCTGCTGTAGCCACTTAGGCTTCTGGCATCTTTATATCTTCTCAAAAACCCCCAGAATTCCAAACAAACTCTCCACAGCTGACAAAATCACATCACTACCAGAGCACAAGACAAATCTTAGTCTGCTGCTGTGGACAGTCTGAAGCAGATCACATCCCACAACTGGGATGAAAACAAAAGCATTCACGTCACGTAACGAGGTTTTATAAAATCCCAAATTCTCATTGTATTTCCCACTTTCTGTTTTAAACCATCAATTGTGCTGTATTTAGTGAGAAATTATAATTCAATGAACCAAATGCTTTTTGTGTCAGTAGTTTTTTTCTATAACCTGATGACTCGGCTTTTCTTGTCTGAAAGGGTTCATACTTTTTGCTGCAGAGCCTCAAGCTGGTGCCTCCCCCTTTTGTTTCCCAGTGGCAAGAGATTACTTTGCCACTTCTTGGACTGACACTCATTGATTCAATGACAGCCCTTGTTACAAGGACTACAAACCCTGGGTGAGAAGCCTAGACATTCTTTCAGAGAGCCCATTGACATTAGAAATGGCTTGTTCCTCTCTCTGGTGGAAGTATATTTCTCACAGTTAATACACCAGCCATTTTGAGATCTGAGGATTTTAGCGGGTTGGTCACAATGTCTTTGTAAATGACCGAATTAACCACAATTAAAGCACTGGGGCATTTCCGTATTTGAGACCTCTAGCTGTAGCTTGTCCTATGATATTGACATGATGCTTGTGGGAACTATTATCAGTCCTGTCCTTTATCTACTTACCCATTGGTGCTGCCCACAACTTTAATGGTCTAATAACTATTTAACATTCAGAATTTGAATTCTCAAACCTCAAGGCCTCTATCAACACCTGTACAGCATCAGGGTCTAATATAACTTTGTTTATAGCTGAAACCAATCTTTAAAAGAAATCTGTGAAGACTTCCCCAGAGTCTTGTACAATCTTAGTGAATGAGGTGGATCATTTCCCAGGCTCCTCAACTTTGTCCTAAGCTTTTAAAGCCACTTCGCATCTTCCTCTCTCTGTACCATATTAACCATTGTAACTGCTGGCCAGTCTCTAGAAGTGCTGTCACCGATCCCTTCCAATCTTGGGGAATAATTCTATTTTGGGTAGCTCAGTTACTTAATATTTGTTCAATGTAATGGGAATGCATTCCTTAGAAAACCACAGCCTCTTTAAAATGCCTCAGATCTATCATTTATATAGAATACCTCATTATCTCATCATAACCATGACAACACCATTAGTAGGCATGTGCTGTGCAATCACTGGGAAAACTGATAGCGACTTTGTAATCCCAGGCCCTTCCTCTGGCAGCACAGTTGGCTCAAGATAAACCCTTTCTCTCAAAACAAGCTGTTTCAGCTTTTCCTGCATGGCCTTCTCCTCCCAGCCGCACATCTGACTCTCCACTCTGCCTAGTGGGGCTGCAAGGACTTAAAACTGAAAGTCTGCAGCACTGGAGGGGCCAAGATCTGCCTTCTAGCCCAGTTTGCTTCCCTCTTTTATCCTGTGAGAAGCTCCCACTCTCAGTCACACCAGCTCTGCACCTTTTTCTTCTCCATTTCCCACAGTTACTTGATTCCCAAGCACTTCCACCTCTACCTGTAACCTCTCCAGTTGCACAGTTAATTGTGCAACCCTTTGAAAAATGAGAGAATAGGGACCCTTCCGGCTTTTCCATTTCATCCACTTTGTGTTTTTCAGATTCCTTTATTTTCACTCTCAACTTTTTAAACTACTCAGCCATTCTCTAAACCACCTTTTTTTTGACAGAATATAGAAATAATAATAAGAAGAAATAAAAAAAAATCTCTGGGACCAACCAGGGGTTGGGGGAGCAGTACATCCTCAGTGGCAACAGCCGCAATAAACGTTTTGGTAACATCCTGAAACAGAATATTCACTCTCTTGTACCCTGCCATCTCCTTTATGACATTAGAAGTCAGATTTCCCATTATGCCTAGCCTCACATTGGGTGCCACTTATACCACATTTTGGCTGCTTTATAGGATTCAATATTTCCCACCTTTCTCCACCCTAATTATTCCCAAACCCCAACACAAGAAAGAAGGTTAGAGGGCAAAGGGGGCATAGATCTCTTTGGAGTGCTTCCTGCTGATTGGGAGAATTGAATTACTTGGGGTAAGTCCAATCTTCTTCCTCAGGATGTCTCCAACCAGCAATCCAGTGAAAGCAACAGCACTGAGAACACCAGCAGCAACAGTGGCGGCAGCAGTGGCAGCAGCAGCAGCAGCAGCAGGGGGCGTAGCCACTGTCCTATTTCCAGGCTCTGGAATTATTATACCCTTTCAAGAGTCCTCAGAATCCCAAACATATACTATCTGCAGCTAGAAAAATCACATCCACCCTTGCTAAAGCGTGAGACAAATCATAACACGCTGCTGTGGGCAACCCGAGGCGGCCCCATATCCCACACGTGGATTAAAACAAACAAAAGACCATGTTCACATAACATAACTAGGTTTTTTAAAAAAATCTAAAATTCGCCGGGCTGTGGTGGCACACGCCTTTAATCCCAGCACTTGGGAGGCAGAGGCAGACGCATTTCTGAGTTCGAGGCCAGCCTGGTCTACAGAGTGAGTTCCAGGGCAGCCTGGGCTATTACAGAGAAACCCTGTCTCGAAAAAAACAAAACAAAAAAATCTAAAATTCTCACTACAAATGACACAGATTGAAGTCCTATGAAACCAAGAAAAATTTAACCCCCAGACAGTAGATGGTAAGAAAATAAAGGCATAAATTAATGAAATGGAAACTAAAAGAAAAATCTATACAGAGTTTAAAAACAAAGAAGACAAGGGGATGGCATCTGAAATGTAAATAAATAAAATGTCCAATAAAAAGAAAGAAAAAGAAAAAAGATGATGAGTTAAAAACCCATAGCCAAACTAATCAAAATAAGAGAGAAGACCCAAATCAGTAAAACTGCAGGTAGAAAGTGGGAGGTTATTGCAAATTTCAGTGGAACCCAGAGATTCATTACAGACTGTTTTGAAAACATAAAAATAGGTGGAAAAACCTAGAAGAAATGTATAAGTTTCTAGACAATATGACCTATCAAAATTAAATCAGTAAGTTATCAACAACGTAAACAGATCTATAAAAAAAATCAACGAGATTCAATCAATAATAAACAATCTTGTAAAATAGCAAAACCCAGGACTGGACGGACCACTGGCTAATTCTACCAACTCTGAAAAGACGAGCAAACACCTGTTAGTTTAGTTCCTCAAGCTGTTTCACTCAATAAAAAATCGATTCCAAACTCTTTCATCATTACTTTGATCTCCAAATTAGATAAGGATCCAATAAAGGGAGGGAAGAAAATGATAGACTTATTCCCCTTGTGAACTTAGACACAGATTCTACAAGGTCACCTTCAAGGACATATTGAGAAGATCACACAGCATAACCCATTTGGATTCACTCCAGGTATATGTTTGGTTCAACATATGCAAATCATTAGGTGTAAATCGCCACACAGCCATACTTGAGGACACAACTCACATGCTCACCTGAATCAATGCAGAAAAAAAAAAACCTTCTGGAAAGTTCAACAAAGTTTTAGGATATAATCCTTGAAGAAACTAAAATAGAAGAAACATATTAATCAAAAGCACACTACAAACAAAAATCCTGTAGCTAACATTATGCTAAGTTGGAAAAATGAAGAATATTTCTTCTAAAATCTGAAAGGAGACCAAAGTTCCTATTTTGTTCTAACAATATAGTGTTAAAAATAAGACTAGAGAAGAAATAACTGATGCAAACAAACAGGAGAATGACAACTTATAGACTTGTAGATAACACTATCCAGTAATAAAAGACCCTAAAGACCTCACCCAATAACTATTAAACCTGATAAATATTTCTGTCAAAGTAGCAGAATACAAAAATCACTATATGAAAGTGAGTAATTTCTGAATAAAGGCCTTTCCAAAAATATTAGAATTCATACTAAATTTAATGTGCATTTTCACCCTACTTATTAAGTAGTCTTATATATTATGTCCTTTCATATTTTATCAAACTGTCCTTGAAATACATTTCTCCACTGTAGAGAAGTGTCACACAATTATATAAATATTCTGTTATTGTAGAATCCTGGGCTGAAATTAAATTTTATTTATTATAAATAACCGTAAACATATCTTTGTCATTCAAACACATATTGTTGTGCTGTCTCTTGAGAAGAGATATTCATATGTTTCTTGGTCAAAGTTTACTTTTTGAGGGTATATTGTAAAAAGTATCAAACAAGTACTCCAGGGTAAATACTACAATTTTTAAAATGTTTACATCTAAACAACAAAATATTGTCTATTATATAAACTTTCAGTTGCTTCAATAACAATGAGATCAGGGAGTTTTGGTTTGCCGGTGAGCCATTTGCATGTTATCTTTGACAATATCACTAAAAATGAGTAAAGCATTTTGCATTTCTTAAGTAACTATTTTCTGATCATTTAACAGGGCAAATGCACTGGATAGGAGATGTTTTTATAGAGGCGTGTTAAGCACTATCTTCAGATTCAAGGAATTCCAGACATGAAGGAAATACAGAATCACAAGTTCAGTTATGGAAACACAATGTGGTTTACAGACAGGGGAGCAAAGCATAGCCTCTTTGAGAGAGAAGATGCTCTGGAAGGAAAGATGACACTTCCCAGAGAAATAATTAAGAGAATGCTTTGCAGTATAGGAGGTGGGAAACTTGTACATAACAAGTCTGGAAGTTTTGAGGGGCAGATACACAACTTGTGGAAGCAACTGCTGAGCTACAAAGTAGATTAGAAAAGTCCCAGGCAAGATTTACAAGAACCAGATGGTGGTACGCCTTGCAGCAATCTATGCTGAGACGCGTGACTTGATCTTAAAGATATACCTTAAGTCATCCCTTAGACCTAATACCTTCTGATTTCAGAGCTGAAGAAGTAGATGCAATTTAACTTTATAAGTGTCTCATCTGTAAGCCACAGCAATCTGTTTATACTTGTGCTGTGCTAAACGTGCTGTGGAAAACCCATTGCTGATTACTAGGCGTTTCCTTGGAGACATGAAAATTATTTTAGGAAGCACAGTGCCTGGCCCATTGCTCAAATCCACCAGGACCCAATTATTTCCCTGTTAGCATACCCATTCTTTATCTACTCAGTTCAAGGATGTGGTAACACCAGTCCAGCCACAGTCAAATTATATGAGTCTTAATGTTGTCAACTTTTTTCATTTTATACAGATTTGATTTCCATGACTTTACTAAGTCATTACATGCCATACATTTTCAGCATGTAGCTGAACCACACTGACCTTTTCGTCTGTTAGGATACAGATGTTAATTTTATAAAAAATTCATCCTTTCCCTGCAGAGGTCAAGGGGAAGCCTCTATCCTGCTCAGGTTCTGTCATCAGTAAAATCAATTTCATTGGACAGATGAGCTCTGGATTCCATAAATGAAGGGAATTGCTTAAATAAGACCACACACACAAACTATTTACAAAAAATACAAATAAGTATATACACGGATTAATTATCACAGAATAAAAACCTTGTATGTGATGGCTACTCTTGGTTGTCAACTTGACTACATCTGGTATTAACTAAAACCCCAAAATGGAGGGGTACACGTGTGAGGGACTTTTGCTTAACTTTAAATGGGAAAATGCACTTCTAATCAGATTTTTGAAGTAAGAAGTCACCCCTTTAATCCAGACCTTTTGAGCTGGGAAAACCCACCTTTACTCTAAGCCATATCATCTGCTGGAAGCCCATATAAGGACATGGAAAAAAGAACTTTTGCTCTTTACCTGTATCTCTTGCCTTGCTTGTAAGTCCATTTCTTCACTGGCATTGAAGCTTACTACTTTGGGATCCTGGTATATACTGAAGATCCATCCAGCCTTGTGGTCTGAATAACTACAGGATTCTTAGACCTTCCATCCATAGACAGCCATTCCTGGATTACCTACACCACGGCATGCCATTCCAATAAATCTCAAATCTCACATTCTCTCTCTCTCTCTCTCTCTCTCTCTCTCTCTCTCTCTCTCTCTCTGTGTGTGTGTGTGTGTGTGTGTGTGTGTGTGTGTGTGAGTGTGTGTGTGTGAGAGACAGAGACAGAGATTCATTATATAAGCTGTGTTACTCTCAATAATCCTGACTAATAAACCAACTAATGACCAGCCAGGTCATTTAATTAATTAATTGATTGATTGATTGATTGATTGATTGATTGATTCCACACAAGCAACACTCATCAGTTCTCCAGTCCTAGTCACTGCTTTCTTCCTTCTAATCAAGGCAATGGCCATTTTAACTTCTGTAACCATAGATCCACACCCCTTACTGTCTATTACATTACTATTGTTGGTCTATATCTACCTTCTCCACAAAATAGTCTTCCAGTGCATCCATGTTGTTGTTAATAGATATTTTCATTATAGGTTTTTTTTTTAAATATAATATTGGTAGATGCATGTGTATGTGGGCATTGTCTAAGGCTACAAACATATGGTTGCTAAATAATACATTGTGCATGCATGCCTGTCTACATGCATATATGAAGTGTGTG
>JANHMN010000001.1:111358796-111448431 GCA_030674055.1 Rhabdomys pumilio
TGTGTGTATGAGGTGTGTGTGTGTTTGTGTGTGTCTGAGGTGTGTATGAGGTATGTGTATATGTGTGTGTGAGGTGTGTGTGAGGTGTGTATATGTGAGGTGTGTCAGGTGTGTGTGAGGTGTGTGTGTATATGAGGTGTGTGTGTGTGTTAGATACTGCACAATGGCCTTCCAACTGCTGCACACATTCGATCTCTATCAGCAGTGCTCCACATTGTCTTTTGTTTTTAGCTTTTTTTTTTTTTAAACAACACATAGTGTTTTATGCCTTTTACCCCTCTATGAAGTGCATGAAGGTTTGTCTCTGGTCTCTTTTAAAATCCTTTTTTTAACTTTGTGTGCAATTTCATTGTGACATTTTCATACATAAATGTCATTAGGTTTTGTTCTTGTTTGTTCCTCTCTCCAGCTGCTCTCGCCTGTCCTCCTTGTCTGCAGCTTGCTGACCCTCTCTTCTCCCAAATTTATTCTGCTTCTCTTTCATGTCAAAAGTATCCCATTACCATTTCTACTTTCTTGTCATACGCATATATATGCAGACAGACAGATAGACATGGAGATAGACACAAATATACACGTTAAACCCATATATATTTTGTATATGAGAGAAAACACATGTCTTTCTGAGTCTGGCTTCTTTAACTTAACACTGTAGTCTTCAGTTCCATCCATTTTCCTGCAAATGTCTTGATTTCATTCTGCTTTACAGCTAAGATTCCATTGCATATGTGCACCATATTTTCTTTGTCAATTCATCTGCTGATTGACATCTAGATTGGTTCCATTTTCTAACTAGTGTGACTAGTGCAATAAACACAGGTGTACAAATTATCTCTGTGACATGATACAGTCTCTCATGTATTACACAGGAGAGGTATATCTGCTCATATGGTCATTTAACTGTTTGTTTTAAGGAAGTTACATACTATTTTGATTGGTAGGCAAAGCAGCTTACATTCCCACCAGCTGTGAATAAGCATTTCCTTTTCGCTACAGTTTTGCTGGTATTTGTTACAACTTGTTACTTGATGATAGCCGTTGCAACTGGGGTGGGATGGAATCTCAAAGCCATATTTGTTTTCCTATAAATATGCATTTTAGTGACATCTGTCCATTCTCAAATCCAGGCATTACTTAGTCATTTATCTTTTACTTATTGAATTGTTGAGGGACTTTATATATTCTTGATACTAGTCCTTTGCCAGTTAAATGTTTTACAGGTATCTCCTCCCAGTTTAAGATATACCTCTTTACTGTCTTTATGTGTCATTTAACGTCAGAGCAGCCAGTTTATTATTTTCTTTATTGTCTTGTTTTCTCTTGTACAAGAATCCTTTACACACTCTGTCATGTCCTTTGGAATGGACTATTAAATGGTGTTTCTTTTCATCAGAAAATTTATGGTTTTGTAACCAATGTGACATGAACATGGGTCAGGCACGTTGGGGCATACTGAGACACTTGAGTCTTATCCAGCTCAAACTGACTTGTTTCTTCTGAAACTCTTTTGTCTGAGCTTAATGCTCTTTGAACCATGGACCCTGAAGTATTTGTCTGTCAAAGACATGCATATCTTTCTTAAAATATATCCCATCATTTGCATCAGTGCTCTTGGTTTAAGTCCAGCCTAGATGTTGTTCTGAGCCAGTAGATACTGTTGTTATGCCAACCTTATCTACGTTAGTATCCTGAGTATCTCTTCTACTCCTACATATGAGTACAGCTATATCCCGTTTGAGAGAGACAGAAATGAACAGCAATTTGTCGACTTCTAAGTGCTGAATTCTATGGCATACTGACTTGCTGCTCAGCAGACAGCTGATGCTCTTGTTTTGCATTGTGTTGCACAGGTGGTCTTTCCTTGGTCAATCTCTCCTTTTCCCATGGGTTAGGTTGGCTCCATCCCAACCCATTTCATCTGTAGATGTGAACTCACTACACAGATTCACTCAACAAGAAAAGTTAAACCCCACTCTCCCTTAGGTCAGTGATGGATTTTAAGCATAGCAAACAGAGCTGTGGGGCCTTCTCTACTATGACAGCAGAATTGTTCTCCCTTTACACGAGGAGCTACAAAGGCTGCCAGTAAAGCGGTGCTGCTAACTGCCACCTTTTCTGGAAACATGAGAGGGTATATCTGAGAAAGAATAAAATCAACCTGAAGTACAAAGAAGACGGAGATGAGAGATGAAGGGATGGAAATGAGCCTTGTGGGATGACTCAGACCTTCTGTGTGCTTTACAGTGTGCAATAAAGCATGCCAGAGTAATAAGGACCCAATGCAATGGGACAAAAGCTAAGCTCAGACCTGCTGGTGAGAATAACAGCTCATGATACAATGCTGATAGCTTAGAACAACATTCAGTTTGCTAAATAACTCAAATAACTAGACTTTTCTACCCTAGAGGACAATCATTCACAAATATCTAAGTTAATAACAAAAAGTTATTAATTTCAAACCGTGAAAGATATTTTTAGGTAGTAACTGAGATATTAGGGTGGGGGAAAGATATGTTGGCCTGATTTTTAGTCTCTAAATTTAGCATTTCCTATTCCAAATTTACAAATGATCTCAGAATAGCCCATGCACTCAAAATGGGTGTCAGACAGATATTCTAAAATGACCAGTAGTGTTTAGAACCAGAATTCAAGCCAAATATAACCTGAAAAGTCTCAGGAGGAGGTATTGGGGAATATAGCTGTGCCCTATCATGGTCACAGCAGCGTCTTCTGTCCTTGTCTGGATGTTTGACAGCTTGAGTTAAAATGCAGCCCAGAAGTTTGTGCAAACCATCATCAAAGAATTATATGATCACCTGTCTTCTGAAGGTCTTTTAGTGTTCACATTGTGGGATGTGTGTGACCTGCAGAGGCAGGTCTCACCTCCAAGGTGAAGACTATGGTTTACTTCCAACCTTTATGGAGGCTTCTCTCTTCAACAGAAGGGATGTGTCTACCTGTCTTTTATCCAGAAGGTTGTGAGTCAATTTAGTTAATAACCTGGTGACCTTTGCTATCTATGGGGCTGAGCCGCACCTGAATCTCCTAGAACATTTATCCCAGACTCTTCCTTCCTCCTTAGACCTTCATCTCGGGTATCATTTCTCAGTAAAGAGAACCCATCCTTAGGGGATATGTCACACATACTTTGTAGCTTGGTGACCTCTATATTATATGAATGACCACAACTCATTTTCCCCCAGGTTGCCTTGAACTGTATTGTGCACATGGGATTGGGGTAATTGTTACTAGGAAACATTTTTCCAAAACTGTTAACTGCCTAAAGAATAAACTGCCAGTGTCCGAGCCTAGAAGTTTGAACCAACATTGGATACTTAAGTCGTGTTGCCCCGGGTTTCCTTCTTGCCCCACTTGGATCATTTCTCTGCCAGCCTTAGAGTTTGCAGGGACTCCAACATCATAGTGCTTGGCACCATAGACCCTTCTATGTACCTATAGGCTAGAATCTTCCCTCTCACATTCACCAGCAGAATCTTGAGTATAGGTAACTGCTTATTCTAAGCTATTCCCAAGAAACTTGTCTGAGCTGTTTTTCTCTTTAAGAACTAGAGGCAGACATATGTCTGCTGTGACCAATGAGACCTGAATGTCCATGTGGTCTGGGGAAGTTACAAGAAAACATCAGGTCTTAATGAGGAAAAAAAAAAAAATATATATATATATATATATATATATATATATATATATACACACACATACATATATATATTCTCAACACACACACACACTCACTCTGTTATGGCCTACTCATCCGTCTCTATTTTTGCTTAGTCATGAATCCGTAATCTGAAGAGCTATGGGATATTGCAGCCTTCAGCTATGGCACAAAGACAAAAGCCAACATGGAGCTACAAGAAGATTGAACATTCTGCACCTCTGATGTCATTGATGAGTATGTGAGCCAGTGTGAAGTTGTCTGATTCCACTGATTTATCAGTGGCATATAAAACAATATGCAGTTACTGTTTAATCAAACGCTTCTAATTTACAACCAGAATAAGAATATCCATGTGCCATTTTTGTTCTCTATACCTTTAAACTTGTTGGAAGGCTCTTTCAACATTTCATGTTGTATGTCTCCATTTCTGCAGATCACTGATACCAACGGGGCATGGCCCTGTGCCCACCATGTACCACTTACTATAGTTGAGTATGTCTGTCATCATCACTGGGCATCAGCTATTTGTTGTAAAATTTTCAATGAAGTAAAGTTGAGCATATTGTGCTAAGGACCCATTGCCAGGATGAGTACTCTCAAGGTCAGGGTGAACCTGCACTGAAAGAACAAATGTGACGAAGTTTGGCATGGCAAAAGGCATTGCATAGGTTAACTTTTCTCATCATTCACAGTGACAAAATGCTAAATAAGACAATTTAAGGTAAGGAATTATTTATTTTTGTTCATGGCTTGATAAAGTGTGGTTCATTGTTGCTTATCTGCATAGGCCTAGGCAGATGCTCACAGTTGCTGGGGCACGTGACATGAGAGGTTCTTCATGATACACAGGAAGTAATGGAAGAAATAGTGGTGCTCACTGACATATGTTATTACCGCTTTCATTTCCATCCCACTTGGAAGAGGGAACAAGAGACTGATTTGCTCTTAGTAAATACTAAACATGGCGAGAAGTAACCCACTGGTCTCAGTTCCATTGGCTGAAACAGATTCAATCATCTGAACAAGAAAAGGAGTGAGATAAGACCGTTTCCTCTTTTGCCTGTAGCCCTCCTTATGTCTTTGGAATCCCTCCCTAATCCCTTCTCATTATTTCTTCCATTTCTTTCATCTGTTTTTGGAAATAGAAAACTTTCCGTAAACTATATAAAGATATTTAACATTTGGGTAATCATATCATATGTTCTTTCTAAGTATCCATGTGTCAAACTTTCTATTTCAGAAATTTCTACTCTAATTGTTGAGTTCATGTTCCTTATAACATTCCTTGGAAATTACAGGCACCAGTTTATCTTGCCCTTCCTCTTGGCAGAACAGAGTATAGTCAGCAATCCCTTACCAGTACCTATTTCTGATTTATTCTGTCATTGTCTTAACCCCTCATTAAGGCTCTTGGTGGCCTTGGTGTGGTCTGGTTGGCATGCCTCTTACTTTAGTTCTAGGCGTACTTGCAGTGGAAGAAGAAGAAGCAGCAATGACATTGGAACTCTCAGAGGGGATCGAGTGTAGGAGATCAAACTCCTCATGTGGGGTGCTCCTATCTGAAGTCCTGAAGGGAATGAGCACAGTTTGCAACAGCATTATCCCCAGGAAGTATGAGCTGATCTGTGCTAGTCAGAAAAATCTAGTCTTCAACTAAGTCAATGACAAATTAACATCTTTATTCTTCCTCTCTTCTGCTACATAAACAAATGAAAACCACAAATGCATTCATTGGACTCTATTGCATAGTGATCACTGTTCTGAAAGTCATAATTACTGCAGGCTTGACCTGAATCACCAGGGTACTGAGATTAAAGAGAACACGATGATCCCGAATGGCAATAAAACCCTGTTGACCATAAAACAATGAAAACAATGATAAATCATCACCTAACACAAAATAGTCACACTTCAGATGCTATTCCACTTGCTGACCAGGTGGTCTTAGCTTTGACGGAAGATCCCTGTGCCAGCCTCTGGCCAGCAGCATCGAGAACAAACAGAACTCAGGCCCACACTGTGCCCTAGAAGAAGTAAAAAATTATGTATAATGTTTTAAGCTGTGAAACGCCAGCAACTTCCTATAACTTGCTGACATTTGGCACTCAGACCTACATGTGTTAGATGTCAGAAAATTGTTGTAACTATAAGGAAAGAAAAATCAGTGACACCAAAAATAGGACAAAAATCAGTGACAGCAAAAAAAGGAGAAATGTTAGTTTGTTAGTAAAATTTGTTGTCATAGTTTCAAAAAAATGTACTTTTACCAAATTGGTTAAGACTGTATTGGGTCACTCAGAAAGAAATAATGGTTCTATCTTAAGTAAAGTGATTACTTGAGAAAGCTAACATTGCTGTCCCACATAGACAAGGGCATCTGTCCCATGGATCACTGCCTCTCTGTATTGGGATCAGGGAAGGGCTTTTATAATGTAGCATCACAAGAGAGGCCCGACATCTCGCAGGAAACCTGTCATCACAGGGCTGGTGAGGTGGTTCACTGACTAAGGCATTTTCCACAAAGCTTGTAGGTGTAAGTTCAATATGCACAACTCTTGTAAAGATAAAAGAGGACAACCTACTGCCCAAGGCTGTCCTCTGACCTTTCCATGGACCACGACATTTGTCTCATTATATACACAATAACAATAAACACAATAAAATTGCAGTAATGTCCTTTGGAAGGAATTCAAAAGTGAATTACTTTTACCAGATCTGGGAACAACTAAAACAACCTACTTAGCTACTGTGATAACATACCAGTATACATCGTTAGAACAAACAAACTATCCTCACCTTATAGGAAAGTTGCATTAAAATGAGACCACACACCTTCAAACAAGACCCTACACAGAGGGGTTTTTTTTTCTTTAAAATTAGAATATATAAAAATTCCAAAAACCTAGATTATTTTAAAATTTTATTTATTTATTTATTTGTTTGTGTATTTGTTTTAGATGAAATCTCTCTGTGTATATCACTGGCTGGCCCAGTATTCAATTCCTCAAACTCATAGCAATCCTCCTGCCTCAGCTTCCTAAGATATATTAAACACCTTTGGCAACAAACTCTAGTGAGTAGAGACTAGAAATCAGACTCCTCACTGTGAAGGTCAATGCCCTGATGCATGCTTTGCCTTGAGTGTCTTGGCTTGAATGAGTCACCACACTTCTGTCCTGTTTCCTTTCAGTCTTTTGCATGCCCCAATCTAGCTATGCAGGCCTGATAGAGCTGTCAATCACCAGCTAGGTAGCTACTTCCTACCATGAGTCTGAAATAAAGAGACAGAGCCCCTGATGTCTCTACTACAGAGTTGCAATAGACGCAGACAACAGTTACATACCTGTTAGGGCATTGTCATTTTCAGTGTGGACTCTCATCTCAAAAGTCTTTTATAAGCCAGAGTCTCATTAAACTGTCCTTATAGCATTTCAGCATTCTCTACTTTACCAAATCAGTAAATGTGAGAAAATGAACATGTTAACAGTAAGAAAAACAAGTTCATTTTTTCTCTTACTACTGATGTTTCACTGAGTGGACATATTGTCAAACTGGCTTCTAAATATTCAAGTTCAGACCAATACACAATCATAACCAGAGTGCTGCTCTCAGGCTTCCTCAGAGTATTCTCTGCTTTGCAGAAGGCAGTGGTGAATGCAGACTCACGATATGTCAAAGTGCTAAACAGCAGTGATTGTCAAGGACCTAATCCCTAAAGTCATCCCTCCAAGGTCCAGAGAACAGCTTGGAAGGGATAGAAGAGAAGAGCTGGAGGACACGAAGGGGAGCTCTGGAATGCTGGCTTTGGACATGGCACAGCACATATGAGTACACAGTAGCTCTGGCCATCTTCGTAGACTTACACATAAAAAGGGCATGAAAGTTGGGGTATTAAATGGGGGAAATGCAGGCGGTCAGAACATGTGGGATAGAGATAAGAGAGGGCAATGGTTACAGTACATTGTATACATGTATGAAATTGCCCAAACTAAAAAGAATAAAAAAGAAAGAGATAGGAGGATTACATTCCTACTTTCTACTCATGAAGTCACTTCCTGAAAACCACATGCATTGTGTGTGAAACTTTTAATATTATATTTTAAATGGTAGAAATTAGTGAAAGAACAATAAAATTCTATCAAAACATCTACATATTCGGCATCTACTGTATATTAAAAATTAAATAAGCTGCAGTGGGAATGATAAGGACTACACACCCTCTCATACTTACAGATGGCCCAATGGAAAGCAAACAGAAATGGGGGATTGGAGCAAGAAGAGGGCATATCTGTCTGCCATATTACTGGCTACAAACTTGTAAAAAGCCAATATTTGCCTCTGAGGCACTAGAACACTGCTGTTCTGCATAAATGACATCCTTCAAATCTTGGCACAACCTCTAGAGTAAACTTTATGAATCTTGTGCAAATTTTAAGAACGGTGTACATGGCCTTCCATATCATATCCTTCATTTGGCATTATTTGCTGCTGTTAAATGTCAAGGTGTCTCAGCCAAGCCAAAGCTAGACAGTAGATATGGCTGACCAGACACCCTAGCTAAAGTAGACTTCTTTCCACTGCTTTTATTTGTACCAGCTGACTGACACAGGAGATAGAAGTGCTCCTGCCTCCCAGAAAAGCTGACCATATAGAATTCAGACTGCCAGGAAGGTTTGGGGTGTGGTTTGCTCAGCTCAGAACGGAAATTGAAGTTGGTGGATGGCAGATGCAGGGATAGGTAAAGTGGTCAGTACTTGCATGTGAATGTGCTCAAATTCCTACCCAGTATGGAAACCAGGTAGAGAAAGTGGGTTCTTCAGATACTCGTCACTAAATACTGTTCCTTTACCTCTGTGGCAGGAGCCTTATACATGAGCCACACCCAGCCAGCCTTGCCAGAGCAGACTTCAGTCTCCACAAGCAGCCACTAACAAAGCCAGACTTCTTCTTCTCATGTATAATGTTCATTTGGCAGCCTGTAAACTGTACTCCTGCCTATAAACTGTTTACACAAACACTGTTCTTGGGTAACAGTGTAAAACACGTTAGATATGGATCCAGACCGAAGCACAAACACTGGCTTCATCTCAGCACCTCGGTACTAAAGATTCTTATCTCTGTGAATCTCGGTTTCCCTCTAAGAACACACAAGGCATGCCTTTGTTTTTAACACTTTCTGTCTCTGTCTCTCTGTTTCTGTCTCTGTCTCTCTCTGTCTCTGTCTCCCTTCCCCCCTCTTTCTCTGTGTGTGTGTGTGCCTGCATGTGTGTGTACATTCATGTGTACATGAGCACAGGCTCACACTGCATACTGTGCATGTGACAGGTACAGAATAATATGAGGTGTCGGTCTTTAAGAGGCTTCAACATTTTGTCTGAGATAGGGTTTCTCATTGATCTGCAATTTCATCAAACCGACTGGCTAGCCAGTGAGTTCCAAGAATCCACTACACCTGGCTTTTGGCATGGGTTCTGGAAAACTGAACTCAGGTCCTCATACCTGCAAGGACACTATTTTACTGACTGAAACATCTTCGCAACCCGTGGCCTCATTTTTAATGATTAAATGAAATAATTATTCAAGAGAGTGCATTGTGAAGCCTGTGATATGAAAACATAAATGTCCCCTTCTACCTCCATCCATGTGTTTTGTCTTTCTCTGTTTGTTTGTATGTCTGTCTTCTTGTCATTCTGTCTCCCTCTGTGTCTTTCTCTTTTTCTCACACTCTTTCTTCACCATTGTTCATTTGTAAAGGCCACTAGGAAAACCAATTCCATGAGAATAAAGATATTTCTGAAACTGCCATTTCTCAGAGATACTTGTCAGATGTATCAGTGGCTGTGTCATGTTCATTTAGCCAAAAGGCAGCATTTTCTTCTTTCTGTTGAGACACAAGATGATAGAATTAAAAGGGAAGCAAAAGCTGGGATAGACGGAGAAAGAACACTCATTCTTGTGTAGATACTTCCTGGTAAGCAATACCTGATATGTCAATTAAGGTGACCACTTCAGAAAATAACCAATACTTAAAATGACAGATAATATATTTTCATACATCAGGGTAGAAAATATCTATGCTTAAATGATTTGTGGATCTATTTCCAATTCAAGATGAACCCATAATTCACAGAGGATCCTCATGAATTATTAATACTTAAACTCTTCTTTGCACCTATCCTGTGATACTGGAGGCATTACTGAAGAATACTTTGTTGTAACTTCTGAAAGAAAAGATCAAAATGGGTGGGCTGCTGGAACAGACTTATATATTAACCTCAAGTTTAGACTGCATAATTTTAAGGCAGAATATAGATTTTGCAAATCCCAATACTTAGCTTAAACTAAAAACAGACTCCCAGACTTTTCTTTTAAAGCCTAATTATTTCATAGTTGGCAGATTAGGGATGCCTTGGATCTTTTCATTGTTGTAGGGTGAGTTACTCCTTTATAACTTAGAATAATTGACACAGTACGTATATTAATTTAGTTCAGGCAACAGTTTTGTTGATTTGAAAATATTTTTTCATTGGATATTTTATTTATTTACATTTCAGATGTTAGCCCCTTTTTCCACCCACCCAGACATTCCCTATTTCATCTCCCCCTCCAGTTTCTATGAGAGTGTTTCCCCACTCACCCACTCACCACCTCCCTGCCCTTGAATTCCCTCACACTGGGGTATCCAGCCTTAATGGGACCAAGGACCTCCTTTCCCACCTATGCCCAAGAAGGCCATCCTTCCTTACGTATACAGCTGGAGCCAGGTTCCCTTCCTGTATGTTCCCAGGCTGGTGATTTAAACCCTGGGAGCTCTGGTTGGTTGGTATTGTTGCTCTCCCCATGGGGTCACAAATCCCTTCAGCTCCTTCAGTCTTCTCTCTAACTCCTCCATTGGGAACTCCTTGATCAGCTCAATGGTTAGCTGTGAGCATCCACCTCTGTGTATGTCAGGCTCTGGCAGAGCCTCTAAGGAGACAGCTGTATCAGGCTCCTGTCAGCATGTACTTCCTGGTATCCACATCAGCATCTGCCTTTGGTGACTGCACATAGGATGGATGCCCAGGTAGGGCAGTCTCTGGACTCAACTTCCAGTGCTTTTGCCCTCTGAGCCATGGCTCCAGCCACCTGGGGTGGCAAACACGCTGGGTCCACAGTTCAGCTCAACAGAACCCCCCGCAGCCATGCTCACACTACAGCCCTACTACTATTGCTTGTCTTCCCTTTCATGTCCATCTCCTATTTTAATTGCAGAAGAATAGAAATGAGAATAGACTAGAGTAGGTTTCTATATCAACATACCTCAGCACGTTCACAATAATGTCTTTTATGTAACAAGTAGTTATAAATAGTTTGGGTTGATTGGTGGTACAGCACATAGACTGATGGCATAGCACATAGACTGATGGTACAGTACATAGACTAATGGCATAGCAATAGACTGATGGTACAGTACATAGACTCATGGTACAGCACAGGTCCATCAGCATAAGTGATATGATGGATTTGAATAAATTGCAGACTAATTTTACAAGTTATGAACAAGATAATCACACAATTCCTTGTTCCCACGGGGGCAGCCAGGGTTAGAAAGGATACTGCAGACAATTCTAAGGAGGATGTTACTGGAATGCATGGCCATTTGAGGTCATATGGGTATGAAGCGTGCCTTCCATGTGTGCCTGGAATGGACGGTAGAAGCAAAATTTGAAAACACTGGTGCACAGACTCTGTGGTCTCATCCCAGAACTTCCCAAGCTGGGCCTTCATGCCACTGCTACATCTGTGTTTCTACTCTCATCTCTCCTTGCCTTGGAGTGGCTACTTTTAAGATCCTCGATTCCACCCTACATCTATTCTAAGTGACCACATTATCCATCAGATGTGTAGCCCTCTGTGTGTGAAGTAAGGGCATCGCCCTGATAGGAGTGTGTTACTTCCTGATGGTAGTATGTGTGGAAAGGCAGGGATGCTGCCAGTCAAACATGCCACAGGATCTACACATACGTCAGAAGGTTCTGATGAAAGACAACACATCCCCTACCACTTATCTCAGGGACAGGTACACAGACCAGGAGTTGAGTGCTGTCTCTGCACCTATGAGTGAGCACTTAGGCACTTGGCAAACAGTGTGTAACAAGGTCACATGGTAATCATCTCACAGTGGTTCTGTGAAGGGCCACTGAGCCTAGAAGAAACTCATGAGAGCCAGAGCCTGGGGAAACACTCAGGCTAGGATACCACTGGGTGTGTGACTTTAAACAAGAGTTTTTCTTGTCTTTCTTGACAAGGCAAGAATGAGTAAGGCTGATCTAGGGACAGCTTGCCTAGCATACACAAGGGATGCTAGAAACAAAACAATAATAAACTGCACAGATAGTAACAATAATTGAATATATCATCATAAGAAAGAGACTGGAGTCAGTGTGAGGTTGTCTCAAAGCTGTGAGGCACTCAGAAGCCTAGTTGCCTTTACCAAGTCAGACAATTCTCTTTCCTATGCGTTATGCCCTAGTATGTTGGGGATTTAACTATTTCTTAAAAGACCATCCAAGTGCAGCTGAGCCGTTTTTTCTTGTTTCTGCAATTCTTGGCCATATCACCTCCAGACAAGCATTATTACTTAATGAAAAATAAGTAAATAGATTTTTCTTTTCAAATTAAGAAAAATTCATTAGGGAATGACACAACTTTGGATGGCAGCAAAGTGAAGCTGCAAGCCAGTCTGTCTAATTTGGGATGCAGGAACATTCAGCTGTGGAGATTGAATTGATTCTGGAAAACCTGCATTTTTGGATGCACTATGGAGTCTCTTAATGTATCTAATTTCATTAGGAGTTTGAGGGGAAAATACCAGACTTCTGCTCTCTGTGGTCACTTGCTCTGTAACCCCTGACAGTCATTTAATATCCCTAGGTCTAATTTTATTTGTAAATCACTTGGAAGAGTCTAAGGCCAAGTTTAGGGCTGCAGAGATAACTCAGTCTTTAAAGTGCTTGTCATGCAAATGTGAGGACCTGGGTTCAATCCCCCAGGATCCACATAAAATATTCCATGGATAGTGGAATACTTGTAACTTTGGGAGACTGAGACAGTCAAATTCCTGGGCTTAGTGACAAACCATGGGCCAGTGAAAGACCCTTTTGCAAAAACAAGATGGATAGAACCTGAATAATGACACTTAAAGGTTGTCCTCTGGTTTCCACATGTATGCACACACACATGCACCTGCACACACACATAAAACATAAATAAATAATTAAATAAGTAGTGCCTTCTAGTTCGGAAATTCACATCATTTTGGATTCATTACAATTTTAAAAGCAAGATTTCTTTTTCATTATTTTTGTCTTTTATTGGAAATATGAATGCTTGGCTAGGATTAATTTACCTGGCTGAGTAAGAGCGTTTGTAAGATGAAGCTGTCAAAATGAAGGAGTGACTTTGTAGACGCAGAATATTAAAGTGCAATTGACCTTGAACTATCCTGCCTGGACATGGCTCAAAACTTCTATCCAAAGCAACGTTCTTGAGACTATTTACCTAATATGCAAATTAAAATCATCATTAAAAGACCAGTGATGGTGTGGTAGCTCTATGATTAATGACTTTCATGGCCATAGGAAGAGATGGTCATTAATTGGCCTGCCTGATCTCTTGCTACTCCTGTCTCTTGGGGTGGAGCTGGTTGCTGACTTGACTCCTTGAGGAGCAGGGACACACTCTTCACCTGACCACCCTGGTCTCACCCCTCCTCCCTCCATCTTAATACTGAAGAGAGGTTCCCCATTGAATAATAGTGAAAATAGACCCAGTGACAGGAGTTAGATAATATACTCTGTGGCTGACAGGAAGCAAAACAAGACACTATGAAAGAAGAAATACCAAGTAAGACTGAAGAAAATTATGCAAACCACATGCTAGTTTTTATTTCAAAAGGTGAAGTCTGTGTATCGATTTTGTGCACATCGCTTCCTCTGGTCTTGTCTCTTTCTTTTTTGGGTGATGACCTTCTGGCTCAGTATGTACCACCTTCTTTTATAACCAGGAGACCACCTCTGAGACTCCATGGTTTTGTCTGCAGAAGCATTTTTGTTCTAAAAATTCTCCATCTTGGTGAGTCTGTAATCTGTAAGCTGTAATCTTACTGCAAAAAGAAGGCAAAGTATGTTCAAGGAAATCTCAAGGTCAGAGTTGTATGTCAGGAATTCATAATTCATAAATAACAGAGGATTTGAAAAGACAGCACAGACATAATTCAGGGGTCTGAAGCCTTATTATTCTGATTATTCTGATCAGGTCAGCAGGACCTAGAGTAGCTGAATGTAATCTGAGCTGCCCATATATTCATCCTTCACTACACTTGGGTTTATCAGTGGGGTGGGATGTACAGGGTATGGTGACATGTAGAGGTCAGAGGACAACTTCGGGAAGCCAATTGCTTTCCCCCTTCCTACTCGTTGAGGCATTTTTCTTGAGTCTTAGTTGCATTTTCCAAGCTAGCTATTCCTCTAACTTCCAGATGATTCTTCTGTACCCTGGAGCTGTTTGTGTAAAGCTTCAAGTATCACAGCTGAGCACATGAAGTGACTGGCACTCAATCCTTAGTTGCCGTTGTTAACAGAAAAATGACCTGGTCCACAAATTACCACAGGAGTGCCAGGAGTACAGATGGGGACCACTACTATTGATTTTTATCTGGATTCAGGTTTGCAAGCATCAGTCTTATCTGTTGAGCCATTTCTTAGGCTCCAGCTAGTTTTAAACCAGTCTCATATGACTGCCATCATCTGTGCTTCTGTCTCCCGTTTGCTCAACTCTCTCAGCACAAGTCCTAATCAGGACCTCTTCAGTCTTTTCCTTTCTAACACTGTCTCTTCTTATAAAGTAAAGCTGGCTTTCCTGCAATTATTTCTCAACTTATTTTGTTCTTTGCACAGCCAGTTTCTAAGAAAGCTGTTTGCTGCTCAGTGCTTCTCATTTTCGATTTACCTCTAGATTGGGCTCAGGAGTAGACCATCGAGGATTCAAGGGCAAGGAACTAATCTGAGTGACAGCTCCAGAGAATGCTTTAGGGGTGGAAAGGGAGATAAGAAAGAGAAGAAAACCAATACAGGGGGAGTCAATCATGCCAGTGACTCTCAAACTGGATCCACTTCTAAGCGCATGCTCATAAATGCACTAAGTGCTTCTGACCAAATATCTATGTCAACTCAAATCCAGCAGCTACATCTATACCCAAACCCATCTCTTCCAGTCCCTGCATATGTGATGCTGAGTTATTTAACAACACCTCTGAGTACTAGATAACTCTTGCATAAGAACAAGAACAGTGCCACGGGTTTAAGTTGGGGCTCTTTGTGTAAAGCAGCAAGCACCAAACTGAGCACAGGAAGTGGCCAGCAGTCAATCACTAGCTGCTGTTGTTAAGGGAATAATGACCTGGTCCATAAATCACCTTGTGACCATGCATTTCCTGTGCACAAACAACCTTGTGACTATGCATTCCTTGTCTTTGTTCAAGGATCTGCCATCAACCCACTTGCATCAGAAATTTAGAAATTATCTCAGAATCTTTCTCACTCTCAACATCAGGCACCACATTCTGCCAACTCTAACTCCCACGTTTTTTCTCAAATTTGTCATTTCCTCTTCATCCTTCTTCCTCTGCCTACTGCCAGCTCTCATAATTTCTGACTTAAAATTTCGTGGGGGTGTTCTTATGATATGGAATACCAAGCATAGTGTCTGACAGAAAAATAATAATGTAATAAACATCTGAATGGTTTAACTATCAGCAAAACATCCCTGTCATCACAAATGACACCATGCTTTTCCCAGGTACCTAAGAGTCCTTGATTCCACATTTTTCTCTGTGGCATGCGTTACCCATGACAAATCTTGGTGCCTCTGTCTGCACACTATTCTGCTCTAAGCACTGCCAGCATGTCCTCTTCTGGAGTCCTAACCTGGAGCCTCTCACATGTCCCCCAGATGGTCCTCCTCTCACCTTTCAGTGTGAATTAGACCTCGTCATGCCTATTCTTTTACCTTCTTATGGTTATTAATTTTAAATTTTTTACATTTATATGTTCATTGTTCTCTCCATCTCTCTTTTCTCTCTCTGCGTATGTGTTCGTGTGTGTGTGTGTGACATGTACAGAGGTCAGAAGACAACTGCAGAAGTCAAAGATTTCCTTTCAACATCTGGGTCACAGTGAATGATCAAACTTGGATTGTCACACTTGGTAGCAAGTGTCTTTACCCACTGAACAATTTACCAGTTTCATCACTTTCAGCTAAACTCTTAATAAATACTGTCCTCAATACTCTGAAGTCTTTTGTTAATGTTTGTCTCCTTATCTTTTCCCACCTTTCCCTTTTCTCATTTTGTTTTGGCAAAAATAAGCTTTGTGCTGCAACTGGAGCATGCCAAGGTTATGTGTTTGTTACCAATTCTTTTCTTTTATGAACTTGTTGTACCATCTTTCCTGTGATTGTAAGAATAGATATCTATTCACCTAATAGAGAACACCACCAACAGACAAACAATTCTATCCAAATCTAGCTTACTAACCTGTGAGTTTGTAGGGTTTACTTACAGGAACATTAGTAAAGAGTTTACTAACAGGAGCCTAGGTGGCTCAATGGCACAAAGCCCATCCCAGCCCTGACACTCCCTGACTCACCTGCAAACAGCCCCACTGAGGTCTTCTCTCCCTAGCTCTGGGATTTTGCGACATTCCAAGTTTCATATTTTTCATCAACTTTCTACTCTCATGTGCCTCCTTCCTCCCTCTAGGAGAGGGTATTTTTAACTAAGAGGAAGCACCTGTATAAGAGGACCCCCCCCACCCCGCATCTTTCTGATGTATCTTTCTCATTTGTGCAACAACTCACGACACTTATCTCATTAGTTGCTTTATATTTTTACATCTTATTGTCTGGTCCCACTCCTAGAATAAAAGTTACCGAACATAGAACTCAAGTCTCACTAGTTACACAGAGCCCAAGGCAGTGCCTAGTACATACTAAGGTCTCAATACACTTTTGTTGATAATCTTTCTTAACCCCTAACTCTGTTTAAAAATAGGCCCTTTGGAAAATTGTAAAGGCACAAATACTAACAAAAAGAACTTGAATGCATAAAGGTAAGGATGGAAAATTAATTTTGACACATGGATAAAGCTAACTTAGTAAGATGACACTTTTGTCTTCAAGTTTTAATTCAGTTCATCTATTTATTATCTTTAAGACATAGAAGGAGAAAAGGTCTAAAAGACTTCAACATAGACAACGGATGTGTGCTGCTGTGTGCTGACCAACCACTCTTCAGCAACACTGAGAAACCAACACTTTGAGCTGAGAAGACCCACTTCTGTGAGCCAGATCACTTTTGGTTTGATATGATATTAATAAATTCTTTCTCTCATGTGTCCCCCAGCACTCAGTCTATGAAATTTAACATAATAATAGTGGAATAGTCACAGAATGGCACATTCAAAGCGATGCTTTTTTGGTGGCATGGATGTGAAGGCCGTTGGCACAGCACAGTGGGCAGATTCTTATGGTGTCAGGGCCAAGGGGTTGCTCAGCAAACAGCAGGTGTCTCAGCCCTGTCTCCTTGGTGGCTTCATGCTGCTTAACCTGGAAATCCTCAGCCAGTTTCCAAGGCTCCTTTGATTTCCCCTGAGAATCCCTGTACCAAAAACAGCTCTTCTGGTAAGCTTGAGCTGAGGAACAAATTGAGCTGGGAACACTCCCATGATTCCCATCCCCAGAGAAGCTGCTGCTTTTAATTATAGCACAGATTTAGATTTCCAGCATGTTATTTTGAAGAAAAACAGGGGGGATGGGAGTAAAAAAAAAGAAACTACCAAGATATTTTTTGAAAGCAAAGCCTGAGAATGAGCTGATCATGTGTGAAGGCTATGGTGATAGAAGCAAGAGCTGGGCCAACCATGGCATATTAGCAAGGGTTCTCTAGACCATCAATTTATATATATATATATGTATATGAATATATATATGCATATGTATTCATATATATATTCATATACATATATATTCTATACATATATATATTCTATACATATATACATATATACATATACACATGTATATACATATAGATATAGATGATATAGATAGATATAGATATATCTCATAATATATAAAATATTAGAATGTAAAAGATATATTAGAATGACTTACAGGCTAAGGTCCAACTAATCCATCAATGGCTCGCTAGGAATAGATTATTCAAGAATCTAGATGTTACTCAGTCCATGAGTCTAGATGTTTCATCCAGTCTCAGTATATGTAGTAATCCCAAATAAGTAGGTTCTAATTCCTAAAGTAATTGACTTGCTAGTAAGATGAGGGCAAGCAGGCAAAGAGCAAAAGCTTCCTTCTTCCATGTCATTATGCAGCTTCCATCTGAAAGCTTGGCCCAGATTAGATCTGATTTAAAAATCTGGATTAAAGGTCTCTTTTCCTACCTCAAATATCCAGATTGGAAATGATCTTTCAACTTCAAATTAGGCAAAAATTCCTCACAGGTGTGCCCTCCATTTTTGGGGTTTACTTAATTCTGAATGTAGTCAAACTGACAACCAAGATTAGCCATCACATATGGCAAGAGAATTTAGAATCACAAAATCCTACTTGAGCGCTAATTAGGTCAATCCAGATAAAGTCTATAGGTCTCCTGACAAATAACTCATATCTTTATGGCTAAGACAAACTTCTTTTAAAAGTTCAGATAATTGCCAATAATAATACAGAGCTAGAGAAACAGTCTCTCTAATTCCCCTGAACTGATCAATGGCAAATTAGAAATTAGGAAAACCAAATGCTTGTAGTATGAAATATTCTCAGAAAATATTGATGAAAACTACCTTTCTTCTCTTTCAGACTTCATGCTAAATGTACCAGGCAGTGTCCTGAGTGGAGTCCTGTTACTTATATCATGAATGATGTTACCAGTGTTTCTCTCCTCTTCCCAGACACTCAGCTTGACACTATACCCAGCCTCTTTCATAGTTCAATGTGACTACACTTTATTCAAGAGAATGAGATGAAAGGCTGTGTTTGTCTTTTTACGATGAGCCCACAAGCCCCACCACCCAAATGGTTCTCCCTTCCAGACAGATACAAGTAAAAATGGTGACACTGAAATCAGACTCTGGAATATAGGATGGAAGAAATTCAGGTGTTTGAATCCTTTGATGGAAAGACAAGCTTTCAGGGTTGAGTTGCATGAGAAACAAATTTCCTTTGTAGAGTCTCTGGTAAGGGGACTTCTTTCTCATTTCTGTTAGTATCATCTTTACAAATTCAACAGGTTTGACTTCCTGCTCAGAAATCAAAGAGACATGTTTCTCTCAGGCTTTTCATTTAAAAAGTGCTGAGAATTTTTAAAAGCATTTTTTTTATAAAATATTTTATTTATTTGCAATGCAGATATCATCTCCTTTCCCCATTTCCCCTACTTGGAAACCTCTACCATATACCCCCTCTTCCTTTCTGCTTTTATACCATTTTGATTACATGCATGCATTAAGGTCAGTTCTAGGTTGAAGGTCTAGCAATACAATAGATGCAAGTAGTCAAAGACCAAGCAAGGCATTAAACACAATTATGTGAACACTCCTGTGATCAATGTTTCTAAGGGCTTATCAGGCTGACCAAAGTATCTGAGCCTACTTCCCTGTCCTAGCCCAAGGTCATTTTCATGCCTGAAGCCTACTTCCTTGTTCTAGCCTAAAATTTAGATTCCTGTCTGAAATTACTTCTTTGTTCTGGCTTAATATTTAGATTCCTACCTGAAATTACTTCTTTGTTGTAGCCTAAGATTTAGACTCCTACCTGAAATTACTTCTTTGTTCTAGTCTAATGTCAGATTCCTGCTTGAAGCCTACTTCCTTGTCCTTGGCCAATGTCATATTCTTGCCAAGCAGCTCCTTTCCTTGTTCTTGGCCCATGTCAGCTTCTTGCCAAGCAGCTAAAAAGACTCTACACCTCTCCCCCCTTTTTATTTTATTAACAAGACTGAGCCTGTCTTAAGTTTTCCTGACAAGACTGCCTTCCTTATTTGTCATGGAATATGCATTATCAAGGTACTTCTGTCTTAGGTTGGTAAGGCTCTGTGCAGAATCTTACCTGTCCTTGGCTTGCCAGCCTGTTAATTTAATAACTGAGTCTGGGGGTCCATTTTCAGGTTTAAGCTATGTACTTTGTCTGCCAACATGTTGATGTTGTTAAGGATAAGCTTTAACACAATGGGCAGGAATAAAAGTATCCCCAGGACAAGAAGGGCTAGCCTGATCAAGCTATATATGCCATTTCTGAGGTTTGTCCAAAATGGAAATACTGACCTCAGGCTGTGGATAATTTTAGTAGCATTATCTACAGCATCAAAGGTCAACAGAGTAGCATTCTTTAAATTCATAATCTCACTATGCAAAGTTAACACACCCAGAGAGGTGCTAGGATTATGCCAAATATCCTACATGTGTCTTTAAACTTTTTTCTAATTATCATGACAATCATTGTGAATTTCAAAAGTAACATTTATCCAATGATATTTGTCATGACACTTGGATTGCTCCTAACCTTTGAACCCCAAACCTCCTTCAGATAATTTGAATGGGTTATAGAGCATCATTCATTGTTCCAGGTACCTATATAAATCCTTTTGTATACTCAATACATTAGTAACATTTTTTTTGATAGATGATTAACAAGAATAGTTGTTTTAACTCCTTGTGTCAATGCTATTTCAGAAGCAGTAGTGCTATCAATTAATGGAATTAAAGCTGTTATATAAGCAATAATCAAACCCACTACCCTCTTGCTTCTGCTTAAAGCCTAACCCTTTCCTCCAGCACTTTCAAGTTTTTTTCAGAAAATCAAGGTATTCTAATACTCAGGGAAGTAAGACAAAAGCTGGTTGATAGACCCCCGTAACAGACATGCCAGGTTTCAACACACTAACATAACTGGAAATCATTCAGTCAATGCATGTGTCCCTGTTGTATGTTGAAACATCTTTTTGGTATATGCCCAGGAGTGGTATAGCTGGGTCCTCAGGTTCAATTTTCTGAGGAACCACCAGACTGTTGTCCATAGTGGTTGTACCAGTTTACAATTCCATCAACAATGGAGGAATGTTCCTCTTTTCCAACATTCTTGCCAGCATCTGTTATCACCTGAGTTTTTGAACTTAGCCATTCTGACTGGTGTGAGGTGGGAATCTCAGGGTTGTTTTGATTTGCATTTCACTGATGAGTAAGGATGTTGAATACTTCTTTAGGTGCTTCTCAGCCAGTAGAGTTTCTTCAGTTGAAAGTTCTTTGTTTAGCTCTATACCCCATTTTTAATAGGGTTATTTGATTGTCTAGAGTCTAATTTCTTCAGTTCTTTGTATACCTTGAATATTAACCCTCTATCAGATGTAGGATTGGTAAAGATCTTTTCCCAATCTGTTTGTTGTCACTTTGTCCTATTAATGGTGTCCTTTGCTTAACAGAAGCTTTGCAGCTGTATGAGGTCTCATTTGTCAATTCTTGCTCTTAGAGCATAAGCCATTGGTGTTCTGTTCAGAAACTTTCCCCCTGTGCCAATGTGTTCAAGGATTTTTCCCATATTTTTTCTATTAGTTTCAGTGTACCTAACTTTATGTGGAGGTCCGTGATCCACTTGAACTTGAGCTTTGTACAAGGAGATAAGTATGTATCAATTTGCATTCTTTTACATGCTGACCTCCAGTTCAACTAGTTTTCAACAAGTAGTTCAACCACTTGTTGAAAATGCTGTCTTTTTTTCCACTGGATGGTTTTAGCTCCTTTGTCAAAGATCAAGTGACCATAAGTATGGGTCTTCTATTCTATTCCATTGATCTACCTGCCTGTCTTTGTACCAAATACCATGCAGTTTTTATCATTATTGCTTTGTAGTACAGCTTGAAGTCAGGGATTGTGATTCCCCAGAAGTTCTTTTATTGTTGAGAATAGTTTTTGATGTCCTGGGGTTTTTGTTATTCTAAATGAGTTTAAGAATTGCTCTTTCTATCTCTATGAAGAATTGAGTGAAAATTTTGATGGGGTTTTTATTAAATCTGTAGATTGCTCTCAGCAAGACAGCCATTTTTACTATATTAATCGTTCCAATCCATGAGCATGGGAGATCTTTCTATCTTCTGAGATCTGCTTCCATTTCTTTCTTCAGGGACTTGAAGTTCTTTTCATACAGATCCTTTACTTGCTTGGTTAGATTCACACCAAGGTAGTTTATATTATTTGTGACTATTATGAAGGGTTCTGTTTCCCTAATTTCTTTCCCAGCATGTTTATCTTTTGAGTAGAGGAAGGCTACTGATTTGTTTGAGTTAATATTATATTCAGCCACTTTGCTAAAATTGTTTATCAGGTTTTGGAGTTCTCTGGTGGAAGTTTTGAGGCCACTTAAGTATACTATCATATCATCTGCAAGTAGTAAAATTTTGACTTCTTCCTTTTCAATTTGTATCCCTTTGACTTCCTTTTGTTGCCAAATTGCTCTGGCTAGTACATCTAGTACTATATTGAATAGCTAGGGAGAGAGTGGGCAGCCTTTTCTAGTCCCTGATTTTACTGGGATTCCTTCAAGTTTCTCTCCATTTAGTTTGATGTTGGGTACTGGTTTGCTGTATATTGCTTTTACTATGGTTAGCTATGGGCCTTGGATTCCTGATCTTTCCAAGACTTTTATCACGAAGGGGTGTTGAATTTTGTCTAATGATTTTCCAGGATCTAGTGATATGATCATGTGGTTTTTCCTTTGAGTTTGTTTATATAGTGGATTACATTGATGAATTTCTGTATATGGAACCATCTCTGCATTCCTGAGATAAAGCCTACTTGATCATGATGGATAATTGTTTTGAGGTATTCTTGGATTCAGTTTGCGAGAATTTTATTGAGTATTTTTGCATCAGTATTCATAAGGGAGATTGGTCTGTAGTTTCCTTTCTTTGTTGGGTCTTTGTGTGGTTTAGGTATGAGTGTAATTGTGGCTTCATAGAATGAGTTGGGTAGTGTTCCTTCTGTTACTACTTTGTGGAACGGTTTATAGAGAATTGATATTAGGTCTTCTTTGAAGGTATGATAGAACTCTGCTCTAAAACTGTCTGGTCCTAGACTTTTTATTGTGGGGAGACTTTTAATGACTTCTTCTATTTCTTTCGGGGTTATGGGACAGTTTAGGTGGTTTATCTGGACCTGATTTAACTTGGGTAACTGGTATCTGTCTAGAAAATGGTCCATTTCATACAGATTTTCCAATTTTGTTGACTATAGGCTTTTATAGTAGGATATGATAATTTTTTGAGTTTCCTTGGTTTCTCTTGTTATGTTACCCTTTTCAGTTCTGATTTTATTAATTTGGATACTGTCTCTCTGCCCTCTGATTAGTCTGTCTAAGGGTTTATCTATTATGTTGATTTTCTCAAAGAACCAGCTCCTGGTTTTATTGATTCCTTGTATAGATCTTTTTGTGTCTACTGGGTTGATTTCAGCCCTGAGTTTGATTATTTCCTGCGGTCTACTCCTCTTTTGGTGTGTTTGCTTCTTTTTGTTCTAGATCTTTCAGTTGTGTTGTCAAGCTGCTAGTATATGCCCTCTCCAGTTTCTTTTTTGTAAGCACTTAAAGCTATGAGATTTGCTCTTAGCACTGCTTTCATTGGGTCCCATAAGCTTTGGTGTGATGTGTCTTAATTTTCATTAAATTCTAAAAAGTCTTTAATTTTTTCTTTATTTCTTCCCTCACTACATTATAATTGAGTAGAATGTTGTTCAGTTTCCACATGAATGTGGGCTTTCCATTGCTTTTGTCATTATTGAAGAACAGCCTTAGTCCATGGTGATCTGATAGGATGCATGGGATTATTTCAATTTTCTTGTATCTGTTGAGGCCTCTTTTGTGACCAATTATATGGTCTGTTTTGAAGAAGGTACCGTGAGATGCTGAGAAACAGGTATATTTTTTTTTAGGATGAAATATTCTATAGTTTTCTGTTAAATCCATTTGGTTCATAACTTCTGTTAGTTTTACTGTATCTCTGTTTAGTTTCTATTTCCATAATCTGTTCATTGTTGAGAGTGAGGTGATGAAGTCTCCCACTATTATTGTGTGAGGTGCAATGTGTGCTTTGACTTTAGTAAAGTTTCTTTTATGAAAGTGGTTGCTCTTGCATTTGGAGCATAGATATTCAGAATTGAGAGTTCATGTTGGTTGACTTTTCTTTTGATGAATATGAAATGTCCTTCCTTATCATTTTTGATAGCTTTAAGTTGAAGGTCGATATTAGAATGGCTGCTCCAGCTTGTTTCTTAGGACCATTTGTTTGAAAACTGTTTTCTAGCCTTTTACTCTAAGGTAGTGTCTGTCTTTGTCACTGAGGTATGTTTACTGTATGCAGCAAAATGCTGGGTCCTGTTTAATATCCAGTCCATTAGCCTATGTCTTTCCATTGGGGAATTGAGTCCACTGATGTTAAGAGATATTAAGGTGAGGAGATTGTTACTTCCTGTTATTTTTGTTATTAAGGGTGGCATCGTTTGTGTGGCTATCTCCTTTTGGATTTGTTGGAAGAGGATTATTTTCTTGGTCTTTCTAGGGTATAATTTTCCTCCTTGCATTTGAGCTTTGTAGTGTTAGGCTTGTGAAAAGATATTGTGTAAATTTGGTTTTGTCATGAAATATCTTGGTTCCTTTATCATCCTTTGTAGTGCTGGATTTGTAGAAAGATACTATGTAAATTTGGTTTTGTTGTGGAATATCTTAATTTCTCCATCTATGATAATTGAGAGTTTTGCTGGGTATAGTAGCCTGGGCTGGCATTTGTGATCTCTTAGGGTCTGTATGACATCTGTTCAAGATCTTCTGACTTTTATAGTATCAGGTGAGAAGTCTGATATAATTCTGATAGGTCTGCCTTGATATGTTACTTGACCTTTTTCCCTTACTGCTTTTAATATTCTTTCTTTGTTTTGTGCATTTGGTGTTTTGATTATTATGTGACAGGAGGTATTTTTTTTTCTGGTCTAGTCTATTTTCTATTCTGTAGGCTTCTTGTACGTTTATGGGCATCTCGTTCTTTAGGTTAAAGAAGTTTTCTTCTATAATTTTGTTGAAGATATTTATTAGCCCTTTAAGTTGGGAATCTTCATTTTCTTCTATACCTATTATCCTTAGATTTGGTCTTCTCATTGTGTCCTGGATTTCCTGGATGTTTTGTGTTAAAAACTTTTTGCATTTTGCATTTTCTTTGGCAATTGTGTCAATATTTTCTATGATATCTTCTGCACCTGAGAATCTCTCTTCCATCTCTTGTATTCTGTTGGTGATTCTTGCATCTATGGCTCCTGATTTCTTTCCTAGGTTTTCTATCTCCTGGGTAGTCTCCCTTTGTGATTTCTTTATTGTTTCTACTTCCACTTTTATGTCCTGGATGGTTTTGTTCAATTCCTTCACCTTTTTGGTTGTGGTTTCTTGTAATTCTTAAAGGCATATTTGTGTTTCCTCTTAAAGGCTTCTACTTGTTTACCTCTGTTCTCCTCAATTTATTTCATTCATGTCCTTCTTAAAGTTCTCTCTCATCATTATTAGAAGTGATCTTAAATCTGAATCTTGCTTTCCTGGTGATATGGGGAATTTAGGACTTTCTAGTGTGGGAGAACTAGGTTCTGGTGATGCCAAGTACCCTGGGTTGCTGATGCTTATGTTCTTGCACTTACCTTTTGCCATCTGGATCTCCTTAGTGCTACCTGCCCTGTCTCTGACTGGAGCCTGTCTTTTCTATTATCTTGGTTGTGTCAGAACTGTGTGGGGTGGTTGTTGCTACCGGGGGGTTAAAGCTGAGGCCCAAGACCTGCTCAGCGCTAGGGCACAGACTGGAAGGCAAAAGTGTGTTTTATTGACAGCCATTTCATCTCTGTGAAAATGTCCTCCATGGAGGCCATTTTGTAAGGTTTTTTCAAAATTCTTTTTTTAAATGTAGTTTGCATTTATTTACTGTGTCTGTGTGTGAAGGGAGAAGGATGTATACATAAAAAAGCGCATGTGTGGAGATCAGAGGGCAACCTTAAATAATGGGTTTTCTACTTTCACCTTGTAGATTCTAAGGAGTTTTAACTCAAACCATCAGATTTAATGGGAAGCCGATGCTTATGTTCTTGTACTTACCTTTTGCCATCTGGATCTCCTTAGTGCTACCTGTGCTGGCACTGACTGGAACCTGGCTTTCCTATTATCTTGGTTGTGTCAGAACTGTTTGGAGTGGGTTTTGCTGCTGGGGTTAGAGCTGAAGCCCAAGATCTGCTCTGGGTTCCAGTGGGTCCCAATTACTCCATGTTTGGGGTGGATGTTGCTGTCTTCTTACCTAAGATATGCAGGGATTAGAGCTCCTGAGAGCCCTGCCTTCTCTGAATTTTGTGAGACTGGGTGCAGAGCAGAAGCCCAGGATCTGCTCAGTGCTCAAGCACAGACCAGAAAGAACCAGTGCCCCAGGCTAGGAGTGAATTCCTGGTTCCCACTGGGTCCCAGTTACTCCCTGTTTGGGGTTGGTGTTGCTGTCTTTTTTAAAAGCACTTTAAATCTCATTTTATACACTTTAACTATGCAACTTTCTAACTGTAATTCCCAATTGGGAGAACTCTGATTCCATTGGGAATTACATAACTGTACAAAGCACTAAGAGCTTTCTGATGAGAACTTGTCTGTTTTTTTGTGCACTGATAACTTTTTAGGTTAGTTTGCAATGAAATATAAAACTGTGGGCATACATTATAAAGGAAATAAAGATAAGATAATTCATTATGCTAATTTCAAGGTTCCAACCATCATCGCCAAATGGTCTGCCAAATTAAAACACCTTTCTGAGACATGGCTTCCACACAGTGCAGACACCATTTTCCCATTATCAGCCCTTTACATGGTGAAAATATTCATTGGAACCTTCTCAGGGCCATGTGAAATCACAGATTTTTTTTTCTATAGCTGCAATCATTTTTCAATACAAGATTCCTTTATTCCCAAATCCTATAAATTTCATTTCAATGTGTGTGCTTCGTTCCAGACCAAGGTTTTCTTATATGAAGTTAATCAATCATAGTTCTAAAACTGTACCATGCAGACAAGAAAACAAACTGTTCTTGGGTTTACAAATTGAAGGTTATGGAAATAAATCCTAAGGTGTTGACTCATGCATGCAGCTCTGTGACTCTATCAGCACTCAATTTGTGTATGTAAATAATCACAAACCCCTGGAGGTTTACAAGTAATGTGAATGAGATTTCTTGTAAGGAAAGGCAGAGATAGTCCTCTCAGCAAAAGTTAGAAGAAGAAAAAAAAAACCCTAATTGTGGTAAACTGCTTTCTTTGGAACAGAGATAAGAGACTCAGTCATGGTCAAGACATATGACAGGTTTGTTGTTAGCTTGTTTTCCTTTGGGATTAGTCTAACTATTAGTCAATACTCTGAGTGTCTGAATCATTATTAAAAGTAATTGGACATTTCAGAGTACTTAGCAATACGCCAGCAGGTGAGTCCCAGATGCCTCTCTGGGTGAATCCTCATTCACTTCTAGTTTCTCCTCAAGCTCCTTCTTCCTTTGCCAGGCTTCCTTCCTTCTCATCTCATTTTACCTTTGCCTCTATCCTGCTACCAACACAGCAAAGGACATTGACTCACAGTATCTCACAAATATGGTCTATCTATATTTGCCTTACAGCCTCACCTTATGCCATTTGCCAAATCAGAGCTCGCCTAGTAAAGGAACACTGGGGCACAGTTGGATGATTTTAAAACGTAGTCACTAGCAAATAGATAGTCTAAGTTAACTTGTCTTTGGATTTTTAAAATACCTGTAAAATGGATCTATGTCAAAAAATAAGGTATAAAAGGACTCTCTCCTGGAAGCCTATCTGGAGTTAAGAGACAGTAGGTGGGCATGATCTAAACATATAATATTCATGTATGGAATACCAAAGAATATATTTTTAAAAATCCTTAATTTGGTGTTGTTGATGCAAAAGTCAGAGCTGTGAGCTCAAAGAGAATAAGTGAGAGTTTCTCCTAATTTCAAATTTGAGTGACCACCACCCAGGAACACAGATTTCAGTAACCCAATGTCGCTTCTCTATCTGATCAGCAGAAAGGAACGACGCAAGTCGGAGTTCTTCTCAATGCAGTTTATTCAGGATCCTTTACAATCTCCTCTCTGGAAGCCCTCTCTCTCAGCCCCTTAACGGCCGCCCTTTTATACCTCTACCTGTCCCAATCAGCACCTGCCTTGTGGGTATGCCTCATTGGTGCACCTCAAACAGCCTGATTCTTGTGGCAGCGAGTCTGCACAGTAGTTCTGCGGTTGTGGCTCAGTTAGGGAAAGGTGCACGACCTGCAAACTGCCAAGAAGGGGTGCCATTCATAAGATTTGGCCCAGGCGCCATTTTAGCTGGCCGCGCCACCGCACTCACTCCTCACAACCCAAAATGTCATATTCCAACATGGAAGCAGTTTCATGAAATTTCTATAGTAACAGAACAAAGAAAGGTGTAAGTCAAAACACCTTTGAAGCACATTGGTGGGAATGTCAGAGAGATTTTCATATGAACATGAGAAGCTCCCCTGAGGGAATCAGATTAGTTATCCACTGACATTCTTAATTTTGGGGTCTGCAGAAACTAGTTGCCTGCTAAGGTAATGGCTTCCAAAAAGATTTTGTAAATTAGGCATAGGATGTTAATTCTGGCATAGAGGTGGACAAGGGATGGTTGTTCTTGGGGCAAGAGCTAGCCCAGATAAGACAATTAGGCTCTGAATCTGCCACACTCTTCCCCTCTCCATGCAACTCAAGTTCTAATCAGCCAGTCAGTCTGACTTCAGACACAGATATTTTTTTTCAGGAATCTTCATTCACCGAGTTTTACTATCCTAGGTTGCTTTCTATTGCTATGATAAATATGATTACCAAAGCAATCTGGGGAGAAAATTGTTTATTTCATCTTATAGCACCTAGTCTATCATGAAGAAAAGTCAGGGCAGGAACTCAAGGTAGGAATCTGGAGGCAGGAGTTGAAGAAGAAGCCATGGAGGAACTCTCTTACTGGCTTGCTCTCCACAGCTTGTTTAGTTTCTTATTATACAATCCAAAACCACCTGCCAAGGAGTGCCACTGCCCACAGTGGACTGGACCTTCTCACATCAATCAAAGATACTGCCCACAGACTTGCCTACAGACCAACCTGATGGAGGTATCTTCTTTAATGAGATTCTTCTTTCCAGATGATTCTCCTTATTTCATTGTGACATAGAAGTAACTAGCCCAACAATGTTTTCCTTTTCTGACTAAGGCCAACCTCTCTCCCTACTCCCTGCCACCACAAAACACACATTAGAATCTTTGAAATTGCTCAAACTCAGTAGGTTTTAGTGCTTTGAAAGCACTAGACACAAAGGGGAACAGATAAAGTCGTACAGCAGATCCAAGACTTCCTAAAACCTATGTCTACCCCAAGACCCACAATCCCTCTACCTGTTGTTCTGGATGACTTCAGGTTATCCCCACATAAAAGTATCTCCTAACCTCCTGACAATGGGCAAAGAAACACCTTGTTGTTGGTGGTGTTTTTATATCAATCAGGGCAGAGTCGATAGCAGTCCTTTGTTCATCCTAGCTTGAAGGCCATGACTAGGTTCTTGTCTACAAGGTAGCAGGAGTCAGTGTCAATGTCTGTGACTCATATTACCACTAGAGAACATGACCATATGGATGCCAAGGGGCTGTGCAGAACTGGCTCTGACCCTTACTGGCTTTGGCACTCTGAAGAGCTAGCTCCACCCCTCAGCCTCTCTACAGCTGCAGCACTCAGAAGACTGAGTCCTGCACCTTGCCCAGGTGTCACAGTGAAGCTGGCCCTGGTGGTGGGGTATGGGAGAGCTGACCCTGACACTCATCTTCCTTAGGGTGGCACAGGTGCAGCAGTGACGTCTTCCCCCAACCCCTCTCCATCTAAGGCAGTTGGGAAAGCTGCTCACAGTGTCATGAGCCCAGGAGAGCTGGCCCTGCCTCTCACCTGCTGCAGCATTCAGAAGAGTGTGCCCTGCACCTCACCCAGACAGCACAGTAGTGTGGACCCTGTTGGCAGGGGTATGGGTGAGTCACCCCAAGGGTGTGATTGAGAGAGAACTGATTCTGCCACTTGCCTATCTTCAGGTGACTTGGGTGGGATTGGGAGATGTCTTCTGCCCCCTTGGTCTTTGCCACTGCCACTGGAGGCAGTGAGGAACGCTAATTCAGGGTTGTGAGAGCAGGTGAGCTGGCCCTGGTTCAACAGCTGCAGTACTCAGGAGAGAGGGCCCTGTACCCTGTCTGGGCAACACAGTGGAGCTGGCTCCCATTGCAAAGGCACAAGTGAGCCAGCCCTGAGGTTGTGAAAGTGGGAGAGCTGGCCCCGCCCCTTACAGGCTGCAACACTTGGGAGAGTGGAGCCTGCACAGTGGAACTGGCTTTGGAGGATTGGGTGTAGGTAAGCTGGCCTTGAGGGCATGAGAGTAGAAGAGCTAATGCTGCCTCCTGCTGCTGATGGCACTGGATGATCTAGCCTGAGTAGGGCTAGAGCTTACCCTGGTGACACTGATAAGGGAGAGTTAATGCAGAGACAGGCTCAGCTACCAACCACGCCCAGATCCAGAACTTTGAGTTGGTACACCCCAAAATCTATATCATCTGTCCTGGCCAGTCCTGCTGATCCAAAGCTTCAGGATCTCCGTGACACAGGGCAGCAACTAGATAACAGGGAGGAGTCCCAATGAGGACCCAATATTAATGGTGTCACAGAAGCCAGAGATCTCAAACCATTGCAATGACTATTTGCAAGTGAAGATATGTGGACAGAGGGAGACACTGTGGAACACACTGTGACATCTACAGCTTCCACAACAACAACAACAAAAAGAATTAGTATCTCCTGTCTGTCAACCTAGTCTTCAATCACCTCCCAAAGCATGTCTAAATTCCTGGGTTGTTTCTGCAATAAGCTCTCAACCCTGCGGCTGGCACATTCACTTTTTCTATCCTGGTTCTAAGTTGCTATTGCAGCCTCAATCTCACCTTTGTTCATCATGAATATCAATCTCTGGGGACCTGAAATTAGAGTATCAGTATCAGAATACTGACTATATCACTCTAGAGGAGAGGGAGGACAGTGTAAAGTCACACACAGACACTCTTCCTTGTCCAGTAGTAATCTTTGAGATGGTCTTACAAGTGTTGCTCTGTCAACTGAGTGTCTATGGGAAACTTTTTAGTAGGTACATCACATGCTATTTCAGTTAAACAATGTAAAAAACTTTATTTTGAGTAGTTATCTCCAGTATCAGTTGACATTACAGATTTAGATGTTAATTTCCACTTAGGGACCCACAGCTAACTCAAGGGACAATTGGAGTTTAGATTTATCTGCCTTAGAAGCTGGTTTTCTTCTGTGTAGATGATGTAATCATAAAAATCTGTGAATATAGGGCATGTGCTGCCAAGTTTAGGTCTGAGCCCCTGACTTACAAGCAGGTGACTTTTGTATAGATTACTGTATTAGAAAAATTCTAGTCCCTAAACCCCACATAAGAATCTAATGAGAAAAGAGGAATAGCATTTAGCTTTATACATCATTTATTTTTATCATCTCTGGCTGGCACACTCTTTCTAATTTATAAGACCTGGCTTCAATGTTGGCTTCTGAGTTGTCACCTTATCTAACTCTGCCAGCTCAGGCTGTTTTCTCCTAAGTTCCTATGTGACTCTAGTCTTATAATTACTCTAGTATTTGTTCTCTATGAGAAGAGATGCTCTGGAGAGCATGCATTTTGACAGCGTAGTTCAAGTTTCAAAGCAGGCCATGTTCAAAGAACTTAAAGGCAGGATAGTTTTGTGAGAGATTCAAGAGGTGCAAGGACCATAGCTAGATAAAGGAGCAGCCAGAAAGGAAAAGACCCACTATAAGATTTGCTATTAAGTCAGCTATTATAGTGGGTAATTGGTAAGAATGAGCTTCTAGCCAAACTGTGAAAAGCCCTTCAAGACTTAGTGCACAGAATTATCCCACAGAGGACAAATGGGAGTAGCAGGAGGCTCTTGGACTGACTTCTTTCCCTGTACCTTCAGCTATGGTGCTTGAAATGACAGCCCTGCCTAAACATCCCTGGTACAGCTCTCATCTGTCCTTGTACTTAATCACACTCTTTTCTCTCTTACTTTCTGCATAGTGCTGTTCCCTGTGCAGTGATGATGATCAGTGCACAACCAAAAAGTAACAAACGATGGAATGCCAAGGCCGAGAAGACCTGAGCAGGATTGCAAAGAAAAGAAGAGAAATGGAGCAAAGTATGTTACCTAGAAGGAAAGGCTGTAAGGGTGAGGAAAAGGCAGGGCCTGCCCCGTGTTTAGAGGGGAGGGCAGACACCTCCCTCAGCTTCTTCATCTTTCAAGGCAGTAACAAATAAAATGTAAGCATGCACTGAAGAAATAAAGTCTCAGGATGGTACACAGAAGACTGTTGAAACGTCAGAGCTAGGTTTTTAATAAGAGGATAAATTACTAAACCAGAGTTTGGGCTTTTTTATGTATTCCTTACCTGAACAAATGCGGGGAATGGGGGCTGTCATTATATAGGATGACAAGACTAACCCTCAGCAAATTCAGTTTGAGAAGAAATTGAAAGAAATACAAGTGAGATTTTTTTCCCCCTTGCAGTACCAGGTAATGAGTTTCCTAATGGGACATAATCACAAGTTATATAATCAAGTAGGTCAGAGCTATTGATCTGCCCAATGACAAGACTTCTTGAATGAATTACATTATCCCAAGAAGACACTTTTAATGCTAATAATGCCAGAAACCTTTGCTTGGGCTTTGTGTCTTCATTGGTATTTGGCTTGTTACTTGCGCATATTAAAATTGTCAGATTCAAGCACCTTTGAGGAGCAATATGGTATGTGGAGTTCTGTGTTACCTGTCACCTCCACGTGAGGATGGAGCCACCATGGCAACTCCCTGGGTATCTGTAATTTCTGTCATTTGTACTAGGGTGTTACATCTTGATATTGCATTTGGTACACTATAAGGGACACATCAGAAGCTCAGGGTTTGTATCTGCTCAATGCTGATAAACTGGGAAACAAATTCACCCCAGAAGCATTCCTCAGATCCAACCCAGAGTTGACATAATGAAACTTGTGTTGTCTAGTTCCCCAATACCTCTTAATACAAAAAAAAAAAAACCTGACACTTTAAAATATTATTTAGATGTTTATATATTTTGTTTTGTTCTGTTTTATGAAGAGCACAGAAGACTCACCTGTGACCCCCAAAGTTCTCTGTATCCACTGTACAAGGTTATTCTCAGGTACTTGTCTGAATTCTCAGTGTCTGTAAAAATTCAGACATGGGGCAGTATGTCTCAATTTCTTCCACCTGCCTTCCTCTCAAAAGATGAGTGCAGTGTGGATACACAGATGCTGATGGATAAAGGAGGAGAAAGCTTCACAGCTCTCTGGACCCCTCTTTCCCCACCACCACTGATCTGCCCTTAAACAATAAAACAGAAGGCTGTGGTAAGCAATCTCCACCTTGGTGAATGAACATCCTACTACTTATTTTAGTGTAGGTCACCTTGGAGCTAAAGGTGTATTTCTCTGCACTGGGGAAACTTGTTGAAGTCTCATCATCATCTCTGTGTCAACTCTAGTCTTTATGTGTGATTGAAGAGCCTAAAATCTTGGATGTTTGACTTAGATTTTAATCCTTGAAGATGCTATGACAAGTTGCTTAATTGCTTCATGTTAGTGACAGGAAACACAGTCAAAATAAGTGACAGAGCAGGCATATTTGTGAGCACCTGTGATCCCAGCAATTGGAAGGTAGAGCAAGAGATCTGGAGTAGGAAGTCATCCTCAGCTACATACGAAGTTCTACTTCTAGGCCAGCTTGCACTACAAGATACACTGCAGCAAAGGGAGAGAGGGAGAGAGAGAGAGAGAGAGAGAGAGAGAGAGAGAGAGAGAGAGAGAGAAAGAGAGAGGAGGTCTCAGCAGGGAAGGAGCAATATGAAACACAAACAGATGGAGCAAGTTGTCAGAAGGGACATGACTCAGTGAGGGTGGGGTCACACTTGAAGGAATGCTGTGAAAAGAAATCCCTTCCTGACAAACAAGTGTTAAGAAGGACAGAAAATACCAGATGGCATTGACTTTGATTTTTTTTTCTGTAAGATAAGAGCCAACATTTTGTTCAGAAAGTGAACAATAGACATTTTTGAGTAGGAAGGAAACTTTTGAGAAAGTTCTTTACTGAATGACAAGGTTGGATTTTTTTTCAAAATGCCAAAAAGACAAGATTTATTAAATTTGATATAGTGAGATTCCCCTGCCCCCTGCCCCCTGCCCCTGGAACTAGAAGAGCTGGCTTAATGACCTTCATGGAGAAGTTAAATAACAGGTTTAGAACAACCAAAGCCTGAAAACAGCACAGGATAGAAGACAGAGGTCTGTGCTTCATGGATCTAAAATGCAGAGCTGCTGAGAGATGCTGTGTGCAAAGTGGTCCTGCCATCTGGCTCCAGAGGTGCACAGAAAGGCTATATCAAAGGAGAAGGTGAAGGATCCATGCCATCAAGGAAAGATGCTAAAATTAACAAAGTACATATCTGTGAAGGTCATTGTGAAGGCAAATGATTCCAGAATTTATCCTTGTCTGAGATTGGTTTGGTGGAGAGAGAACTTACTATCTTTGAGTAAGAAATTTGGCAGGGGCAGCTAGATGGCACAGTGGCAAAAGGGGCTTTCCATTAAACCTGATGGCTTGACTTAAATCTCCTTAGAATCTACAAGGTGGAAGGAGAAAACCCATTCTTTAAGGTTGTCCTCTGACCTTGAGACATGCAATTTTTCATGTATACATCCTTCTCCCTTCACACACAGACACAGTAAATAAATGTAAACTACATTAAAAAAAAAAGAATTGTGAAAAAGCCTTACAAAATGGCCTCCAATGGAGAACATTTTCACAGAGATGAAATGGCTGTCAATAAAACACACTTTTGTCTTCCAGTCTGTGCCCGAGCACTGAGCAGATCTTGGGCCTCAGCTCTAACCACCAGTAGTAACAACCACCCCACACAGGTCTGATACAACCAAGATAATAGGAAAGAAAAGCTTCAGTCAGAGACAGCACATGTAGCACTAAGGAGATTTGGATGGCAAAAGGCAAGTACAAGAACATAAGCATCAGCAACCAACCAGGGTACTTGGCATCATCAGAACCTAGTTCTCCCACACTAGAAAGTCCTAAATTCCCCATATCACCAGGAAAGGAAGATTCAGATTTAAAATCACTTCTAATGATGATGATAGAGGACTTTAAGGACATAAATGAAAGAAATTGAGGAGAACACAGATAAACAAGTAGAAGCCCTTAAAGAGTAAACACAAAAACCTCTTAAAGAATTATAAGAAACCACAACCAAAAAGGTGAAGGAATTGAACAAAACCATCCAGGACATAAAAGTGGAAGTAGAAACAATAAAGAAATCACAAAGGGAGACTACCCAGGAGATAGAAAACCTAGGAAAGAAATCAGGAGCCATAGATGCAAGAATCACCAACAAAATACAAGAGATAGAAGAGAGATTCTTAGGTGCAGAAGATACCTTAGAAAATATTGACACAACTTTCTAAGAAAATGCAAAATGCAAAAAGTTTTTAACACAAAACATCCAGGAAATTCAGGACACAATGAGAATACCAAACCTAAGGATAATAGGTATAGAAGAGAGTGAAGATTCCCAACTTAAAGGGCCAATAAATATCTTCAACAAAATTATAGAAGAAAACTTCTCTAACCTAAAGAACAAGATGCCCATAAACGTACAAGAAGCCTACAGAATGGAAAATAGACTAGACCAGAAAAAAAAATACCTCCTGTCACATAATAATCAAAACACCAAATGCACAAAACAGAGAAAGAATATTAAAAGCAGTAAGGGAAAAAGGCCAAGTAACATAAAAAGGCAGACCTATCAGAATTACACCAGACTTCTCACCTGATACTATAAACGTCAGAAGATCCGGGACAGATGTCATACAGACCCTAAGAGAACACAAATGCCAGCCTAGGGTACTTTACCCAGCAAAATTCTCAATTACCATAGATGGAGAAATGAAGATATTCCATAACAAAACCAAATTTACACAGTATCTTTCCACAAATCCAGCAATACAAAGGATAATAGTGGGAATAAAAGTAAAAAAAATTTTACCCTAGAAAGAATAAGAAAGAAAATCCAAAAGAAGATAGCCACACAAACAATGCCACCCCTAATAACAAAAATAACAGGAAGCAACAATCTTCTCTCCTTAAAATCACTGAACATCAATGGACTCAATTCCCCAATAAAAAGGCATAGGCTAACAGACTGGATGCATAAACAGAACCTAGCATTTTGGGTCCCACCTCAGTGACAAAGAAAGACACTACCTTAGAGTAAAAGGCTGGAAAACAATTTTTCAAGCCAATAGTCCTAAGAAACAAGCTGGAGTAGCCACTCTAAAACCTCCAGCCTGAGAACACAAAGGGAGGGACTCATGGCTCCACCTGAAGTTGAGGGTGGCCTTATCAGGCATCAGTGGAAGTGGAGGGCCTTGGTGCCTGAAAGTTTGGATTCCCTAGTGTTGAGGAATTTGAGAGCAGGGACGCAGGAATGGGAGGATAGTGGGAGCACACCCTCATAGGAATAGGAGGAGGGTGGATGTGATAAGGGGTTTTGGGGGGAACAGGAGAGGCGATAACATTGAAAAGTAAATAAATAAAATATCCAATTAAAAAAAACCAGATAATTGGTCTGGGAATTGTAGTTGAGCAGTCAAGACTTTTTGTCAACTATTTATTACAGGGATTTTGTATAATCCTCAAGGACAAAGTATTGTGGAAAAGGACCATGAAAATTTAAAAAGATTGGTGAGACATACTGTTGCTGAGACAAAGAATGATGCCTACCTGTGAGCTCGCTGAGTGCCCTGACAAGGCTGACTGGGGAGCTGTATTGGACATATGTTCCTGACCCACCTTTGTTTGACTATATCCCAGATGGGACAAGCTGCTTTGCCTCAAGTTTTTAGACCTTGTGGGATAGAGAATCGAAAGGAGAAATTATATCTCTTATATCATTCTTAAATGTGCCTAGCTATTAGGACTCAATCATGTAGTGGTCTAGAAATCAATTCAATATGGGAAATAACAGTCTACTTTTGGAAGACTGGATATGGACTTTGTCAGAAACATACTAGGAAGTAAGATGTAGCTTACTATGATGTTAGGATAGCAAGAGAAAATGTTGGGATAGTATCTGGATTTCAAACAAGGGTCAGTGCATGTTTTAATGCTCTTTTAATTGTCAAGTTAAAATTGGTTTTGTCTCTTTTATAGTATTTATTGTAAGTTGTATTGACTGTATAATTTCCAATTATGTTAGTGTGTTGAAAACTGGCATGTCTATTATGGGGGTCTATCAACCAGCTTTCGTCTCACTGCCCTGAGTGTTAGAATACCTTGATTCTCTGAAAAAAAACTTGAAAGTGCTGGAGGAAGTGAGTTAGGCTTTAAGCAGAAGCAAGAGGGTAGTGGGCTTGATTATTGCTTATATAACAGCTTTAATTCCATTATTGATAGCACCACTGCTTCTGCAATAGCATTGACACAAGGAATTAAGACAACTATTCTTGTTAACCATCTAGCAAAAAAAAAAATGTTACTAAAGTATTGAGTATACAAAAGGATTTATATAGGTATCTGGAACAATGAATGATGCTCTATAACCCATTCAAATTATCTGAAGGAGGTTTGGGGTTCAAAGGTTAGGAGCCATCTAGAGTGTCGTGACAAATATCATTGGATAAATGTTACTTTTGAAATTCACAATGATTGTCACGATAATTAGAAAAAAGTTTAAAGACACCTGTAGGATATTTGGCATAATCCTAGCACCTCTCTGGGTGTGTTAACTTTGCATAGTGAGATTATGAATTTAAAGAATGCTACTCTGTTGACCTTTGATGCTGTAGATAATGCCACTAAAATTATCCACGGCCTGAGGTTAGTATTTCTATTTTGGACAAACCTCAGGAATGGCATATATAGCTTGATCAGGCTAGCCCTTCTTGTCCTGGGTATACTTTTATTCCTGCCCATTGTGTTAAAGCTTGTCCTTAACAACATCAACATGTTGGCAGACAAAGTACATGGCTTAAACCTGAAAATGGACCCCCAGACTCAGTTATTAAATTAACAGACTGGCAAGGCAAGGATAGGTAAGATTCTGTACAGAGCCTTACCAACCTAAGAGAGAAGTGCATTGCCTTCGATAATGCACCATGGAGAAGGTAGGCATTCTTGTCAGAATGACCTAAGACAGGCTCACTCTTGTTAATGAAATAAAATTGGGGGAGGTGGAGAGCCTTTGGGGCTGCTTGGCAAGAAGCTGACATGGGCAAAGGACAAGGAAGTAAACTTCATGCAGGAATCTGACATTAGACTAGAACAAAGAAGTAATTTCAGGTAGGAGTCTAAATATTAGGCCAGAACAAAGAAGTTATTCCAGACAGGAATTTAAATTTTAGGCTAGAACAAGGAAGTAGGCTTCAGACATAAAAATGACTTTGGGCTAGGACAGGGAAGTAGGCTCAGATACTTTGGTCATCCTGATAAGCCCTTAGAAAGAGTGATCACGGGAGTGTTCATGTAACTGTGTTGATTGCCTTGCTTTTTTTTTCTATTTGTGTTTATTGTATCGCTTGTTCCTTGACTATTTGCATCTATTGTATTGCTAGGCCCTCAACTTATAACTAACCTTAATACATGGATGTAATCAAAATAGTACAAAAGCATAAAGAAAGAGGGGATATAGGATAGGGGGTTCTAAGTAGGGAAAATGAGGAAAAGGGATGACATCTGTATTGTAAATAAATAAAATATTCTATTTTAAAAACCCACAGTTTTTATTTTTAAAGATTAAAAGAAGCAGCAAGCAGTAGGAAGGGTCTTCCAGAGGAAGGGTTCAGAGGACTTTGGGGTGAGGGGGATGACAAAGCCCAGCATTAAGAAAAGGAACAGCAGTGGCACAGCAGAATCCCTATGATATGAAGAGAAGCCACAGCAATTAGCAGCATGACACTGCACCCCATAAATGTCACCGTCATCATCAGCTAAAATACCCTTTTAAATGAGTCTTGAAAATCTAAACTAAAGAAGAGCATAGGCTTGAACTCAGAGGAACCTAAGTTTAACCCTACCTGTGCTATGTACTGACTACACAGTTAATTCAACTTTAGGAACTTTAAGAAAAACAATAAAAGATATAAAATTAAAATGAGGGTGGGGACTAAAACCTGGAGCAAGTGTCAAATTTGATTTAGGAAAATAAAGAAGGCCCAATGAAATTATTAAACTTTAAAAGTTAATAAATACCAACTTCTTTATATACAGAAAAGTAATCATTATACCAACCACTTATTAGTAGCATAGTCTATTAAAGTGGAAATTTCTGGTTTCTTGGGAGGCTCAGTTGTACCATGGCAATGTTTTTCTGGAAACTGTCTTATGAGAGGATGTTTGTGCTGAAGTAGACATATGAGAAGCTGTTTTGCAGAGAAAAGACATGTGGTATTTTTTTAGAAGCTGCCTGGAAAGGGAGGCATATGGGTTTCGCTGGAGTGAATGCTTGAGAGAATACATGATGTTTGGAAAGGGTATAACTCAACAGATAGTGGACAATGTTGTGGCATTTAGTCACCTTGCTACTATGCTGGTTTTCAGTGGTCCTTGCTGGCACTGGTCTTTCCTGACCACAATGTGGCATTGGTTTTCCTTGCCTTCTTTGCTGATCAGTGTTTCTTGTGACTTTGTAGAGAGAAATATGGCAAAGAATTTCTCATGATATTCTAGTGGTTTCTTGCCACTTCCCAGGATTTGAGTTGATTGGCAGAGCCTTACAATTTCTTTCAAATTTAACTGCCATTACTGACTCTTGGATGGTGTTTGTGAGTCGATCCAGCTACTGATGCTGATTCATGTGAAATGAACTGCTGATATCCTGACAATGAAGATTGGAATCACCTCAAAGAACTATTTCTAAACAGGTCTACATCCCCTTTTGCCCTATTCACCTTTCCTTTCCACTACCTCTGATGGGTGGTGGGCTAGAAGGGAAGTTAAAGCACTTGAGAATCCTTATTAAAGTAGTTTTTAAGAACCCAAGCCTACCCTCTGTGCCTAGCCTATGTGTTAATGCTAGTTTTCTATTTTCTAACTAAGGAACTTCTTGTCCTTTTGTTGTATGAGTGAGCTTTTAATAGCTGTGGTCTCTTTCTCTCTCCAGCTCTTTTGAGAAAATTCTTGAGTCCTCTCTTCATGTGACAGTGTCTTTGTGATCATCAGCTTTGGCTGTAAGAAAACACAGAACTCAATTGCTTTAGCACAGCCATTACAGTCAGTATTTTCTATCAAATTGTCTTTGTTAGAGGTTTTTGGGTTGTACCTGATTTGGGGCATTGTGTCAGAGCCTCCTATTTGTGTGTGAATTGTAAGGTGTAGGAACATTTCCCTGAGATAGCTTTGTCTTTCCTGTGTCACCCACACACTCCCAGTGCTGGGATCTAACGGTCAGTTTCACGCCATCAAATAGCTTTACTTACACCCTGGTGCTGAATTCCTACATGAAGACAGCCATCAGTAGCTTGACCAAACATAACTACATAACTAAACCCAAACTAGTTCTATTTCCAACTCAACTCACCCATAGCTCAGTATCCAGAATGTGAATAACCACCAGGGTTTATGTTGGAGACTGAGATGGCAGGACAGGTTGATTACAAAGTCAAATGATTTCTGTTAAAATATATTCTTTTTGCACACTTAGGGTGAATGTATGATCACATGATCACATCTTAGGGCTTCTTACAGAGCCTCAGCTGGCTCATCATTGAGTGATGATGGCGCCAACTCCCAAGGTTACTGTGTGATCTCATGTGGTTACAAAATGTCTGTCTCACAGAATCAGAAAGCAATGCATTGAAGGAATGCATGGTCCTTGATATATAGCAATGGATAGATGGCAAACAAGAATATATAAATACTAGAATGTGCAAATTGATAGCATCTCATTGAGTTTGGTGCTAATATTTACCTCCCAAAGTGTCAAAGACTCAAGGTTTTTTCTAGTGGTTAGTTTCATTTAAGGGCAGTTAGGCAATAAACAAAATTCTGTGAACATTCCCGTGATCAGTGTTTCTAAGGGCTTACCAGGATGACCAAAATATCTGAGCCTACTTCCCTGTTCTAGCCCAGTCATTTTCATGTCTGAAGCCTACTTCCTTGTTCTAGCCTAAAATTTAGATTCCTGTCTGAAATTGCTTCTTTGTTCTAGCCCAATGTGAGATTCTTGCCTGGATCCTACTTCCTTGTCCTTGGCCAATGTCATACTCCTGCCAAGCAGCCTATTTCCTTGTCCTTGGCCCATGTCAGATTCTTGCCAAGCAGCCCCAAAGGCTCTCTACCTCTCCACCTTTTTTATTTCATTAGCAAGACTGAGCCTGTCTTAGGTCATTCTGACAAGAATGCCTTCTTTATTTGTTATGGAATACACATTAGCAAAAGCAATGCATGTTCTTTGGCAATTTGTGTTTATTATCTTGCTTGTTCCTTGACTATTCGCATCTATTATGTTGCTGGCTCCTCAACCTAAAACTGACCTGAATACTTACATGTAATTCAAGTGATATAAAAGCAAAAAGGAGGAAGGAGGATGGGATAGGGGGTTCTAGAGAGGGAAAACAGGGAAAGGGGATGACATCTGAAATGTAAACAAAAAAATCCAATTATAAAAAGAAAACATGGTGAAACAAAGTGGTTTAAAAAAAGGCAGTTAGAATGGGCTGCACAAGGAATGGGAGGGGTTATAGAAGAGAGTTCAGCCTTTAGGCAGATAGAAAGGTACAGCAGGGTGGTGAATTCAAATGGCATCAGCCTATAAGGAAGCTCTGCCTCTCCAGGGTTGCCCCTCCTTTTTTCCTGGTTGCCATGGTAAGTGCCCAGAATCAGATACAAATGCTATTTTGCTTTATTTATTCCCAATAGAAAGGCAAGAGTGAGTGAACAAATACATTCACACTTGTACACACACACATGCACACAGACATGCGTGCACACACACATACACATGCACAAACATATGCATGCACAAACACACAGACACACATACAAAGAGAGAGAGAGATGCATGCACACACACAAGTATACAGAGAGGGATACACAAAGAGAGTGAGAGAGAGATGCATGCGCACACACATGCACACACAGACATGCATGCAAACACACAGACATGCATGCATGCACCCAGACATATATGCATATACACAAGCACACATACAGACACACAGAGATATGCATGCACACACACACACACACACACAGATATGCACACACAGAGACACAAACACACACGAAGAAGCCCAACTCTTGTTGTTTCATTCTATTTTAGTTTTGGTTTTAGAAAATCAGGTCTCACTCTGCTTCCTCAAGCTGGCCTAAACCAACTGTGTAGAGCAGACTGGTCCGAAACTGAAGGCAATCCTCTGCCTCAGCCTTCCAAGTGCTAGGACAAGCTGTGCTGCTATATGCAGCTCTCAACCCAGTTTCTGGGCAATTTCCTATAAAGAGTCAGGCAAAATCCCTTTCTATCCCTTCCTCAGTAAAGCATCATGATAGCTCTGTTCATTGATGCTCAGGTACAGATAAAAAAAACCAGAAGACCAGCCTCATCAGCCCTCACCTGGAATGCCATGTGTACAAACAGAGAAGGCCAAGTGCTCACTTCTCTCCATCTGCGTGGTACTCAGCTACTCCAAGGAGGTACTAGAGCAGCTGCCCTCTTCCTCATGCCTGTCCGCTCAGTCAACCTATAGCTCTTCACAGTCAGGCTAAGGAGGCCAGGGCTAAGACTAAATCAAGTAGACAGACTTAAAGTCAGCTGCCGGAATGAGAGGGGCTGGATCAGGGATTGAAGAAGACTGGGCTTGTCAATGTGAAGAGAATGGAAATGGAAGTCCCAGTGTGTAAAATATGTTTTAAAATAAGATTTATGTGTTTTATCTCTCCTTTCTCCAACCTGAGGTGTTGCACTGACCAGAATAACTCCTTTCTTTCAGTGGTCTGAAATATAGTGAATATAGGTATGAGAAATCTTACTTGGAAAGCAGATGAAAAACTACTGTTTTTCTTTACAAAATGGCTCACTGCAACTTTCTCTTAACTACCTTCATAATACCTAAAATCGGATTTATTTCTTAGAGCTTCATTACCCTGAACAGGAAGGTATATACCAACCCTTGACATCTTCCCTGCCCTTACCTGTCACCCTCAGCCAGAGACTGATTCAGGAAGTGATGAAACACTGGCAGGATTTTACTTTTGCTCTCTATACCCATCCCTGTCCCCTATCCTGGCTGCTGGGCACCTTGACCTTTCTGTGTCACTCTAACATAAAAAGAGAAGCATCCATCCAAGTAAGAAACCACATTCTCCATGGGTGGAAGGAGGAGGAGAGGTGTATGGATCTCTACAGAGCGTGTAGCAAGGAGCACAAGCTCAGCTGAGAGAAGAAACAGAAGGGGAAGGAGCCAGGTGGGGTAAAGAGATGTTTCAGACCAAGATGCAATCTCTTGAAGGCCTGTCACCTTGGTGTGAACTTGACAGCAAGTACTGGCCAGTCTCGGGCCAAGTTGGAAAGGACTTTTTAGCTCCACCACACCACTCATGAATAGGTACCCTGGTTCTTTAAAGTTCAGGAAAGCTAGGAAGAGGCCAAGGATGTCAGGCTTCCCTATGATAGCAGTCTTCTTCAACTAGAAAAATGTTCATTTCCTAAAGCGGAGTCTCTGACAGCATGCTTCTGTCACTGGAACCCCTGTCCATCCCTGTCCTACTGGGTTTCTTTCTCCATATTTAGCTGGCAGCAGGTCCCTGGAGGTCATAGTGGACCTTTTTCTTTTGAGGGAGGCATAGACAAAGAAGGTTGATGAAGCTGTCATAACCAGTCCTAAAGTTGATTTCAGACAACAGGTAATTTCTGATTCTACTTCCTAGAGTTCCTTGTCCTCAGTTGTGTCTCTGGCATCCACCACAGTGCACCAGGAGGCAGAATGTCAACCTCTTTCACGAGGAGTCTGAGCCTATGTGGGTGTTCTTTCGGGGGCCTTTATTCTCACCCTCCTTCCCTGTTCAATTATCAAATAGGAAGATGTAGAGATACTGTCACCTTATCCACTTGAGGAAGACTCTGAAAGAACAGTACTTGGGCATGGTCTGCTAACCACATTCAACAAGGACAGACCCTGACTCCCTCCTTGGAGGTAGAGCCAAGCAGCACTTTCCATTTCTGCCTGTGATAGGTGCCCCATAAAGAATCTTCCACGAAATAAGCAAGCACAATTATACTGGAATAAGAATTTGCCTATTATTCACTTTTGTGTAATTTTTTAAGAGACATAAACTATAGCAAATTTAAAGTTCCTTTAGAAAGCACATCTCTCTTGTTTCCTGAGTAGAACAGAACAGAATGACCTGGCCATCAGGCAGCAAGTCTCAGTCTTGGCCTCTACAGGAGGCCATTGAGTTAAAGGACATAGGTACTTTTAGTATCTTTAATTATTTTACTTTAAAGGGTCTTTGTTGATGTTTTTGTTGTTGTTTGTAAACAAGTTTGTGCTGGTGTCCACAGAGGGAAGAACTGTGTACAGAATGCCATGGAGCTTAAGTTCTAAGTGGTGGTGAGCCACCTGATGAGATGCTGGGAGCTGAACGCATGTCCTGTAGAAAAGCAACTAGTAAGTGCTTAGGAAACACCAGGTCATCTGGCCACCTGGCCACCTCAACTTTTAGGTATCTTTCTTTATTCCTTAGGAAGAAAAAAAATAAAAGCTTCATGTAAACCCATCATAAAGTCTGAAATAACCCAGTACAGGTCTCTATCTGTGACACTGATGGTGTTGTGCTTATGTAAGCACATGGATGCCTAGACATGCTTTGTAGACATGTGTGTATACTGCAGACCATGAGAATGCTGAGAATTGTTGGGAGGGCAAGAGAATGAGAATTCACCTAACCCTTCCCAGGGGAAGAGGAACATGAGGAATGGTTTCATTACCAAATCAATGAAATGCTGGAGGCAGAATTAAGTAGATGCTAAGAAGAATTAATCCACCTTTCACCTCTGCCTGTGGGTGTTTGCACAAGCCACAGTATCTCTTTGTTCAAGAGTAGAACCCATAAGGGGACAGCATCCTGTGAGCAGCAGGTAGGAATGAGCTAAATGCAAATGTCATTTGTCTTTATCTGTGACACCAACAGTGCTATACTTATGAAAGCACATGGATGCCTAGACATGCTTTGTAGACACATGTGTGCACCTTGCAGAAAACTCCAGTGTCTTTCACAAGAAAACCCGGATGCACACCTATCCAAAGAATCTGCATGTCCACAAACCAGTGAACCTGTATCTGATACAAAAGTCTAAAACAAACAAACCAATCTTTAAAAGTACAGTGTGAAAACACTCTGGTAAAGGCTGTGAGTGGACTCTTTGAGGCCAAAGACTATCATATGCCTTAGTGAAATTCCAGAGTAGCTGAAGGCTTGCAGCAGTTCCTGAGGAAATGTTTGTGGAATGAATACATAGATGTCAGTGAATGACTGACATCTGATTAACTACAAGCAAATTCGAGGAAGGAGTCTACCCTTCCTTCCCTGCCGGTTTTCATGTTCTGATTCTTCACCTGCCTCAAATCTATGACAGCTCTTACAGGGATTGTTCCAACGTGATCAGATTTTCAAAGTCTTTTCACCCAGGAGAAAAGGAGAGGCTCTAGGAGAAATGAATCCTACAAGTTAGTTCAGATACTTGGTGATGGTTCTTGACACACAAATCTGACTTTGAATTCACAAGCTACTGAATGGTCATTGAGAAGTTATCTGTGTTCTGTTGTATGTGTAAGCATGTGACCTGCATGTGCAAAGCCTCAACCTTCTCTGCTATCAGAACATGTCCATGGGGAGGGTCAGCCTTGTTGCTGAGGTATGTAAATTCCCATCTTGCCCTTCCTTGTTCAGTAGCTCGGCTAGCATATTGGAATATTTTCTCTCTGTGGAAATTCTAGAATGAACCTCATTTTAGAATCTAATAAATCCAGTTCTGAAAGCGTCTCTTGCTCCTGTCCACGTGTCTTGTTCTATTTTTAATCTCTGTACAGAGAGCGATTACCCTTTCCACTAGCAGTCACTGGCTGTATCATTGATACATTTTGATGATCCCTTTCCCTCTCAGGTGCCCTCTGCAGCTAACCTTCCAGCAGACAGCCTGCCACTGCCATTAAAGAGTTTCCAGAGCCCATTACAGAATGGTGACCTTGGCATCTCTGTGCCTGGTGTCAGGTTCCTCTCCACAGACAGCTCTGAGTGCTGGATTTCTCTAGCACTCCATCATTCAGAACCCAGAAGCTGGCTTCCACTGACCTTTTGGATTTTTAATTTCAGCCTTATTTTCCTTCTTCCAGCTTTTCTCTCTTATCAGTTTCAGTGTGCCCTGTTTTGGTCAAATTTAGCCAGACTTTCCCTTTCTTCAATTAGCTTCTCAGTTCTCCTGACAGCTTATTCTTTTTCCTTTGCACTTTTGAAGACTGTCTCAGGCTGAAGTTTTAGTTTTGGTTCATGCAAAAGTAGAGAAACTAGTACTAGAAAGATTGGAAAGAAAACATTTCCTGTGCAGGAACTCCTGGAAGCTTTAGGGAAGAGGCAGCCAGGGGCAACTTCTGTATCTGGGTGAAGGTGGGGTGGGCCTTGGTGCTGTTAGAAGTGGGCATATATGTTCAGGAGCAAAACAGTGGAAGTAGTCAGAGTAAGAAACAGAGAAGGAAAGAAGGCAAACTACCAGAGTGGAGCAGTCCACTGAGGACTGAGATCTAGCAGAGACCAAAATGAACTGAGGAAAAGAGCCCATAAACACTTGAGCTAAGGCCATGTTTGACAGTAGAACTAGCTACCACAGAGGTCTCAAGCAGGAACAGCCATGGTCATTTCAAAGAGGTACAGGGAAGTCACTGAGACTGGAGAAATGATGGGAGAGAGAAATTTGGAGCAATAGAAAGCTGGGGCTCTGTGTCAGGCCCGGACATGGCCCGGACAGGCTCTAAAGGAATGTCTGAGAAGGCTTCACAAGTGATTGTCTGAGCAATATTCTGAAGGGCAATTACCAAAGCTGCACAGAAGAGAGATAGGTAGGCGATGAGCGAGAGAAAAGTATGGGAAAATTCCATGAGCCCTGAAGATCCATCTCAGTAGGACCCAGAACATAAGGGCAAGCTCAGAATGTGGCTGTAAGCTGCACAGTGGGGGGCAGTGGGTAAAGAGCTTTCAGGGCTTCCACAGGGAAAGGAAAGTGGAGAATCTCTGGGTGGTTCTGAATGCTAAAGGTGTGGAAGTTCAAGGGTTGTGATCGATATAATACTTAAAATTGTGTTTAGAAAAAAGATTATATAGACTTTTTAATAATTTTAACATTAGTGCTCCAATTCAAAGGAAAGTTTCTATCAACGTAATATTTTTTCTTTTATGACGACAGAAACTTTATACTTTTTGCTTAGCTTTGAATTTATTATTTTTCCCTCTCCAAATTGCAAAACCTTATTGTACTGCTGTGTAAAGACTGTTTTCTGAAAACGTTTCTCCTTATACAAACTGACAGTTTTATATACACAAACTGAGAGAACTCCCAGCAAATCACTGGCCTTCACATCTGAAGAAAGAGTATAGAGGAGATGACTGGCCAGTGTTCATGGCCAGTAGGCCCTTCAACCTCCAGCTTCTGATGTTCAGCAGAGCAGGATGATGTCAGTATTGATCTTCAGGCATTTAGATTTGTCTATCTGCTGCTTGTCTCCTGGGTAGCCTTTAGGCATTTAGATTTGTCTATCTGCTGCTTGTCTCCTGGGTAGCCTTCCAGTCTTAGGGCCTCTGTGGAATTCAACTTCACATCTTTGAAGTAGAGAAGATGTACAAGGAAGGTACAACTGGATCCTCTGAAGGGTTCCTTCACACCGTGTGGCCATTTTTTAAGACGTCTGGGACAATGCACATAGAGATTCGACTTCAAATTGCAAGCAATTGTCAAAATTGCAGAAAGAAATGTCTTATGATATAATTGAACTGAGAAGAGGCTCAAGAACTATGCTCATGTACACAGCAAAGGAATTTTTAAGTCTTAGAACCTATTTGTTTTTTTTTTCCTCCCATGCTAGCACTAGGTTAACACGGCCTTCTTACAGTGGACACCAGCAAACGCTGTGAACAGACTCACTTGTCAAAACAATGAAACAGGCTTTAAAAAGATGCTCAATGTATCCCAAAGCTACCCTGGAAAACAAATGCATAAACATCATTTCACTTTCTGTCTTATGTGATGTTTCTTCCAGGAGAAGCTCAGATGATTTATGAAGCAATATCAGAGAGAGTGGTACAAGGAAAGACCTTTAGAGGGAAATAAAGGCATGTAGATAACAGGATGTGGAATGTCATTACACAAGAATGGTTCCAAAGGATTCTTGCTAGGATCCATGTGGGATTACTCTGAGACTGCTAAACAGACCAGCACAAAAAGAGACCTGAGATGTGACCCACAGTGGCCATAATATAGATTCTTTACACAGATCGGTGTAAGTAGACATAGTTTGAGTGACCTGAGCTGAGTGAGCTTTCCTTTTCTCAAGGAAGAAATCAAACAAAACTGGAAGGAAAACTAAGAAATGAGAAAGTATGATAGTGTACTCCTGTAATCTTAGCATTTGGGAGACTAAAGTTAGAAGATTGGGGTTAGCCTTTGATGTGTGGTGAGGTCCAGACCAGCCTTAACCACTCAGCAAAACCCTGTCTCAAAATCCCAAACAAACAAGAAAACTCACAAAAGACACCTGCTGTTCTGTGTAATAATGGGGGAAAATATGCTGCGAAAAGAGGCGGGAAAACTGTACACATTTGTTTCCGGGGTCAGGAGGCCTTTGCAGCTGATGGGAGATCTTGCCACAGAGCTTGTTTCTTCCAATCCTAATGGATTCTTCCAATTCTCTGTCATCTCTGAATATTCATATTTTTAAAAATTTGTTTACTTTTATTTATGTACATAAATGTTTTACCTGCAGGAACATATTGAAGCATGTGCTTGCCTAGTACTCAAACAGCCAAAAGAAGGTATCAGATCAGTAAGAATGGCCAAAAAAAGGTAGCAGACAGCTGGAAGCCATCTGGGCTTGGGACCAGAGTCTGGGTCTTCTGCAATGCTTTTAACTATTAAACTATCTCTTCAGCATGCCCTTTACAGAGAGATCTATTAATCTATTGCTCCCAATATACAATTTTAATATTTCATTAATTATTTTAGAACTTTATATAATATGCTTTGATCATTCCTCACCACACGCTCCCAACATTTCCCAGGTCCACCCACACTTCCCTTACATACCCAAATCTCTATCCTTAATTTCTTTTGATTATTGAGTCCAATTTGTGCCACCCTTGGGTGTGGGGTCATCCACCAGATCACAGGCTACCTAACATAGGCCATATCTTTAAAAAGAAATATGCTACCTTTCTTAGTAGCCATCAATTTGTCCACAGCTCCTCAGCCATGAATAGGACTTTGTGCCTACCTTCCCTTTCCATACTGGGAATTTCTCTGGCTTGAGCTGACACAGGTCTCATGCATGGCAACTACTGTGAGTTCATATGTGCAAATGTGGCCCTGTTCTGGTTCTACCATTGGAGTATTCAGTCACCATTGAGCATCAGGTTGGAATAAAAGGAACAAGGGGTGCAGGGTGGTTTGAATATGTATGACCCCACAGACTCATGTGTTTGAATGTTTGATCCATAAGAAATGGCACTATTAAAAGATGTGACCTTGTTGGAATAGGTGTGACCTTGTTGAAGGAAGTGTGTTACCGTGGGCTTGGGCTTTGAGGTCTCGATGCTCACGCTCTGCCTAGTGTGGAATTTCAGAGCTTCCTCCAGGATACTTGCAGAAGACAGTCTCTTTGATGCCTTCAGATCAAGATGTAGAACTCTTGGCTCCTCCAGCACTAAGTCTGCCTGCATGGTACCATGCTTCCTGCCATGATGATAATGGACTGAACCTCTGAACCAATGAGCCAGCCCCAATTAAATGTTTGCTTTTATAAAAGAATTTCCATGGTCATGATAGCTCCTCCTAACAATAAAACTCTAACTCAGGCAGGGTAGGTTTGCAGGAACTCAGTTGGCTTGAATGACAGGGAGAAAAAGTCAAGATGGTTTCAGTGTTAGAGCTCTCTTTATGCAGTGGTAATGCGTGCTATATAAATCTTGTGGAGTGGGTAAGGGGTTCACAGGGTGAATGTACAGTATTGGTTGTTGCTGAGGTACTGAGAATGCTTCATTTACATGAAGAGGGATCCCAGCTGCTTGCTGGACTTGTCCTTATAGGGAGAGAAAAAAAATGAACCTGTAATTTGCCATAGGCCATGTGACTACTCCAACAGCAGCAGAAGTGGGGGTCGAAGGATTCATGCACTGTGGTCAGCAGGCCCAGAACAGAGAGGGAGAGATCCTTACTCCTGCTGTTCTCAAGATGAGATCTTCTGGACACATCTAGACTTCGTTCTTGCTCCAGCCCCCCATCCAGTTGCATTTACCACAAGTGCAACTTATCTGGTGTGATTAAAAAATGGTTTCACTTCAACCACTGGCCACCTCTGGCTCTTTCAGGACTTCCTCCCCATCTTCCACAAACTACCTGTCACTAGGACTATTGTTCTGCTAAATAGACGTAGTATTAGACAGACTCCTCATTTCCCAATGTTATACCCATAGATAAGTACCTCTTTCAACTTTCACCAGAGAGGCAGCTTTTTGCAGTAGATTGCAATTAACATAGAAACTCACAACTGGTAAAGGTTCATGTAGCATGAGACTGTGGGAGGGTCTAAACATGCATTTTACTTCAGCTAATTAGAGCACGCTTCTGTTCCTCAGACACTATGCCAGTGTGCATCACTAATGACTACCTTGCTATGGCAAGACCTCACTCCAGGTGTTCTGCATTTGCTCATCTCATTACGTGTCTTTTAGTCCTTATTATAAACCTACAAAGTGAGTATTGTTACTTAACTGTACACCTGTGAAGACAGAAGCCTACTGAGCTGAGGCAGGAGATAATTACTAGGAATGGCAAGCTTAAGGCCCTCAATACAGACACACACACACACAGAGACACACAGACACACAGACACACAGACACACACACACACACACACACACATATACACACACACACACACACACAGAGAGAGAGAGAGAGAGAGAGAGAGAGAATTCTTTTTGCCTCATCTTCTCTGCAAGCCTCACTTAAACAGGGAAAGTGATGTTTGGGGGGAGGGGAATGGTGCACATACCAGGCCCAAGTGACCTAAGGCAGTGTGGCACAGACAGATATGCCATAGATGGAATAAATCCACAAGAATTGAATGCTGGACTGAAATTTGGAAATTTTCAAAAACTGTGACCTCATGTTCCAAGTCTAGAGCACTGCTTCCATGCATTGAGGACTTGACTCTCCCGTTGTCCTATGGCCTGTCAGGGTAGCATGCACCTGTGACATAAAGTAGACACAAAACTATTTAGGAAAACACAAGGCACTAATTGTGCTGAGGAAGAAACATGGTCAATGTATGATATATCTCAGCATGAAACCTTAAATACTAAAAAGAAATTCCACAAAGCATGGAAAATTAATTCTGAAAATCTTGGTGAAAGGAGACTCTAAAGCAGCAGATGAACTTTGATCAATTCCTACCTGAACTGCTCAGGCACTTCTGGTGGGTGTTTTTTAGATGTATAAAATTAGTGCTTGTTGTATATTGTTGAATAAAAAGATTTGCAAAACTAAGTATGTCTTGTGAAGAATTACAGATATGTAGAAAGCTACAGATAAACCATACTGGCCCTGAAAAAGAGAAGAAGCACTTAAAAACAGAAGAAGAAAAAGATCTTTTGGGGAATGGGAAACATTAATTGCATAGAAAGTGGTGAGGCTTTACTTTAATGGTGTGATCAAAACTAACTGTACTGGGAGAAAAGCAGAAGAGGCAAAATGTGTGCATGTGCAAGGATGGAGGTGAAGAAAGCAAGCCATATTCAAATATTCTACAGAAAGTCAGCGAATAGCACCTCACCCCACTGAGGGGAGACTGACACCTGCCAAATTATTTTTGTCCTGTATGAAAAAGAAGGAAGTCTGACCTCTTGTTAATTTATGAACCCTTTATTTATTTGTCTGTCTCTCAGGGATCTGTCTAGCTCTTATTTCCTGGAGCCTGAATCCTAGAGTCAGCACTCAGATGTTAGAGACCTGGGATAGACCCACAGAGAGCGTTGAAGATGTTGTGATGGCGTGAGACACTGCATCAGGACTAGCTTGAGCTCAGGACTAGCTCCATTGAATAACAAAGTTATCATGCCTTCCTCTGTTTTTCTCCCCTCCTTGATCTCCCTGCAGGTTCTCTCTGCTACTGCCTTCCCCATCTTGGGCTATACTTCCGTGTTCCAAGTGTCTTCTTAAACCACATACTGTCTTTAGATGCAAGCATTCTGTCACCTCTTCTGGAGCTTGATTCGTCACTTTCCTTGCTCTGAAGTTTGGGCCTCAGATAAAACCTTTTGCTTCTGGCCTGCCTTGTTCTTCATTCTTACATCTGTATCTGGATGACATCAAGGGAAACTAGAGTTGTTCTGCAAGAACAGGAGCTGATCACAAGTGGTAACACTGGTATTCATTGTCCCTTAGCACCAGCTGTCCTCCAAATCTCTGCCCAGTTTGCCAGCTGCAGTTCTGTGCTCCAAAGCCAATGCAGCCAATTCTTCAGACCTTGTGGATGGCCTGATTCTCAGGAACCCACTTAGAGATTCAAAATGACAAAAAAAAATATGGACTCTCCAAACCTGAGAAATGGTGTACAAGGTACATGAGCAGAAAACACTCCATTTAGCCAGGTCCAGTTATGATTCCATGTGCATACAGTCATTACTGGGAGAAATATCAGATTTGCGTGCATTTCATAAAATCAAACTGTTCAAGCAAATATCATTTTGGGAAGTGAATGTCCACTGGAGGAAGACAGAGGAATCTGTCAAGGTTGATGCTCTCAAAAACTGAGTTGAGGAGCCAGGATTCTTAATCACCACACTTCCCACAGTTTTCAGATGCTGGTACAGAAACTGAGGACTCTCATTTTCCTTTGCTATTTCAATCTTCATACCCATATTGCCCTATAAAGAGGTCATTTCTCTCTCACCTGGAGATACCATATATGACCACCTGGAAGCAAATTTGAGGAGAGCTTGATCTGCAAGATACTTGGCTGTTCAGGAATAGAGTAGGGCTTTCTTTCTAAGAAGCCCTTACAGGCACAGTTGTGCTGAGTTTGAATGAGTTTGTTTTTATTATAGCACAGGGTGGGCTGTGGAAGTAGCTCAAGCCCTAACATTCTTGCTTTGCAAGCCATGAGGACCTGAGCTGGATACTCAGAACCCACATAAAATCTGGACATGATGGGACACACTTATAAGTCGTGTACTGGTGAAACAGAGAAAAGAGGACCCCTGAGCTCACTGGATCTCCAGCATAGCCTACTTGGTAAACTCCAGGCCAGTGAGAGCCTCTTCTCAGAAATCAAGGTTCAGAGTTCCTAAAGATCAACGCATGAGGCCTTCCTCCAATCTCCATGTGTATGTGCATGTGCTGTGTGACAAGACTTTTCCTGGGAAGACACAACACACACATCTACTCACCCCAGATAGGGAGCCCACAATAGACAAGAGTATGAATACACCAAAGTCAAGTTTGATCAACCAATGACTTTTACTTGGTTTATTTACAGGAATATGGGTGTCTTTCTATTTCTGTGATGAAACATCATGTGCAAATGCAACTAGGAGAGGAAAAGGTTTATTTGGCTTGTGCTTTGGCATCACTGTCCATCATTGAAGGAAGTCAGGATAGGAACTCAAGTAAGGAAGAAACCTGGAGGCAGGAGCCAATGCAGAAGCTGTGGAGGAATGCTGCCTACTAGCTTGCTCCTATGACTTGCTCAGCCTACTCTCTTGTTTAACTCAGGACCACTAGACCAGGGAGTGGTACTGCCCTCAGCAAGCTGGGCCCCCCACATCAACAACTAATTAAGAAAATCAAACTATACTTTGATCTTATGGAAGTATTTTCTCAGTTCAGGTTCCTTCCTCTCAGATGACTCTAGCTTGTGTCAAGCAGATATAAAACTAGCCAGCACAATAGGTGAGCGGTTACTTACAGGAACAGAAATGACTCAAAGACAGATGTATCACCAAAGCCCACTCCAACACTGGAGACAGCTCACACACAAAGTCTGGAAACCTGGATTATCTTGTATAGTCTGCAGGCAGCACAACAGGTTGGAAGGTGTCCTTCTCCAGTGACTCTGTTGGTGTAGACCTCTTCTAGGTCCCTCCACTGGTTTCAGAGTCATCTTTGCAGCTTGTCTGAGAGTGACTCTAAGCAGTTTTTATTGATCATTCTGGCAGGTCTAGTAAATCTGGTCAGTTGTAGGGATTTCCTGAAGCTGTTTTGAGCTTTTTACCTTGTGATTTAAGACACTTCTCTGTAAGATGAACTATTTCAGTTTTGGATGAAACAATTACACAATAGCACAGATCTATACAAACACAAGTGCACAAGTGTGCATGAATACAAACACACACACACAAACACACACACACACACACACACACAGAGAGAGAGAGAGAGAGAGAGAGAGAGAGAGAGAGAGAGAGAGAGAACCCAAACAGCACAGAAGTGGCTATTTTAGCATGCAAAAGGGTTTTAAAAAACTACAGAAGGAAGATGCATGCTCCTGCTTTTCCAGCAATGTGAACAATGCAGAGCTCTCTAACACAGAGTTGAGTTTTCAGAAATCCACAAACACCCTTTCAGCTCCTGTGCTTTTGGCTATCTGTGGATAACTGGGATCTTAAACATCCCAGGGTTTGACAACATTCATTCAACAGTTTTGGTTTGGAAAATAGAGTCTCTCGATGAAGCTAGGGTGTAGGCATGCACCACAGAACTTGGCACACATAATTTTAGTACAGTATATTGTCACAATACTTCTGTTTTGTTGTTAGTTGCTGTCTTCCATTGTATGTTAATTTATTTTTTATTTTATTACACATACATAAATGTAGAAGAAAAGGGGAACATTACCATCTCAGCAGCACAGGTTTTGAGTCTAGGACCTGAAGAGGGACAACATCTGGACCTCCCTCTCCCTTGAGAGAGTTCTTTATATAAAATGGTAGAGTGATTGCATACAACATGCATGAGACTCAAGTCATCCTTGGTTATGTCTATTTCCCAAACACAAGCAAACAACGATATAATGTTTGCATTTTGGGACTCTAGAAAGGAATATAAGAAAAAGTGTTTGTCCATATTCAGAACAAGTACAATTTTACCCTTAAAGATTTGCTTTTTATCTTAACATTTATTTGTTTGTTTGTTTGTTTGTTTATGTGTGTATGAGTGTGTGTGTGTGCACGTGTGTGTGTGTGTGTGTGTGTGTGTGTGTGTGTGTGTGTGTGTGTGTAGAGGTCAAAGTATTACTTACAAGAGTTCATTCTTTCCTTTAACTACATCAGTTCCAAGATCTAAACTCAGGCCATCAGGTGTGGTGGCAAGCACTTTATCCATGCACCTTCTCACTTGCCTCATCCTTGAGAATTTTCAAATTTTACCTTGCTCAGTCCTAGAGACTGAGGGCCAGCTCTGTAGACTTCATTGCTATGTTTAGTTGTAGGGCTTGGAATAAGCCCTTGAGGTTAAGAGGGCTACTACTGAGTTCTGAAAGACAGAATCTTGTTCAGTTAATTTTCCCACAATCAGCCATTAGATAAGTCCCATGTAAACTTCATTACAGTCTTGGAGGTAGTCATGGCTTCCTAACTTTTCTTTTTATCTATACTGAGGAACCAACCTAGGGTCTTGTTCATGCTAGACAATGGCCCGGCCATTGAGCAGCAGCCCAGCCTTCTGTAGCCAACTGACAGTTATACAATGTTTAATAATCAACACAGAATTTCCGTTTCTTTTCCAGGCAAGAAATGAGAAAGATGGTGAGTGACAGATGGGGCAGTCCATCTGGAATACACTCTATTGCCTGGAGTTCTCCTTAGGTCAGGAGGATTGCCCAGGTTTATTTCTGACCTCACTGTGGAAAGTTTTATTGCTCACATCTCTATTTTTTTCTCAGTCAGGCTTTTAAAAAGATTATTTTACTGTATAATTTGTCTTATTTAAATTTTTTTCTTTATAGAAACAAGAACCCATTCCCTAAATAATTTATACCATCTCATGTTTAAAGTTTTAAAGTTCATAGCATTGCAATCATAAGGGTTTAAAATAACATACCATATCTCCTTGAAAGTAAAGTAAGAAAGTCATATACTAAACATTCTTATGGTCATGTACAATAGGAAGGAAGAATAAATCAACTGAAACAATTAAGAATATGTCCCACAAAATAAGAAGAACAATGATCCATCAAAAAGATTTTTTTTTTCAACTTGACAGTTTGGAATGACGGCACACCCTGAGGGTGCACTGGGATTCATGAGGAAACAGAATATACTCTCAAAACACTGAAAATTAGATCCCAGATTTTATCAGAATATATTCTAAAGTATTTGTGAATCCTAAATTAAGCATGATGGGTATAAATAAAGTGTCTGTGTAGAAATTGAAAACTTTATTTGAAAAACTGAACTATTCAAATATTAACACAAATCTTAAAAAGTACAGGAGTAGATGGAACAACAGAACCCAGAATGGTTGCTGGGAAATATACCCTGGCCAGATTCTAAGTTCAAAAGCCAAGACTAGCTGAAGAAGGGGAGTCTGTGATGAATTGCTCTTTGTAGGAATGGATATGTCAGAGTTCTTCAGGATATCATATATTTTCTTACATTCTAAGACTAGTTTGGTTTTGGTTACTAAGTAACATAATCTGAAAATATATGCATTAAAATAAATTTATAGTTAAAATGCATTCTGGACACTAAAACTGAGTTAGTCTTATCACAAGACTGACTTACACATTTGTTTAAATTACACAGAGGGAGAGGGAGGGGGAAGGAGAGAGAGAGAGAGAGAGAGAGAGAGAGAGAGAGAGAGAGAGAGAGAGAGAATCCTCTTCTATAGGCTGGACACCTGTCAGGACTTTGCATCTATTCTGACTATATTCCTAAAAGGTATTACTTATTTTCTTATGCCTTTTCTGCTGGTGTGTGTGTGTGTGTGTGTGTGTGTGTGTGTGTGTGTGTGTGTGTGCTGTTTCTGTGCATTTGCATATGTGTGCATGCATGTATGTGCAGGCCAGACAACAATCTTAGCAAAATATGCTTAAAAAAAAAAAAGACAAACAAGATTGACTTCATGTGGTTGAAAACTTACAGCTCCTGGTATTGGGTTTAAGCTAACAGAGGCCTCAAAAGCTTGAGTGCACAGCTTAACTGTGCCTTTCCAAGCATCTTGTATCTCAGTGGCTTTCCTTGCTTGCCCTTTCCCTATGGCCGCTTTCTTCTCACGGTTTTGTGCAGTAGGCAGAATGGACTTGACTTTGTAACCTGTTATTTTCTAAGTGCTCAGCATTCAACAAACTAATCTGCTGATGTGTTGCAATCACATCAGAGTGGCCAGGCACCTTGCTTCTTCTAGCAATGGAAGATAGAGATTTTACTATGGACAGTATGGGATGTTTTAAAGCTCAGAAAATGTTCTTCCCATAACTTTATCACTTTAACATCATTTCAATCATCACTGCTTTTTCCAGTAGATTTTATTTTTGTACATAAATTAACTGAGATGCTGACTTTGGCTTACTGGGCATGTGCATAATTCCCAGTTTCTGTTAAGATTACCAAGTTAGGAGGGTCTTAGTACATCAAATATGAAATAAGGCTTTAAGAAAAAGAGCAGGAGAGGGAGAGAGAGAGGGGGGGGAGTTCATATGTTATTTCCTGAATAGACATAAAGGTTGAGTACATTTTACATCTTTCTTAAAAAGCAAAGTAGGTGGGTAACATTTGGGCTATGGTCATAAATGCAGTGTCAAATAATTAAAATTATTTTTGAAATTTTTATAGAAGATGGTCCCAGAAATGCAAATGTATTTTCTCTTTCTTTGTTGTTACCTATGAATTCTCTCTCTCTCTCTCTCTCTCTCTCTCTCTCTCTCTCTCTGTGTGTGTGTGTGTGTGTGTGTGTGTGTGTGTGTGTGTGTGTGTGTAGACCAAAGGAACACCTGTGTGCTCTTCCTCAGGAAGGTTTGTTTGTTGATTGTTTTTTGTCTGTTTAATTTTTTGAGACAACGTCTCTCACTAAAACCTAGGCATTATCTGTTAGACAGGCCCATTTGCCTTTGTCTCCCTGGCACTGGAATCACAAGCACATGCCACCAAGCTTTGCTATAGTAATGTGAGTTCTGGGCATTGAATTCGGGTCTCAGTGCTTTATCAACTAAGCCAACTTTCTAGATTTAGTTTACATTTCTGCCTCTTCTCTGTGTTTAGATTGTTAGAACATTGTCTTCATTTTCAAGATAAAGAAACTGAGACATGAAGAGAGCTGATGTCTTTCTGAAGGTAAGCAGCAGGACAGAACCTAGCCCGAACCTAGAACTCAAGAATAACTCAAAATCTGAAAATGGTGATTGTAACAGTCAGTGCCCAGCTCCTCACTGACTGTGTGACTCTGGACATTATCCAGGTAATAAGCACTAATACTGAGAGTTTCATGAGCTCACACAGTATGCATGTCCCAGGCGCTGGGCAGAGTGCCTGGAACAAACTGCAATGGACTCTGGAGTTATTTGTTTAGTTCCAAATGTCAGTATTTTTTTAATAACCAATTATATTATTATTCAGAATAGGAAATATTTTATTAAGTTTTTTTTAAATACTTTTGTGATCGTAACCTATAATTTTGTATTAACATAGCAACAGCTTCAAAACAAGATGTTAAAACTTCTTTTGGAAATAAGAAAATTTAAATCTATATTAATAATCTCTTTTTAATCAAAGGATTGTTACAAAACAGCCAGCAACTAATCAATCTATATAATATATCGATTAATAATAGCTTCTTTTACTTTTTGTAAAATTGTTCCTCTTCTGTCAATTGTTGAGGGAAATTAGAATTTGTATCTCTCTTGAGAACACTAAACAGAGGCTTAAATTCTTTTGTAGAGAGCTCAAAATAAGATCGTAGCCAATTAGCATCTCCTAGAAACTTTTGAAAATAATTTAAAATAAATAAACTATCTTTTTTATTTGAATTTTTGTGTCACAATTTATTTAGGAATATAGCTGATGTCTCAAATATTGAAAAGATATTGTCTTTGGATGTTTTCTGGATCAACAGGTACTCTCTATAATTTTAAAGCTTGTTATATGAGAGCAAAGGCTTGTATTAAAACTCCTTCAGAGTGATCAGCTAATAAGCCAGTTGTGTAACAAAAGAAGGTGTTTATCAGGGCCTTGTTTGATCTTAGATAAAACTCTTACTGAGATCTCTTTTATACATCTGGTTTTTTAATGACTCTACCTCTGAATTACCAGTTCTAATCTAGCTTTTTGTTACCAAAATTATAAATTTGTAATTATACCCAATAATATATAACCAGGACATATAGAGCATACTTGTTTTTTAAAGCTAAATCAAGAATAAATGTACATCTAAACAAAATTTTCTTACCTTTTTAGCTGTAATTTTAAGAGAAAAGCACCTTTTCACTTATCAAATCAGGAGAAACCACTATCAAGTCACTTACTACAGACGCCAAAAAGCTGTTGGCCTCCCTCCAAGAGCAGTTTGTGCCTTACTCTCAGCCACAGAGCAGGTTAGCTTATCAGTTTTTGCTGTATAAATTGAAACTGTTATTTCCAAGCAAGTTTCAAACTAAACCGAGCAAGCAGTTTTAACCAGTTTTTCTTTTGAACATGAAACACAGAACAACAATCATTCAAACAACAAGACAAAGACAGACAATTGACACACATGAACAGATTGGTATACCAAAGGCAGACAATAAACAGAGAAAGCAGAACTGAGAATCTCTCAGAAGGAATCAGAGAGAGCAGGGTGTTCCCTGCTATCTCCTGTTCCTAAGAGGGCTCTATAATAGGCTTTTCTTTTTTTTTTTTTTTTTTTTTTGTTAACATGCCAGAGATCAGGAACTGTTTTTGCCCTTTCTCTCATTTTCAAGGTTTAACTTTTTATCTCTTCTGTAGGAAGTATAGCATTTTTTATCAATACTCCCCTCTTGGGTAAACAACACTAATGAAAGCAAAGAATTTTTAAAGATCCTTTTTTCTTAATCCTAGTTCCTCGAGTCCTGAATGACTCACTCCTTGAGTCCATCACAAAAAGTGACTGCTTAGAAAATACTTGTCCTGTGTCTTTTCTTAACCCTAATTCCTTGCGTTCTGAGTGAATCACTCCTTGAGTCCATCAGAAATAGTGACTCCTTAGAAAATACGTGTCCCAGGGCCTTTTACCTCAAGGCCTCACCACTCTGATTCTTTACAGGATTATCCCACAGTTGAGTGGACCGTGGTAGCCTTCTGAATGGAAGTACTCTCAAGCACCTCCGGGAGTCATCTCACCTGGGTGCTCCTGAGAAATCCAGAGTTGCTCACAGTGCCTCTGTGAGTCACTCTAAAAAGTACTCTGTAATTCGAAGTACCCTCAGTCACTCTGGGCAGCCATCCTCAACGCTCCTAAAAAACTGGTAGGCTTTCTCTGAAGAGTCAATATTCCCTCCTCTGTGATCTCCTCAAGCCATTGAACACTGGTCGGGGGGGGGGGGACAGAATGTCCCATCTTCGAGCCCCACATTGGGCACCAGAATGCCCCATCCAGCAGGGCACTGAACAGGGTTCGGGGAGATCACCTGAAAGAGAGAATGGAGGAAAACAGGCAAACCCAAAGAATGATGATTTGTCTATAGTCTGATCAAATCATAATTTTTACTTTTTCACACAGGGGTTATAAACACATAAAGGCAGGATGTGGGGAAAGGGATGATGCAGAAGTGTAGGTGTTCAGGGGAAGTACAGATATCTTCTAGAACACGGTATTGGCTGAGTGAAGGTTCAGGGAACAGACCACTATGACTCTGTCCATGATTCATTTGTCCTTATCTAAGCTGGTACTATCCACCAAGGATTCCTATCCGCAAGGTCTATGATTATTATCCAGGCTTGTAAATTTCCCCCAGGGCTACATGTTTACAAGATCCTATAGCCATCTGTTCAGTGTTTTTCCACAGAGACCAAGACTTTGTGTTAGCAGGCTGACTTAGGCCTATTGCTGATTTTAGGCCTTCACTGTATAAACAAGGCTGCCCCTGACAGGTGTTTTAAGGCTTTCTGGGTTATCAAGATCACATCATTTTAAACTTTTAGAATATAACAGGTTTACACAACTGTGCAAATTTCCAAAAAGAAATTGTGAAACAGAAAGACTGAACCCTTAAGTCCTGAAGGTTGATGATCATGCTGGCATCCTGCTGGTCTGGCTTCAGGGGTATTGTCTCACATACTAAAAAGCAAAACAAAACCCAAAGAATTAGTAAAAGGAGTCCACAGAAGCTCCCCATATGTGCCAGCTCTTCCATCACCTACCTGGCCATTTTGCCACGGAATACAATGATAACTAGCAGGATATAGGACAGTCCATCTGGAGGACACTTTAAGCATCGAGGGTAGGATTTCCACTTTCTTCTTGAGTGTGCCTTGAGTCATAGATGGAAGACAATGAAAGAGACCTAGAAGCAGATAAAAGGGCAGAGCCCATGTTAAGCTCATATTTAACTTCATAAGAAACTGCACGACCACCTTGCTAAGCATTTCCATCATTTTACATCTTCATCTATAGCCCATGAGATTTCTGCTCACGCCACATCTTCACCAATGTTTTGCACTGTAACTTGTATTTTCATCTTTCTAATAACCCATCATAATAAGTATATTTTCACATAATTATTTGTCACTCATATCTTCTTTGATGGAGTATCTGCTAAAATATTTTGTTCATTTAAATGAGATTGTGTTTCTATTATTGAGTTTTAAGTGCCCTCTGTCTATTGTGGTACAAACATTTCTTTGGTGACATCTCCTTCCTTATCATACCAGCAAGAACATATACTAACAAGATGGCTGGGTGCATGTGCTTACATCCACCATCCTGATCTCTCCCTGACTCTTAAGTGTTTTACTCCTAAGGTGATTACAATTATCAGGTTAAAGACATTCCTACATGTCTATTTTTGAATGAGCGAAACTTTGTAAAAGTTATTGTGTTATTTTGAACTATTGGTGTCATGGGATCAATTCAACTGTAAGACTTGACTTTCAATAACTGCACACATCCCTCTGCACAAAGGATGTGTCTTGTGTTCAAACTCCACTGGGTACAAAGGAGGCAGCTTTGCTTCTAAGAAGACAATGAGTATTTGTTTCTGGGGAAGCATCTTCCATATGTCTATTCCCCAAAAGGGTTATCTGTACAGATTCCATTGGTTAACTGTAAGGATTCCATTGAAAGAAACTGAAATGGAAAGGCTAGGTTATGACAGGAATGGCCATCACTTGCTACATGTGATGGCTGCTTTCCATTCTCATGTGCCACCTAGTGTAGAAAGACTGTGCTCATGAGATAATGTAAATGTGGGTATATGGATGTGTTGCAGTATCTGGATACAGCTATTGACAAATACCTGAGGGCCTGGGATGATGGTTCAGTGGGTAATAGTTTTTACTGTACTTGTATGAAAACCCATCTAAGATCAAATTCCCCACACTTATGTAAAAAGTCAGATGTGATTATACATATGGGTGAGTAACATCTTCCTTTGACTTATGAACTTACACACACACACACACACACACACACACACACACACACACGCATCCAGTGTGTAAATGCAATGGAGCAAATGCTTGTACACACTTGTGATTCTTACATTGTCACACTACTCTAGATGTGATGTTGTTAGAAATTTACAATGTTAGGAGATAGGAACTTGGTATAAGTTATAAAGGTGAAGGTGAGATTTGATGACTAAAATTAAAAATACTTTTCACAGTGTATTCTGTCTTTCTAACCCTTGAGGACTCATTGAGAAAGCCACCATGTGAAAGGAGACAAAGAGTCTCTGATAGAACCAGCCATGCTGGTGTCCATCCTTCTGACTTCCAGCACTAGAACATGATGCCTTTCAGACACCAGAATTGAGCAGAGATCTAAAACCACTGACTTGTCCAACTTTCATGTTACAAATGTTCAAGGAATGGCATCAAGTATTTGGCCAATGGAAAAAAAAAAAGACCACTTGATCTTTGTCTGGTATTCTCTTCTGAATCATGTACAGAGAATACAAGATACAAATGTGTCAATTAATGCTGATAATAATTGAAACTTAAAACCACAGATTTGTAACATTTAAAAGAAAAAAACACTTGTTCATGATCTCAGTGGCTCCTATTTTAAAACTGCATACTAAGGCTGAAAGAGAAGTAACTTACCTGAGGCAAAGCTGCTATCTTGGTAGGCTGATACTCAAAACTTCCTGTTCACTTAGGCTAATGAACTGTCAGCTGTGTCCACAGAAACAGGAGGCTCACAGATCTCTACAAAGAACCAGGCCTTAGTCCCCAACCACTAATGAGCGATCTCTGCCTCAGGTACTGCAGCTGTCCCCAGCATGCAACACCTCAAGGTGAACTACCAATTAAACATTGAATCACATAAACTAAATTTTAGAATCTGTGTAGCAGAAAATTTCCTAAGCAGTACTAATAATGTGCAGCTAAGACTGTTCATAGACAATACAACTCTGGCTTGCTCCTATAGTGTTTCAGTTAGGATTTCCATTGCCGTGAAGAGACACCATGACCATGGCAACTCTTATAAAAGAAAATATTTAATTGGGGATGCCTTACAGTTCAGAGGTTTAGTCAGTTATTTTTCTGGTGAGTAGCATAGTGGCATACAGGAAGACATGGTACTGGAAAGGTTCCCCTTCCAGATCAGCAGGCAACGAGAAGAATGACAATTGACCTGGCTTGAGCCTCTGAAACCTCAAAACCCACTAACATTGGCACATTTCCTCCAATAAGGCCACACCCACTCCAACGAGGTCATCACTTTAATAGTACCACTCCCTATGACCCTATGGGTGCCATTTTTATTCAAACCACCATACACACAACATCTCTATAATGTTGCCAGATCCATCTGTCCAATTTCTGGCTTGTATGTTTCCTTCCTTTTTTTTTTGTCCTTTCTTGCATGCATGCTTGCTTCTTGTTTTCCTTCCTTACTTACTTTCCTGACTTACTACCATCTTCCATTCTTTCTTTCTTCCTTCCCCCTTCCTCCTTCCCTTCCTGTTTGCCTCCCTCCCTTCTTTCTTTCTTTCCCTCTTTTTCTCTCCCTTTGTCTTTTCCGTTCATTTTCTTGCTCTTGCCTTCTTATTTATTTCTCTCTTGCAGTCCTAAAGTTTAAGTCCAAGGTCACATACTCACACACATAAAGCAAGTACTCCATGCCTGTGAAATAAGGGTTCCTGTCAGGTAGTTGGGCTACCTGCTCAACTGCACCTCTCCAATTTCATACACTGCCACCTGTGATGGACACTTGGCACTCCAGGCAGTGGTGGAGTGACTTGGACTTGATACATCCTACTCTGGCCATTTTTGTGTCAACTGGACACAAGAAAAAAATATCGATTGAGAAAATTTCCCCCTTAAACTCCAGCTATACAGCATTTCCTTAATTAGTTACTGATGGGGGATGGCACAGTCTATTGTGGGTGATGTTATCCCTGGAGCTGGTGGTCCAGTGTTCTATAAGAAAACAGGCTGAACAAACCATGGAGAACAAGGTATAAACAGCCCTCCATGACCTCTGCATCAGCTTTTGCCCCCAGATTCCTTGCCTGCTTGAGTCATTGTCTTGACTTCCTTCAGTGATGAACAGTGATTTGGGAGAAAAAGCTTGATAAACTTTTTCCTCCCCTAGTTTGCTTTAGTCCTGGTGTATTATCACAGCAATAAAAACCCAAATCTTCTTGTCTGCAGAGTATGTTCTCCTGCATCTCCCTACCCATGTAACAAACATCTATCTGTCTGTGGGGATTGAGTGAGAATGACCCCCATAGCCTCATCTGTTTGAAATCTTGTTCCTCAGTTAGTGGAGGTGCTTGGGGGTCACTGAGGACATCACCGAGGACAGGCTTTTAGGTCAAAAAGTTCTCAGTTAGTTATTGCTCCAGTACCATGCCTGTCTGCCTCCCTCCAATATTATGGACTAACCCTCTAAAACTGTGAGCAAGTTTTCAATTAAATGCTTCCCTTGAAAGAGTTTCCTTGGTCATGATGTCTCTTCACAGCAATAGAACAACAAAGACACCACCCTTTATAATACTTTTTGTCTCATTCCATGACCCTCAGATTCTATGTTAGTGTCTTATTCTCCTGTTGTGCTGAAATGACAACTCCCTAAAGTAATTGTTTCCCTTCATGAAGCATCAACAGACTCCTGCCCTATTGACACATTTTGCATAGTGAGACTAGAGTTTTCCTTGTCTCATGCCATGTCTTGTTTTCTTCCTTTTGATTGGGTGCATTATTTCCTGATTTGACAAGCCCAGTGCCTTTCATGAAAGAGCTATTGCTGGCATTGTTCATTGGAATTTCCTGCACATTATCTGTAGTAAAATTACATATTGCCAGCCAAAGGAAATAAAGTCATCCGTCTAGAGTTCAGTGACAACAACCTGGGTCCCTCTTACTTGATCCATGAAACAGCTTGTGCTGTGCTCTTAGCATAGTGCCAGGTATTTCAGCACGGCAGCAATAATCCTTGCCACAAGCTTACCCTCTAAATTGTCAGTTCATCTGAACGAAGGCATTCAGGAATACCAACCATATTTGCAAACTGACCTGGGAGCATTCTCCCATAATCATTAGTCCCCAAATCCCAAGGTAAGACCATATAATAAATGATATATTCTGTTTCTCTCAGCCTTCTGAATAATGGGATACTTCTATCATCCTATTTTTATAAGGTTGTGAACTCTATTATAAAACAACCAACCTTAGAAAAGAAAACTTTAAGTTACAATTAAGTAATCATGCCCTCTTTGTGAGATACTACTGAGGAGCAGGCTCTTTGGAAGATGATGATTGACAGAAAGAGGGAGTGGAGTTAAACACACCAGAAGCAGGCAGGGGATTGGGAAAATAATGAACACACAGGGAATAACTGGTTAAGTATTGCTTTAAATAAAAAAGTTATAGAAATTTACTATAATATAGTAAAACAATGATTTTTTTTTGCTTTTTTGACAATTATCAGAAATGTCTTACTGATTTAAAAGCATATATGAGCTAGGATATAAATATAAAGGTTATTGATTTGTTTTGTTCTTGTTGTTGTTCTTGTTGTATTAAAGACAACAAAAATATCCAGTGGTAAGGCTACTGGAATGAATTATGAAATTTGCAGGCAGTGTGACTTTTATGTTACCAGTGTAGACAATGTCCTTGAACACTAGACCAATTATCAGGATATTGTGGGACAGAAAAAACACATATGTGTTAAATTACAGAATAAATATTAAAGCATGTATAATATCTTCTGACCGTGCATAAAGACAGTATGAAAATCCCGTGTTGACACCATTAACCTTGTGGAAGTCCCTGGGGAGTGGAGGGATATTAAGAGCATTTATCATTGTGAACCAAAGCCTTTTTGTACAACTATGTTCTTAATTATAAATTGCAATTTTAAAGCATTAAAAAAATGTTAAAAGAATCCAAAGCAAGTTATAAAACGGTAATGTGTCCCGTCCCACTGTCCAGGACTCAGCATCTGCTAGAGGTTCTGTACAGAGGACGGGGCTGGTGAATCCAGAACCAAGATCCACAAGCTTCTCCCTGAACAACAGAAGCCAACACCCAACACAAAGCATCTATGCAATTACAAATCCTGGTGTCATGTAAGGTTTTCAGGACACACAGCCTTTTCCACTTATGGAAACAAAGGCCTGAGACTAAGATGAAGTTAAGGAGTATTTGATCACTTAAAACACTGGACAGAGATACAAAGAGCCGAAAGAATGGCATCCAAATGTACATATGTTTCCACCAATAGAGAAAGTACACATACTGGGTGTGCTTCTAAATCTGGGTCTGGGGAGATGAGTCATCCAGTCAGAGCACCAATAGGAAACTTAAGGAGCTAACTGTGAAGTTTTATAAAAACTGCATGAGAACGTTTGCTCAATTACGGCAGTAAAGTAGCTTATGTGCATTCATGATGTCTGCCTGTGTTTGTCTCATCTCTTCCCCCTCCCTTGAATCCTGAAGATGAGGGTTTTTTTTTGGGGGGGGGGGTGGGGAACTGTTCTATTTCTTTTTTTCCTTTAAGAGACAGAAACAGTTGACCAAAGATGAAAATCCCTCATGTAGTTCTTGGATTTTCATTTCTGTATCATCTTCCTAAGACCCAATGGAATCGTAAGGCACAAGAAAGTCTAACTTTTCCACTAACTTCTAAAATGCCACTGCAAGCAGAATCAGAGCTAACAGAGGAAATGGCTCAGAAAGAACACAAAGATCTCAGCGGTGCACGAACACTGGGAGGAATTTAAATGCCACACACAAATATCAGGTGACATTTACAAAGCACATAGGCTGTCTAATTCTTCAGTGAGCTAATGTGGTAATTACAGATTCATATTTTACAACAAAATCACCAGTTGGGAATCCTGTAGCCAGAGAAATTTCAATCAGAGGGGAGAAGCCAAAAAGAATTACTGAACCGACTGCCCACTCAGACATGCAGTGCAGTGGGTTGGCTATGCTAATGCTGACTGACTGAACCTTTTTCTCCTGTACAAGTCACATGAGGGGTTGAGTACATGCATAGACTAGATTTATATTCAGGTCTTCACCTGTACCCTTATCTGTATCGCCACAACTAAATGTCTGCCTTCTTTGCTCTTTAGTCTGACATATTGAACACTAGCAATAGGCCTATCTAGTTATGTGATACTATACCTGGAAAGACAGGAACAGATGTCTACTCACCCAAGATGGGAAACTGATGACAGACAAAATTACAGTAACACCAAAGACCAATTTGGGAAAGGAGTCCAACAAGGTGCATGATTGATGGCTAACTTACTGGAACATGGATGACAGCTGCATTGGCAACAGCCCACTCAAGCCTGGTGACTAGTGATAAATACAAGGACCTTGGAGATCTCCACATGATGTGGTCTCAGGTTATATTATATTACCTTGGGAGTGAGGAAGCTGTGAATCTGGTCAGTTTCAGGAACTTCTTGGGACTTAAAAGTTGTTTACTTCCTGCCTTTTAACGCATGTTCCTCCAAGATGCGATGTTTCAACCTGAAGTTCATAAGAGTCTAGTCTTTAACAAAGCCACACTCTAGAACAGTTCTGTTTCATAGAACACTATGTGATGATGGAAGCGGTCTGTGTCTGCACTATCCATCTCCAGATTCTCTGTGGTTCTCAATGCTCTGGAATATGGTTGGCATCACTGAAGAGCTTTAGTTCTAGTTTATTTGAACAATGAGATTTTAAAATGTATACTTTTATTGGAGAATTTAGCTCCAAAATAAGAAAGCTTATGGAACAGCAATGATGAGACACAAAGTTTCCCTTGGCTTGCCAACTGCTGGCATATGAACATGCCAAGCTTTTCTTTTTCTTCCATAGACTTAGGCAACCCACATGTGCCTCAAAATAAACTTTAGGTATCTGTGCCTACTTTTTAAATATTACTGTTTTGAAAACCATACCTTTTGTACCTTTATTGATCTACAAATAGATGGAGTTTCTTCATTGCAGAGGTTCTTTGATCTCTTCCAAACATACACAAGAAATGGTTATGTGAAAAGTATCTCTACACAAACCCCAGAGGAGGCGAGGATCCCAGAACCTCTAACCCCAGCAGTATCTTAGGTAAAGAGACAGCAACACCCGCCCCAAACAAGGAGTAACTGGGACACACTGGGACCCAGGAATTCACCCCTGGCCAGGGACACTGGTCCACTGCTCAGGGACACTGCGCCTGATCACTGAGCAAATCTTGGACTTCAGCTCTAACACAGCAATAACACCTACCATATGAAGCGCAAGAAGAAGAAAGAACAAATTGTGGGTGCTTTGGTCCTTCTTAGAAGGAGTATCAAAATTCTCAACCAGAGTTCCAAGGGTCTAAACCTCCACCCTGGGAACACAAAGGGAGGGAGTCATGGCTCCACCTGTATAGGTAGTTGAGGATGGCCTTGTCAGGCATCAGTGGAAGAGGAGGGAGTGTTGTGGAATTTGAGAGCAGGGAAGTGGTAATAGATGGATGGGTGGGGACAAACCTTCATAAAAGTAGGAGGAGGAGGCATGGGATAAGGAGTTTTAGGGGGGAATGGGAGAGGGAATGACATTTGAAAGGTAAATAAATAAAATATCCAAATAAACAAACAAAAAAGCCCAGATAATGGATTGGGCAATTGTAGTCAAGCAGTTGAAACTTTTTGTCTACAATTTATTACGGGAATTCTTTATAATCCTCAAGGACAAGATATTGTGGAAGGGGCCCATGGAACTTTAAAACAATATCTTCATAAAATAAAAAAGGGAGAGGTATATACCTGAACACCACAAATTTATTTAAATCATACTCTTTTTATTTTAAATTGAAAAAAAAAACTGGATGCCAAGGAACTTTCTTCTGAGTGTCTATGGCACCCTTCAACTAAGAATACTTATGCCTAGGTGAAAAGGAAGGATCCACTTACTGGCATATGGCATGATCCCGACCAGGTATCTAATATGGGGAAGAGGGCATGTTTGTGTTTTTTTTCTGCAGGATGCTATAGGAACATAGTGGCTGTCAGAATGATTGGAGAGACATGCTGTTGCTGAGACAAAGAATGATGCTGACCTGTGAGCTTGCTGAGTGCCCTGACAAGGGTGACTGGGAAGCTGTATTAGACATATATTCCTGACCCACCTTTGCTTGACTATATCCCAGATGGGACAAGCTGCCTTACCTCAAGTTTTTAGACCTTGTGGAACAGAGAATCAAAAAGAGAAATTATAATGTCTCTGGTATTTTTCTTAAAGGGGACCAGCTATTAGGACTCAATCATGTACTGGCCTAGAAATCAATCCAATATTGGAAATAACAGTCTACATTTGGAAGGCTGGATCTGGACATTTTCAGAGACATATTTGGAAGTTAGCTGCAGTTCTCTATGATGTTATGATAGCAAGAGATAAAATTGGGACGGATTTCAAACAAGGGTTGGTACATGTTTTAAAGCTCTTTTAATTTTCAAGCTAAAATTGGTTTTGTCTCTTCTACAGTATTTATTGTAAGTTGCATTGACTGTATAATTTCCAATTATGTTAATGTGTTGAAATCTGGCATGTCTATTACAAGAGTCTATCAACCAGCTTTTGTCTTATTCCTCTGACTATTAGAATACCTTGATTCAACAACAACAAAAAAAAGCTTGAAAGTGCTGGATGAAGTGAGTTAGGCTTTAAACAGAAGCAAGAGGGTAGCAGGCTTGATTATTGGTGGTATAACAGCTTTAATTTCATTAATTGCTAGAACCACTGCTTCTGCAATAGCATTAACACAAGGTGTTAAGACAGCTATTTTTGTTAACCATTTAGCAAACAATGTTACTAATGTATTGAGTATAAAAAATAATTTATATTGGTGTCTGATCAACAGATTGATGTTCTATAACCTATTCAAACTATCTGAAGGAGGTTCAGGGTTCAAGTGTTAGGAACTATCCAAAGTGTCATGACAAATATCATTGGAGAAGTGTTACAATGATTGTCATTATAATAAGAAAAAAGTTTAAAGACACCTGTAGGATATTTGGCATAATCGTAACACCTCTCTGGGTGTTTTACTTTGCATAGTGAGATTATGAATTTAAAGAATGCTGCTCTGTTGACCTTTGATGCTGCAGATAATGCCAATAAAATTATGCATGTCCTGAGGTCAGTATTTCCATTTTGGACAAACCTCAGGAATGGCATATGTAGCTTGATCATGCTAACACTTCTTGTCCAGGGAATACTTTTATTCCTGCCCATTGGGTTAAAACTTGTCTCTAACTACATTAACAGGCTGGCAGCCAAAGTACATGACTTGAAACTGAAAATGGACCCCCAGACAGGGTTATTAAATTAACAGGCTGGCAATCCAAGGATGGATAAGATTCTGCACAAAGCCTTACCAACCTAAGACAGAAATCCATTGCTTATGATAATGCATATTCCACGACAAGTAAAGAAGGCTTTCTTGTCAGAACAACCTAAGACAGGCTCAGTCTGGTTTATGCAATAATGAAGGGGAGATAAGGAGAGCTTTTAGGGCTGCCTGTCAGGAATCTGACATTGCCAAGGATAAGGAAATGGGCTTCTTGGAAGGAATCTGATGTAGGCCAAGAATTGCAGGCAGGAACCTGATATTAGGCTGGAACAAAGAAGTAATTTCAGACAGAAATCTAAATGCTAGGCTAGAACAAAGAAGAAATTTCAGTCAGGAATCTAAATCTTAGGCTAGAACAAAGAAGTATTTATAGGCAGAAATCTAAATCTTAAGTTAGAACAAAGAAGTAGGCTTCAGACATGAAAATGACTTTGGGCTAGAACAGGGAAGTAGGCTCAGATATTTTGGTCATCCTGATAAGTCCTTAGAAATAGTAATCACATGAGTAATCACAAGACTCTGTTTATTGTGGTGCATGTTCTTTGACTATCTCGGTTTATTGTCTTGCTTGTTCCTTGACTATTTGCATCTATTGTATTGCTAGTTCCTCAGCCTAGACCTGACCTTAATACTTGCATGTAATTTAAACAGTATAAAGGCAAAAAGGGAGGAGAGATGAAATAGAGGATTAATGGGGGGGGGTGGGAATGAGGAAGGAGGATGGCATCTGAAATGTAAATAAATAAAATATCGAATTAAAAAAGAAAAGAAAAAAGAAAAAAGAAAAGTGTCTCTAGATGTGTAAACTATTTTCTTTAGTTTATATTCTGATAAGATTTTAAGTGTCTATTCTGTTAAGATGTAATAAAAGAAATTATGTGGTTTGTCACCATCTTTCTTTTTTTGTTGGATATTTTATTTATTTACATTTCAAATGTTATTTCCTTTCCCAATTTCTCCTCTGGAAACTTCCTATCCCATCCTCCTTCCCCCTGCTTCTATGAGGGTGCTCCTCTACCTACCCACCTACTCCTACCTCATCACTCTGACATTCCCCTACACTGGGGCATTGAGCCTTCACAGGACCAAGGGCCTCTCCTCCCATTGATATCAGATAAGGCCATCCTCTCTCTGCTACATATGTGACTGTAGCCATGGATCCCTCCATGTGTACTCTTTGGTTGGTGGTTTAGTCCCTGGGAGGTCTATGGGGTCTGATTGGTTGATATTGTTGTTCTTCTTATGAAGTTTCAATCCTTTAAGGAGAATTGTGTACTACTGAAGATTGAGGGGAACTCTCAGTAGCTCTCTGGAGCAAGAAGAAAGATACAGTTTGTTTGTGGGAAGTTTTTACAAGAATCTCTGCATGTCCTCAAGTGAGGTACTACCAACTCTTTGTTATGTTTGATCTTTACAAGAATTTTTTTTTTAAACAGGGAACAGTTTTGTATGATTTGGTGTTTTCCTCTAAAGCAGAGTTCAGAATGGAATTATATGAGCTCCAAGTTATTAGACAGAAGCTTCTACCTGTGTAGATAACACATAGTAGTATGTAGGGAAGAACCAGTTCAAACATTGACAATACTGGTTCCTGCAATTTCTGTAAACATCCTTTGTCTTGACACAAAAGGGTCATTTTTTAGTGTGCATAAAAATGTGACAGGCTAATTACTAACTTGAAAGTATGTGAAACTGCAGACTGCTCATAGTACTAAATATTCACATGCAACAAGGATCCACAGCCATGGGCTTTAGTCAGACTCTAGGCAATGTAGCTCTTGGTCATCATCCTATTTGCTTTATTTTATTCTTTAGAAATTGGAAATCACACCTTTTCTATCATCACAGAATTGAAGCAATGGTTATAAATTTTTGGATATAATTTCCTTTTTAAAGGCAAAGAAGTCATGCATGAGCCTCAAAAGAAGCCAGGCAAAGGAGAACCAAGAATAAAATCAAACATGGTGCTGGTATGTTATCAGGTAAATTTTAATCATTGTTGCTAAACTTAAAGTGAGAGAAGCAATCACAGTCACGGGGCTGAAGAGAATATTGTAAGTAACTGCTTCATGTTGCATAAGTTGTCATAACAAATAACAAGGTAGGATACTTGGAAAGACAAAATCAACCATGTGCAGAGAGACAACTCACAGACTGGGAGAGAGCACTTATAATCCACACATTTGATAAGGATATATAAATACTGTATAAAAACCTCAATGACAGAAATAATTGGATCAAAAATGGCCAGAGGCTGCAGACTGAAATTTCTCCAGAGGAGACATGCAAGCATAAAAAGGATGTTCAGGACAACTAGCTATAAGAGAAGCACAAATCACCACCCCAAAGTAGTAGAGCCTATCAGACAGAATGGCTACATAAAAAAAAGCAACAATAACAACAACAAAACTAAAATGAATAACTAGTGTTAACAAGAGTTGGGTGAAACTGGAGCATCCCTACATGATTGGTAGAAGTATCAAATGGTAATGCTGCTATGGCAAACACTATGGAAGTTCCTCCAAAAGTTAAAAATAGAAAAGCCATATGATCCAGTAATTCTGCTTCTATGCACGTATTCAAGGAACAAAAAATAGGGCTCTGAAGGCATCTTTGCACACCCATCTTCATGGCAGTGTTTTTCACAATAGTCAAAATGTGATAGAATCAAGTCTCCAGCAGGTAATGGATAAATAAACCAAGCATGGTTTATACATACGGTGGAACATTGTTCAGTATTAGATGGAAGAAGATTGAGACACACAAGTAACATCATGGGTAGGCCTTGAGTTTACACTAAGTGAAATAAGTCAGTCATAGATTCTCAAATACTGTATGGTCTCATTTGTGAATCTCATGTTGTAACATTACAGAGATTAGAATGGTGTCCGTGAGAGAGGAGAGTACAAGGTTGTTGGTTAAATGGATTTAGAAGTTTAGTTTTGTGAGATAAAGTGTTTGGGATGTTGGGTTTACACAATCATGTAATGTGTTTAACACTACTGACCTGTGTAATTATACTGTGATGGCTAGTTTTTATGTCAACTTGATACAAGACAATGTGTTATGGAAGAGAGAACCTCAATTGAGAGGTTTATCACCACCACCACCACCACCACCACCACCATCACCACCAGACTGGTCTGTGGGTAAGCTTGTGGTGCATTATCTTGATTGATAATTGATATGGGAGGAGCCAGCTCTCTGTGGGTGGTGACAACTCTGGAAAGTTGACCTTGGAGTATATAAGAAATCGTTTGAGCACCCATAACGAGCAAGCCTTTAAGCAGGATTTCTCTTTGGTTTCTGCTTCATTTTCCCTTTCCAGTTCCTTTGTGGACTCCTGTGGATAGTGGACTACAGCTGTAAGATTAAATAAAGCTGTTTCTTCGCAATTTTATTTTGGCCATGGTGTTTAATCACAGCAATAGAAACCACAACTAAGACAGAAGTTGGTAGCAGGAGTGAAATACTGTTGTGACAGACCTGGCCGTGTTTTGAAAAAGATTGTGGGAGTATTTGAACTTCGGACTAGTGTAAAAGTTGCTTTTATATAAGTTGTCTTGGAGGCTTACTGTTGAATAAGCTCACCCTTTTAGTTATTTTTGAACATTGGCTGATCAGTTCAGTTTAGCTGTTCTGGCTCAAACTCCTCTTCAAGATGATTCATTCAAACTGGCTTCTTTCAGCTTCTGACTGAATTGTTCCACTTGGCCTCAAATTGATGCTGGCAATTTGTTATCTTCTGGCTTGTTATTCTCTGGCTTCAGCTGCTCCTATTGACTCACAAACAAACTCAACTCCCCTGTCCTGCCTTCACTGCACTGATTCCTGTGGGTCTGCATCCTGCCCTGCTGCTGGACATGGCTGTTGGGGAGGCAAACATGGGGAGTTTGACTGTGCTTATTCCACACTGCTGCTGGGTGGGTGCCACCTGCAGTCTAAGACGTAAGAAAGGTGAAGCTGGGAATCCCAGACTCCCAGGCTCTCATTCGTCCATGGGATGCTGCACAGAGGAGTTGAGATTGAAGGGTCAGGGGTTCCCAGGTCTGCAACAAGGCTGGGGCCAGGGTAGCTTTCAGACCTTTGTTTCTGGGAGTCACGGAAATACTGAGAATGGAAGAGGCCTGTGAGCTGAGGACAAACCCAGGGCCAGGGAAGGGGAAGGTTTGGCTTAGCTCATTGGCAAAGGTGGCAGCAGTTATCTGGAGGTGCAGAGATTTAGGTAGCAGCTGTATAGGTCTGCTCCATGCTCCCCATAGTGGTTCCCAATGAAAACAAAAACAAATCAAAAAACAGTTCTTGGTCCCCAAAAACAGTCCTTGGTTCCAAACTGTTTATTGGTTGTTCATCGTGGAAAATGGATGCATACCAATCCCTCACAGTGGACCCAAGGTTAATAACCTTTTGTAGGGAGGAATGGCTGGGAAGAGAATCTTATTGGCTAAACCCTCTAGGTACCTCATTTCCATTGAGAACTCTGCTCTAGGCCTACATGACCACAGGTCAAGTTTCCTTATGTGAGAAGTATGGCATCTGTTCCAGGCCAAGAATTTGGCAGGAAGCAGGGAGGCACCTACCGTCTCAGGTGCTCACCCACTGAGTTTCTAGGTTCTCAAACCCTCTCTACCCACCAAGCTTCCTGGCATGGTTTACTGTCCAACAGTTCCCACTCCTATTTCTCTATGTGCTGCTCTTAAACAGTCAGTCAGGACTGTTCTCTCTAGATAGTCAAAATATCTTGAGTCAGGGACAACTACCCTGCAACATTATATATAAACTTATTGTGTATGTTTTCTTTAAAAGATGGCTCTGAGAAATGTTTCAGTCTTAGCTCCTGAGTCTATGCTGTGACCCTGATCAATCAGTCTTGGGGTGTGTGCTCAATTAACCAGCCTTGCTTAACTGAGACCAGAGTCTGAGTGGTTTGTGTGGTGATTCCTAAACCCCAACAATGGTCAACTGGTGTTGAAAAACCCAGCTGTAATTAAGACAAAACCATAACTACTAAAATGAAACCTTTGATTTCTGAGACAATTGTTGCTTGTTAGCTTCAGTTGAGAAATTAATAGTGATTTTTAGAAGAGGCCAGCATTAATGAGGTGGAATTTTCTAGGAAATGTATCCTTACTGTCAACACAGAGAACTACGGTCCAAGGATGTGGTGGATGGAACCAGGGGACTGGGCAAGGTTGTACTGCCTGCTGACTGACAAACTTGATGTTGTTTAAAAGTCTTCCAGGTAGTACTGTTTTGGAAGGCATTGAGGAGAGGGCATGGAAAGTAGCTTAGGCTTGGCATGGTGAGAGTCCATTGGTAAATATGCCTTATTTTTCCCAGATGGTACTGCTTTGGAAGGCATGGGAAGGCACATTATAGATGGCAGTTTAGGTTTGAAATAGTGAGTGTCCATTAGTAAACGGAAAGTCTCAAGTTGAAATAGGAGCCCTACGATTAAAGGGGTGATAAAGTTGAGGCTTGGTACCATGTGGCAGGGTAACAGTCCCTAAAGAGAGCTCAGGAGAGGCTACTAATGAGGTTACAGCCTAGTAGCCATAAGAGGCCCCTGCATTTTTACCAAGTATGTACCACAGGATGACCACCATGGATAGCAATAGCTGTGGAATGGAGTGAAAAGCAGCCTAGCTAGACAAATTGTGTACAGTACATGGAAGAGCCAGAGAAATATGGCTACCTACGCACTTTGAAGCTCAGAGAATCATGAGTGAATCCCAAATGTCAAGCAAGGAACCTTATTCTCAAATGAGGGTTCAGGTCAGCAGTGAGACATCTGAGTTCAACTCTCAATTTTGTCTGAGTCTCTTCTAACCTTTCCCAGGCTTAGTAGGGTATTCTGGACCCACGTATAGTCAGAGAAACAAATCACATAATTTGGAAGTGTCACAAATGTTTACAAATTAGTAGAATCTAGTAGAATCTCAAAAACAAGTAATTACTCATTCTTCTTTCCTTAAAATAATTTTCAGTTTTATCATTAGCAAACAAACCTATTTCCTTCATAGAACACAATAGTACTTCAGGTGAGGCCAAAGGCCTTGAGAAACACAGATAAAAGTGGTAAAGATCTCAAGTGATGACCCCAATGTTTTGGTTTTCCCAGGCTCCCTTGCAACTAGAGCCTGTCACCTAACTAAATCAGGATGGTGAAGTGTGGGTTTTACAATGGTCTCTTTTTTTCTGCCCCTTAGTTCTACTCGCTGGAACTCAGAAGCGCTCTAGTCTCATTTTGGACCATGAAACTGAAGGTCACACATTTGGAGTGACATAGATGGTTTGGGGAGGAGCTCGTCTCGGTCTTAACAGGATCTTCATTCTATACTTTTTTGCTTGATAAATAAGAGAATAAGTCATTACTTTTTGTCATTTGCTATTTAAACTACCACATTGTATTAGTTAGTATACAATAAATTCTGATTGTTCATCCTCACTCTCCCATCTCCCTCTCTTTCTGTTCATCCCCAAAACTCCCTACTAATCTCTTTCCCACACTAATGCCATTTTGTTTTATTTGTGTCTTTTTTGGTTTGACAGAGAACATCTCTAAGATCTTAGGATAAACACCTACCCAGTAGAGCTTGGTGGATCTACTATCAGCTTGTATACAACTAAAAACACTACCTACCTCAGAGCCAGCCAGCATCTTATAGTTCAGTGGTAGCTATAGAATTCTGTGAGCCCTTCCCAATCCATAACTGAGTGTTGAAAGGCCTAACTGGTCTTGCATGGCACAGTGAGCACAGCTTCTGTGAGTTCATGATGATACCAATGATGTCCTATGTAAAGAATGAGATTTCACTGTCTTTCCCTTCTTGCTCTGACATTCTTTCTGGCCTCTCTTCCATAACTTGTTCAGGGATTTCCTTTAGTTATTTTTAGAATCTTGGTCTCCGTGAGTTTCTATATTTACCTGCATTCACTGCAAACAGAAGCCTCTCTGGTAAGGGTTAGGTACAGCTTTTGTCTAAGGGTGTAAACAGATATTTATAAGACCATATGACATAATGTCTATTTGTCTAACAACTTTGAATAATTGTCCTTCTAAAGATACATTACCTCCAAAATACACGGGCTTATTACAAGACTTAGAACACTAGACACAGGATCCCTCTTGTGAAGTGGGTCTCAACTTCAATCGGAAAGTGCTTGGCTACAGCTGTAACCATCATGTCACTATTGCACATATGGGCACATTTTTTTTTGCTTGTTAAAATATTGCTAAAATTAATGTATCATATATGTTTTTCTTAATAGTAATGATGACTATCTTGTGAGAAAATATCTAGGAAATGATAGCTTTCACTTTACATAACTTTAGAAAGTGTTCCTGTTATACCATATTCTAGAGTTGCTGAAAGTGTCTTACCAAACTACCAAATGAAAAAAAAAAAGCTGCATTTACCCTAAGTAGAAATCATGCTGGAAATGGAATTCCCCACATCTTACATAAGAAGGTTTAGCTGCTTTAAGATGCAGTTTAATAATGTCATTCCTTAGTGTAGTGCTTAGGGAAACAACAGTAAACTCACCCTGTGTCAGGGTACTTTTCTGGCTAGTACCTGTAAAAGGCAAGTCCTCTTGGAGTTATTGGTGGGTTGTGGTGAAGGACAAATCAGACCATTCTGCTTGCCAGTGGTCCTTGTCCCTGGAAGGCACAGATCATACTTGCTCACAATTGCTTTGTCTACATTGGGGCTTTCAGTCACATCCAGGGGACATCAAGGAACAAAGTTCTATGAATTTTTCCAGCCAGATATTAGTAGAACTTCACTTCAAGCTAATAGTCTCTTTTTTTAAATTTGCCTGTTATTGTATAAAGAAGCAAAAATTCTCTGAAAATGAACAAAAATATTTGTATAAATTACATTAGAATGGCTCCAGCAATATAGTTGTGCTTTTATGTCTATCTGACTCACTGCTGCACACCAATCTACCACATCTCATATACATATTCATTATACACAGTGAAGGGCTTCAGAAAGGCCTCATCAGAAAGACAAGGATATCATGTACTTTGACCATACCCATCTCCTCTACTTTCTTTTTCTCCTTCTGTTATTCCTTCTCAGTCACCCAAACAGGATAACTTCTATTCCCATTCTCTCTCTCTCTCTCTCTCTCTCTCTCTCTCTCTCTCTGAATGTGTATGTGTATGTGTAAGTGTATGTGTATATGTGTGTGTGTATCAATATAAAATGTAGGATCCACCAATACAGAATATATGAGTTACCTGTTTTTCTCAATCTGACCTGCACTTGGGTTAAGAAAAGGCTGCAGTTTAGTGGTTTGATGTGTCCCAGCTACCCTTCTGATGCCAGGCTCCCATCACTGGGCACTAATTCTCCACTGATCAATGCATTGGTGTTTTTTGTCATCTCTTTGTTTGTGTTATTTTCTGACACAGAATCTCAGCACAATCACTCCACTTGTCAAGTGGGTTTGGTACAAACTAGACTCTGTTTCCAAATGAATACACAAGACATTTCACATAAAGCAAATGGTGCTGTGTCTGGCACAGATGAGGTACCCCACATAGGTTTCCTGTTCTGAGAATGACCTCCACTGTAAAGAACAAAAACTGAGGTTCACACAGTTTAACCTCGGAGCAAGTCTTGGCTTTGTAAGGGGAAATCTAAAAGCTAAATGCCATGGCCGTTTTAAAACAGAAGCTAATGCTACACTGAAGTCCTCACACACTTGATTCTTCAATGAGTGGCACAGTGGCATGTTGTCACTTTTAGCTCCTGCCCAAAGGTGTAGGGCATGACCAGTGGAGAAGGAACTGTATGTGCTGAGGAGTGTAGGCAGAGTAGAACTGAACACTGTAATGACTATCTCTTTGTTTTGTTCAAATACTGATTTCTGTGCCCCCATATTTGGTTACAATCCTTATTCTGAGAATCTCCTGTTCCAATGTTGTATAAACATTGTTCCCAAATTATTTGCTGATTGTTCAATAAAGAAGCTGATCAGCCAGTGGCTGAGCAGGGGAGAGGTTAGGACTGGACTTCCTCCCAGTCAGGGAATGGGAAAGAGGAGAGAGGAAGGGAGATTCAGCCACTAGAAGAGAGACCAGTAGACACCATGAGAAAACAACTGGAACCCAGAGAGCCAGATTAGTATTAAAATACAATTGTCAAGAGGATTTTGACTGGGAGGTAACCAGATTAGCATTGAGGATTGAGATAGATAAATGCTGCTCAGTTGTTGTGCCCTAAAAGCTGTAAAATAAATAGTCATCTTAATTACTTAGGAGCTAGCTGAGTTAAGAGGAAAACTGTAACACTTAGAAAATGCCAATTATAGACGAGTGTTTACCCCTTTACCTGTTAATGGTAGGATTTGTGGGTGCTCTTCTCAGACACATTGCAGAGCATGTAGTTCCTCAAATCTAAACCCAGCTATCAACCTTCTCTCTCTTGCCAATCCTTTCATCTGGCCTCCTATCTAAATGCCTTGGTACCTCAGAACTGCTCTCCCTCCTCAGGAATGTGATGTCAAAAGGAATCAGCTCTCCAATTACCAACAAGCTGGTACCTTGCAGTCAGATTCATTTAAGACAGGAAAAAAAAAAGACCATCCCACTACTCTTTGGTGTTGTGTGGTCAAGACATGTGCTCAAGCCCAGAGGTATTGGTGCCAGACCCAGCAAACTTGTCCTCTATATTTCAATGTGTACAAGAGATGTGGGGTAGGAACACAAATAGATTTTAGATTATGGAACAGACACATCACAACTGTATTCATGGTCATGGTTTTGAGACCTTAAACATCACATGAGTTGATGCACCTTGCAGCTCAGAACTCAAGAGAGAGGCTTCTGTTTTTGCCTTTTGTAAGACAATGTTGGAAGACTCCTTATTGGGGTGGTTTATGATAGACATGGGTGTTTCTCATTTAAAATCACTAATATCTTCTCCCCCATCCCCTTTTTTTGAGTGACTTCAAGCTGAGGTGGGCCAGCTATGAGTGGTTGAGTCTCTCCAATTCCAAGGCACACTCTCACTCTCCATGACAAGAAATGGAGGCTATGGGGGTTTAGGGACAAGCCACATTTGTATACATTGCTGAAAGATAGAGTCAGCACCTGAAATCAGATATGCCCCCATTCAAAAGCAGTGCTGCCACTAATTCTCACAGACTTTCTACTTCCCCTTAACCACCCAGCCAACATCTTCCTTGAGCACTGTCCATTCTTACACAGATTTTTGAAAGAGTAGTCCCTCTTGGGACTCCTAAACTATCAGTAGCTAACTACACAACTTTGCTGGGCAACTTAGCTTGTTATTATCAGCTTGCTTCCTCTGTTTAGCTTCACTTCTCTCAACATCAACTCTTTCCTCTGAAACCAAGACTGAGGAAAAGCTAGATAAATGTCAGAGACAAAAGTCAAGTTCAGGATTTCAAATCTTAGGCTCAGTGCACTGCCCAGAGATCTCCATGCTTGGTGAGCAGTCACAGCATGCAGGAAATACTAAAATGTCTGTATTTTATCTTTTATTATTATTATTATTTTAACTTTTGACAGTATCTGTAACAAGCACTATGATTGTTCTCTTATCCTCTCAAATGGACCTTGTGGTGATTTGAATGAGAATATCCTCCACAGGCACAGGTATTTGATCACTTGGTGGCCAGTTCTTGGTGCTGCTTGAAGAAGTGTAGGAACTCTGGTCTTGTTGGAGAAATTATGTCAATGGAGGCAGGCTTTGAGACTTTCAAGACTTGGCACCATTTCCAGGGATTCTATATACTTCATGCTTATGATTCAAGATGTGAGCTATCAGGTTTCCATTTCTACTGTAAGGGCTGCTGCTTCTTGCCATGTCTCTTCCCCACCATGAGGTACTCTTAGGACTTAAGAGTACCTAAGAGGTACTCTTAGGGCTTATGTTTAGAACCATAAGCCCAAACAAACTCGGTTCCTTAATAAAGCTATTGATGGGTGTTTGCTCTCCCTCAACAAATGTTTCAGTTATCCCCTGTTCCTTCTTCATCCCAGCTTAGGAGATACATTTCTTTCCTGTGTGTAGTCTCAAAGCCACACTGTTAATCTGAGTGGGAAGGGAGGTTATAGATCTGCTTGCTCTTACATTGTTGGGGGATTCTTTCCAGATAGTTCTATGGAATAAGGTACAGCTGAAGGCATCAATCTTGATTTGGTTGGAGGGTAGGAAGGCAGCTGAAGGGCATGTCAATTACCATTCAACTGCTTCTGTGCCTGGTGAGAAAACTGGATAAGGCTCCCAGCTTCAGCCTTGTTGGAACAGGCACGCTCACACACAGGGGAGGGGAATATCCCAGAAACGCTCCCTGCAGAAGATATGGATGCAGAAAGGCGAGTATCCTTTTGTGGAAATAGCTTCTTATAAAGGGCTTTCAAATAAAGCTACTTTTTACAGCATTAAAAAAAAAAACTTCTTGGCATATATTAACAAAGAAACAATGTGGTGTTGTGAAATGACAATTCCATTTTGGGGCAGGAAAGGAATTAATTTCACTGAACCAAGAATGTCATATTGTGAAAATTGTGAATGGTCCTTTTGAGGAGTTAGAAGCATTTTAAGAATTCAGAAATGGATGGTTCAGAGAACAATGACAAAGATTTTTAAGGATGTTGTTATTTTGAAAGCACAGTTCACATGATATATTTTTTTTTTTTTAGTAAGTCTGAGGACAATTAAAATAAGATACTTTTTAGAGTGGTTAATCTGTGGAGAACAAATAAAGATGATTATTTTTTCTAGCTTTCCACATTTCCTTCCTTCACCTTTTGTTTCATGGTCCTGTGTCACTTGCAGTTGTATAGATGACATCGAGTAAAAGATATTTCTTAAATCCCTTGAGGCTATTTATACATTTTTTTTAATTTCTTATAATTGGCTCTCATCTCACAGTGTTTATGTCCTTAGCATGTATGTGTGTTAGGTCAGGTCTAACACATTTATATCATGCTTTATAAATTGAATTTATACTTAATTCTGTATTTGACTTCCCATAGAAAGTCCCTGTTATTTTGTTTCTCAGAGAGCTAGTGAATGAGAAAGTCAGAATGGGAAAATATGGAGTCTATCCTAAAGACAGAAATAGAGGAAGAGATCCAGAAATCCACAAAGAATGAGAAAGAATAATACAAAGAGCCAAGACACTGGTAGGTAGCAGAGAGGGACTAACTATCATAGCCCCAGCTGGCAAAGGCAGGCGGAAAAGGGGCTACTCACAGTGTGGCTTCTCTTTCCTTCATTGAGCAGTCCTAGGAGTGAGCCTTCAAGAGGCAGAGGGTCAACAAGACCTTTCATAGACCCAGAAGGAATGCCAGAATGATAGACTCAAAAACTACAGCACAGAAACACACACACACACACACACACACACACACACACACACACACACAAAATATCTTAAAGTCTCAGCTACTCAAGTCAAAGACACTGAAATAGGTAAATCATGAGGTAGAAACTTCAAAATTAACTGAGAAAAATGATCAATGACATGAAAGATGATACAAATAGGTAGAAGAACTTGAACAGAACCAGAGAGTAGAGTCCTCAACATAGAAGCAAATGTTAGGAGGATGGGAAATCAGAAATATGTGTGGGAAGTCAGCAACAGAGAATAAAAAGCTTTGCAAGAAATGGAAAAATAGAAAACCTCAAGAAGTAAAATTAAACATACATGTGTGCCCAGATGCACATGCACACACACAGAAACACACAGAAACACAATGTCTACAATTATCACGAAACTCAACCAAGCAGAAGAAAGCTGACCAAGGGTGGGATTTAGCATCGATAAAAATACTATCCTGAAGGAGAAAATAAAGAAGCATGAGCACAATGGTAAAGAGCTATGGATGGGCTGCAACCTGTGGGAACATCATCAAAGAATGGAGTCACCTGAAGAGATTCCTAAACCCTTTTATGAGAAAACTCAAAAAAACTGATGTCTTGTGACCTCAGTTTCTTCAAAAACATGGAATTGTTCTTGGATTATGCTTTTATACCCCTTCCAGCTGTAGCAGATAGTAGTGAGTTTACTTCAGATTGTTTATTACGACTGGTTATGATTTTATATGTCTCTAGGGTAAACATGTTTTTGCCATGTGCAGTGTCTCTGTCATGGCCAAGTTGTCCTTATGATTGTACACTTTACTAGTGTGACTCCTCTTAACCTTCAGAGTATAAATTAACTGAAGTGCTTGATAGTATTGTATTGATAGTATTGGCTATTGTATGAGATGTCAGTCCACCTCATTTATGGGCTCCCTTCTCCCAGGTCTCACTGCCTTTAGAGTGGTAAATAGCTATCAAGATACCAAACCTAGGAATCCACAGCATAGAAGGTGCTGAATAATAAAAGCATAGAGAATTTAGTCAATGAAATTAAAGCAGAAAAGTTGCCACATCTAGACAAAGAAAGAGGTGTTTAGAATCCTGAGTACACATAAGCAGAAAACTTTGCTGACTCATTTCGGTTAAACTTTTAAAAATAGGAGAAAATGAGAGTAAAGCCATAGAAGAAAAGTGTCAGCTCACTAAGGCAGGGACAGCAGAATGACATCAGATTTCTTGCAGGCAACCCTCAAAGTCAAGAAGGTGTTAAAGGATGTATTCTCAACTCTGAAAGTAAACCACTGCTGGTGAAATAAGAGAGTCATGTCCAATAAAGCCACCTCCTAAAACTGATGGAGAAGTAAGGCCATTTCAAGGCTAGCACAATCTAAAAGTCAATTCATAACCACCAAGCCAGTGCTGCAGAAGATACTTACAGGAACACACCTAGGACTATCTTGACCACAAGAACACTAGAGAGAATAAATATCATGAGAGAAATAGATGAGCTAAGAAAGAACCACCATGTCCACCACAATAAAACAGCAAGTGCCGGATACTAACAGGAAAGAATGAACAAATAAACCAGCAGCCAGACTGCAAAAAATGAAAGTTAGTAAATGTGAATGGACTCAACCAATAAAGAGACACTAACTGACTGGCTGGACTTAAAATCTACACACCACTGTCTCTCATTGCCAAGAAATACACCTCACTGGTAAAGATGTTCACACACTGAAATCGAAAGCATTCCATCAAGGCACTGGAAACCACAAATAAACTGGCATAGCTACTCTGATCATTAATAGAAATTGAAGCTGACAAAAACCAGACTAGATGAACAATGTGGCTACAGATTAATTAAAGGAAATTTAATCAAGAAGACATAACAATGAGGTTACTTCTAAAGTCTGCTAGAACTCAATGGAAACCTGATACTGGTCCTCAAACTGTTTTGTAGGACAGAAAGGAAGGGTCACTATCTTATTCATTTTACACAGCCAGCATTACCCTGATACCAAAGCCAGATGAGGACACAAGGAAATCTATACACCCATTGCCCCAGTGAAAACAGATACAAACTTCTCAATAAAATTCCTCCTAAGGATCAAAGACCATTGCAGAAGATGTCCTGGGAACATTGTGAGAGCCTGAAATGGAGGGTAACTACAAGGTGATGCTTGCTGGCACAACAGAACAGCTGTGCCTATAAACTTAGAGCAGAAGTGACAGAGTCCACAAGACCTGTGCAAGCTCAAACCAGACAACTTTGGATGAGGGTGGGATTGATCAAGATCACCTAGCTGAAGACCTGTTGGCAATCGATGGCTGCTGGGAGAAGAAGAATCAATATTCTTTAAGGTGTGGTCCCTGAGAGCCTACCCATGTTCCTGTAGATGACTTCATATTCAAGCATATTTTGGAAGCAAGCACTAAAGGAACTCAGTAGGTTGTAAAACAAACAAACACAGAATTGGGAGGGAATAGTAGGAAGGGATAGAGGATGAGTTAAAAGAAAGGAAATGAGGGGCAGACTTCATCAAAATACATTATTATATTCATGCATGAAATAAATTCTCAAATAAAAAAATTAAAGTTTAACCATCGTGGAAGCTACCACTTTTCCAATTGTCACTGGAGCATATCACAAATAAGTACTTGAAACTCTCAGAACAAATATTGCAAGCTGAATTCAAGGACATATTTAAGAGATCATATAGTGTGACCAGGTTGCTTCATTAAAAGATGAAAGGCTGATTCAACATATGTAGCCAATAAGAGTAATTCAGCCCTAAACAGACTTATGAACAAAAACTGCATGTTCATCTTGATCAAGGCAGGAAGGGCCTTTGACAAAGATCATTGGTTCACGGTAAAAATCCTGAAGAGACCATAGACAGAAGGACCATACATCACCATAATAACAGCTACACACAGCAAACCTAAAACAAACATTACACTGACTAACATATCCTCCCAAATCTGGAATGAGATATTGATACCCATTCTCTCCGTTCTTACTCTAGTGTTCAAAGTAGTAACCTGAACAATAAGATTAGAGAAAGAGAAAAAAGTTATAAAATTTTACAGAAGATATGATCTCACACTTCGGACACCCTAAAGGCTCCTCCAGCAACACCTGAGATCTGACAAACACTTTCAGCAAAGCGTAAGGGCACAATCAACATATAAAAATCAGTTGCTATATACAATGACAAGCTTTCCAAAAATAAAAAATAAATAAATAAATCAAGGGAGGAAACAAAACACAGGAACAAATGAACATTGTGAAATGACTATTTTGCTGAAAGGAATCCACAGATTCAATGAAATCTCCATCAAAATCCCGGTGACATTGTTCACTGACTACAGAAAAACCTCTAAATTTTGTATTGAGAACAAAGGATTTTTGAATAGCCAAGGTAATTACCAGAAAGAGCAATGCTAAGGGTATTACAAATTTCTTCTAGCATGCAGTCAAGTCTTCTGTATAAATAACTGGATATGCCTCAGAGTCTATGGGACAAGGAAGGCTTAGTTACAGCACAGGAAAAAAAAACAGCATGTGGAAATCCTGCAGGTAGTTGCTTGGGAAGGGAAGTTAGCAGAATTGGGGTCTATTAGCATCAAAGAAAAGTAGGTACCTGCTGTCTGCACCCACTCCAGGCACAGAACAGAGCGTGTTTACAATCCACACAGCTATGCCTTTTCTTTTTTAGTTTTTGAGGTCTGTGATCTCTTGCTCCTGTCTCCAAAGCTCAGGCCCAGGGCTTTCTCCAGAGGTTACAAAGCTAGGATGCTTGGAAAGTGTAACTGTGGAGAAGCCCTGACTTGCTTCTGCTGCATCTCTCTTCCTGTCTTACCTTATACTGTCAAAGTTGGTTTCTTGGTCTATTTTCCCTTCCAAAGCTGTAGCTGCTGGAACAAGACCCCATAACTCTAATGCCTGACTTGAAGCTTAGGACCAAGATGGTGTTTGTGACCTATGTAAATGGTGATCGAGGCTCTCAGAGGGATCCAGTCTGAGAAGGCAGACCTATCCGATGAGTTCTGGTGCACATGGTGCTGATACCCAAAAAAGCCCATGCAACCTCAAGGGAAAGGGCAGTCCACAGTCAGAGGAACATGGGACACCAGGAGAGCCAGTAGCAGCCTCAATGCTTAGAGCCCAGGGAAGTCCAGGACCCCTGTGGCTGTCTGAGAATGAAGTCAGTGCACAGAAGGCAGAGAGTCCAGGAAACCAGGTTGGAGCTTAGTAAAGGGGTACCAGAGCATGGATATGTATGCAAGGTAGCCAAGATTTGGGGAATTGTCCCTGTGGGAATACACTGAGTCCACATTGCCCAAACACCAACTGAGAAAATCAGTGGGTGGGAGAACTTCATGCACAGAATCTCAAATGGCACTGTTTTACTTTGCTCCTTTGCTTTGGAGAACTTTAAGTCTGTCTTAGGGCAACAGACCTCATCTATCTCCTATGTCCAGTGAATAGTGGTCCAGGACTCTGGATAGGAGGTCAAGATCATGGTCTCTGTGTGGTTATAATGCTTAAGATGACAGAAGTTTATTGAAAGTAAATGTTCTATTGGTTTGCTTTTCTCTCTTTCTTTCTTTCCTTCTTTCTCTTAAATGTTACCTTAAATCTACTTAGTGACATTTGTTTCTCCTGGGAGTTATCAATTAACTCTTGAGAGTTAGTTGGTAGGCATCAGATGTCACCTTGTTCAGGTTATATTTGCTTTTTTTCAAAGAGCAAAAGTGTGAAAATACTGTTGCTTAATGATGAAAATAGGCTCCTTGTTGTGGTAAATCTCCGACCCAAATAAGTCCGGTCAAAGAAAACACAACTCAATATTTATGGATATAAACTGCACGCCTAGGTTGGGCAGATTTACCATTGCACTATTCTATTCCCCAGCTATGAGATCCCTTATAACTTGCGGTTTTTCCAGGCCACGATCTTCTCCTCCATTGTCCTTCCACCTCCTCTCTTCCTTCGCCTCCCTCTCCCGTTGACTTCCTCTTCCAACTCCTCCCCTAAGTCTTTTGCTCCACCTCCCCCTCTACTGCCCAATCACAGGCTCCAGCCTTTATTCTACAAATTAAGGTGGACAGAAGGTTCACAAGAGTACTGATTCGCTCCCCCTCTGCAGCCCCTCCCAGGAAAATGGAACTACCATCAAAACGTGAGGCTGGGGCTATCCACAACAGCTCCTTGTTCATTTCAAAACTTCCTGGGTACCTACTATTATGCAAAGGCTGATTGCCACAGAAATTAAATTAAAAAGAGACTGCATGTAAAATTCCAGGCCACTAATAAATGGCACCGTAGTGCTACAAATGTCCTGGTCCTCTCAGTGAAGGAAACAATTTATCCTAATACACTGAGAGTCGAGTTAGGAATGGCTCTCATTTTAATGGTGCCTTGTACTTTGAGCGTCAGGATGCTTTCAAGGGTTAGATGTGAAGACATGGATCTGTCACATCTCTGCTGTGAGGCCTTTTGCTGATGTAGGCTACAAAGCTGAGTGTTTGAAGGGTGCGTGCAAGCTAGACCTCTAAACTTCTGACTTACTTCAAAGGAACCACAGATCTTTCTGAACTTGTTTTTCTCTTCTGTGAAGCTGGGGGAATAGCACCCTCCTTTTTTAAGGCTATTAGTCATCAAATCTGTCAGTGTATGGGGAACTCTTAGCTGTTTTTCCTACCCCTTGGTTGCCGTGTGTCTAAAATGAAAATAATAATTCTGACTTCATGGATTTCTTGTCAAGATGAAATGAGACTATTTATGTTAAGTACCTAGCACTTAACAGTGTTAACAACCTTCCTACTTTAAAAAATAAATGCATTTCCTCAGTTTAAAACATAGAGTTAGAGTCAGAGAGAGAGAGAGAAAGAGAGAGAGAAAGGGAGGGAGGGGTAGAGGGAGAAAGGGAGGGAGAGAGAGACAGACACACACACACACACAGAGAGAGAGAGAGAGAGAGAGAGAGAGAGAGAGAGAGAGAGAGAGAGAGAGAGA
>JANHMN010000001.1:111448441-111475756 GCA_030674055.1 Rhabdomys pumilio
AGAGAGAGAGAGAGAGAGAGAGAGAGAGAGAGAGAGAGAGAGAGAGACTCACAAACTGTCTTTTAACGAGCCGCTATGCTGGTGTTTTAGGAATTTGTGAACCTGCCAGTGGAAGCCTTGGCTCAGGCTTTTCTGGACAATGTATTATTCATGCCCCAGATCTGAAAGTGATTAGGTTTCCAAACTTGATACAGCAGTTTCCATGAAGCAAAGCTCTGGAAACGTCTTATTCCTGTCATCATCTCAGAACTCCGCAGTCCTATCCGTGTCACCAAGCTCTGGAATACTCATTTCTTCCACCCTCTCTAGCGACTTGAAAGTCTGTAACTTGTCAAGAAACTGTTGTTTTCCATTTTTCTCTGTAACTCTCCCCAACAACAATGAGAAGCCCACACGAAAGGGCATTTATAATAACAGTAATAAAACACTCACACATTTAGAGATAAACCAGCTTTAAAATGAGTCTTGGTGATAAATCTCTTCCCTCACATTAGCATGCTTTGAGCAGAGATTCTTACAAAGACATGGGCATGTTCGAGTGTGGGCAGTAATTTTGAAATCAAATGTATATTTGGGGTGCAGTTTTAAATTGACAGGGAAATTAAGTGGAAGAAACAGAGATTTCCTGTATTCTCACCCCCATCCCTCCCTCCATTAACAGTATTCTACCCCCCCCCAAAAAACAGTATATTTGTTATAGCTGATGGACACCTCACTATTATCAATGTCCTTAGCTTACACTAGGGGTCAATCTGGGTGCTGCATTCATATATCCAGGGATTAGATACATTTATAATAACATATATCCAACACGATGCTATCCTGTGGAGTAGCATTTTTTTCTCTGTCCTCTATTTGGTCATCTCTCCATCCACTGGAACCCTTGTCAACCCCTGGATGTGCTCCAGTCTCTGTAGTTTCACCTTGTGATATCACAGGGTTGGAACTCCGAGCATGCAGTCTTTCCAGACTGAGTTGTTTAATATAATGCTGTTCACTGGAGGGTTCTCTATTTTTGTTTAGACCTCAATACTCATTTACTTCTCCCAACAATTAACAGTGCACAGTTCATCCATTCAGATACGTGATTGGCAGTTAGGGATAAAGAGCATCTGTGATGACTATTTTTGCTTATCAACTTGTCTACATCTGGGATGAACTACAATCCAGAAATGGAAGGCACACCTGTGAGAGACTTTTTGCTTGGTTTGCAGTTGATGACTTTACTTCTAATCTGGGCCTTTGAGGCAAGAAGACACATGCCTTTAATCTGTCTGCTGCGGTGGAGACACACCTTTAATCTGTGCCACATCCTTTGCTGGAAACCTATATAAGGACACAGAAGAAGGAAGCACTTGCTTTTTGCCTTCTTGCTCTTGCCCTGATAGCAAGTCAATACACTCACTGGCGTTAGACTCTACTTCTTCAGGAATCAGAATCCATTAAAGACTAGATGAAACAGTCTAGTCGACTGAGCAATTTAAGAATTCTTAAAATTTTCATTCATAGCAAGCCATTGTTGGGTTGGTTGGATTAGCCTGTAAGTCATTCTAATAAATCATATATATATTTAGGAATTTGTGAACCTGCCAGTGAAAGCTTTGGCTCAAGCTTTTCTGGACAATGTATTTTTCATGCCCAAGATATATCTATATCTATATCTATATCTATATCTATATCTATATCTATATCTATATCTATATCTATATCTATATCTATATCTATATCTATATCTATCTATATCTATCTATCTATCTATCTATATATATATATGTATATATATATATATATATATATATGTGTGTGTGTGTGTGTAGAAAGAGAGATATTTATTAGAACATATATGAGAGAGATATTCATTCTATAAGTTCTGCTACTCTAGAGAACCCTGAAGAATATGGCATTTATACACAGGCTTTCATGTAGATATAAGCCTTAACTCTTTTCATAGACAGTAAGAGGCATTGTGAACAGGCCACATCATAAGAGTGTATGGACTTTTGAAGACCCCATCTTCTAAAGCACCTGCACAATTTTGCAGTGTACTCTAGACATGGGGCATGCTAGCAGGCATGCAGTGATGTTCATTTTGGTTCAACTTGCACTTTCCTCGTGACACCATAGTGGGCCTCATTTTAGAAGTATGTGCCATCTGCACATATTTCCAGAAAGATATATATTAAAATCTTTGTTCTAGTTTTTTAAAACTTGGGTTGTCTATATTCTTACTATTGAGTGTATCTATTTGTGCTATAATATACTTTCCTTACTCAGTCTTAAAAGGGGCTGGTGTCTGGACCTGTGTCGATTTGAATTAGATCAGTGGTTCTCAACCTGTAGGTTGTGACACCTTTGGGGGGGATATCAAATGAGCCATTAACCCTGGTGGCATTTCAGATATCCTGCATATCAGATGTGTCCATTAAAATTCATGGCAGTAATAAAATTATAGTCATAAAGTAGCAATCAAAATAATTTTATGATTGGGGGTCACCATACTATGAGGAACGGTATTAAAGGGTCAAAACATTAGGAAGGTTGAGAACTGCTGGTCTATATTATCCAGTTAATTGCATATAATTAATTGTCCATAATACCTTCTCATGGTTCTTTTTAACCTTTCCACTCGAAAACCTCAACTTTCACTCCCAGTTTTATTATTTGAGTCTTAGCATTTTTGCCAAATGAGTTCGATTCAGTTTATATTGTAAAAGGCCAAAGACACTTTTTATATTTTCAACAGGTTTTCTGTTAATTTGATTTATTTCTCCTCTAATGTTTGTGGAGATATTTTTCTCTTTTAACTTGGAGCTTGGCTTGTTCTTTTTCTAGTTTATTATGAAATATCAGGTTGTTTAGAATGTTTCTTTTTCAAGTATCATAGGCATTTGTGCTGTGAATTTTCCTTGCAGAACTGTTTTTTGTTTGTTTGTTTTGTTTTGTTTCTATTTGCTGTAGCTTTTAGCTTTGGGGTACTATGTTCCCATCTTTATATTTTTAATTATGTTTTTAATAATGTCTTTTGATTCCTCTTTGACTCACTTGTTATGCAGGGATGCTATTCTAATGCTATTTGATAACATTTACTTTCTGTATATTATAAACTTACTAGTTTTATACCATGGCATTCAGAAAAAATATTTGTAACAGTTTCAATCATCTTAGTTTGTTTCAGTTTGAGTTCTAACATGTGAACTAAAGATTGTATACTTGTGAGTAAGAAGAGATTAGAATCCTGGTTCTGTAGATACAACAGTCTATTTACATCTGGTGTGTTTATTTGGGCTACAGTGTAGCTGAAGTTCAGTATTTCATTACTGAATTTGTAGATCATCTATCTATTGTTAACAGTGGGATGCTGGAGGCCTAACACTTTTTATAATTGACTGTATCTATCCAGGTGTGTTTGGATCTCTGTGTTTTTCCAGCAGTGTTCCTGTAACAAGGTATCCAACAAAAACAACCTCAGAGAGGAAGGTCTGCCTTCTGTCTTTGGAGGAGACAGACCATGGCTGCTTGTTTTTGTCGCGGTCATTTCTGTGAGTATGCAATGAGGAGTATCATGGCAGACAGAATGTGCTTAAGTGGAAACTGGCAATAAGGAGAGAGATACATGTGGAGGCCAAGGAATAATAGAGCTTCAAAGACACTCCCTAGTTACCCACCTCCTCCAGCTGAGCTGCACTTTCTGGATTTCCAGTGACTCTCAAAAGTGTCTCAACAGCTGAAGATTTGTCTTTGATATGTGAGCCTGTAGGGTGTTTCATATTAAAACCATAACAAGTAGAATTTAAAACCTGCTAATGAAACATCTGCTGCCAGATGCCTTTATTGCAAATGATAGCAAACATTTAAATATAAGTGGATTTTTAATTATTCAAAACAATATATATGTAAAGAAAATAATTCTAAATTCATGTTATGAATTCAGCAAAAACACCTACACCAAAGCTGGACAAACATGTTACTGTAAAACATGTCTATGGTGACGAGCAAAGATGCAAATTCCTTTATAAAACACTAGGCAATTGAATCCAACAACACAGCAGAAAGTTTACACATGATGCCAAATAATTACTCTAATGATGTTTGGTTGGTTAAAAAACAGACAACACTCAGTGTAGGGTAACAGTTGACAGGATGACACAAATCACATGACCACCTAATAGATAAAAGAACATTTAACAAGGTTCACCAACATTCTTACTGCATTTTTTTATTTGTTGTTTTGTTTGTACAACATACTATGGCACACTTATGGAGGTCAGAGAATAGCTAGCAAAGTTTTCTTTTCTCTTTCTACCATGTGAGGCCAGGTTGTCAGTCTTAGTGGCAGGTGTCTTAATCCACTGAACCATCGCTCCAGTCCTGAACAAAATCCTTGATACAAAGTTTCAACTAAATATAGAAAGAATTTTCACCAATAGAACAATAGCTGTTTCTAAAAGAACATTACCAATACCATAAGCAATAGAAAAAAAAGTTTTCCCTGTTAAAGCATAAAATAAAAGCACCTATTTGTTATTAACAAAGTAATAATAAGACCAAGAGAAAGCAATAACCTGTGTTGCAGGTTATTTGTTCACTTTGTGAATTCCAAGACTGTGTTATTTACCGAAAAACCCAGTTTCTAGTTGTGGTGTGGCTCAGCCTTAGCACACACCTTTAATCTTTCTGGTTTGGACAACAAACACTTCCCCAGTATACACCTATAATCCTAAATGATGAAGATAAAATGAGTTTGTAGAAAGAAGTATCCATGTTTGAAAGTGATGTCTAATTAAGTGGCAGACAGAGATGCATCAGAGAACGATTTGACAGAGTAGGATTTGCCCAACTCTCTTGGGAGCAGAGAGAAAAGGGAATCTACTTAAGGTGCAGTACAGAGACAGAGGAGGCAGTGTCACCAGGACAGTTAGACAAAGATAGGCTGCAGAGAAAAGATATGCTAGACACAGGTAAAGACAGAATGAGCCAGAGGATGAGAATAAGCCAGGAGATTAGTATAAATTGCCAGAACTAGTATGAGGCCAAGCAGAACAATTCAGGAGAGGAAGCGAGAAGAAAAGCCATATTGAATCATTCAGGTTGGAGACTTATTTGAGCCAGAACAGTTGAGAGTTGAACCACACAGAGTTCACAAAGAACAAGAAAGGATAAGTTTATTCAGCAATAAGTCTCAGAGGCTGAAAACATTGTAGGCCTTAGATAAGACTGTACAGAGGCTAGAAATTTCCAGGACTAGACTTAGGTTAGCAGACAGAGGAAGTAATCTCTGAGATGATTTTTTTTCAGTCAAATAAAGTTTACTTTTTCACATCCAGAGTGGAATATAAAAAGTGAAGGTATTCTTATTTATAGATAGAATGATTATATATGCAGAATACCCAGACAATACAAGGAAACTACTAATCTAAGAAAAAATGAAAATTGAAGAACACAGAATCACTATTTAAAATTATTTCTATGCATTTGTACCAACAATGATTTGCCAGAAAGAAGAAAATTTGAAGGATGGAATCGTATTAAGACTAGCCTTAAAAAGAGGTATCAGATCTACAAAACATTAATGAAAGAAATCAAAGAGAACACACACACATAGTATAGCCATATATATATATATATATATATATATATATATATATATATATATATATATATTGTATAGCCATTGATTTAGACTTAATATTGTCAAAATGCTCACACTTTCAAAAGCAAAATTCAGATCCAGTATAATCCCATGGCTTCATTTACAGAAGTAGGAAATTAGTCTGAATTTTGTGTTAACCCCTTAATGCTGAAACTATAATAAAGAAAAAAACATTGTAGTATATCAAACTCCTTACATAGTTTCAAATTATGTTGCAAAACTATAGTGATCCAAAGAGTATTGGTAATACTCACAATATACCTCACTAGATATGGCTGCCTAATGATAAGAAGAAAAAGAAAGCACATTTAACCCAGAACTCTGTCTCTTGGTACAGACCCAGTTCAGTTCTTTTTCTGCCAACATTCCAGCCTTCTCCTCTAGGCCACCTCTCTCTCTTCTTTTGTATTAGCTGCCAATACCCAGAACTACTTTCTACCCGAGATCCTCAGTAGCTACACTGGGCTTAGAACTCTGGTGGTTCTCACCGTTCCTCCCATCCTCCATTATGCTCTCTCCAGACTTATTCTTAGTCTTGGAGCAGCTTACTTGCAGGAGTTCCTCATCCTACTCTAACTCCATTTTCTGGGGACTATGCTTCTTGGTGCAGATCCCAGCCTCCCTAGCACCTTCCTGGAGCCCCCCCTCACTCTTTTCCATTCCTTTCTGTCACCTGCTGACCTACCACAACACTTTCTACCAGCAATTCCACAGCTACCAAAATTGTCTAGTACCCAGAGACAATAACAGCAACAAGAGAGAGAGAGAGAGAGAGAGAGAGAACACCTACCAACAAAGACAAGACCATACATCAACAGCAAGGAACACCTCAATATCATAACTCCAGATATCTAGACCTGAACACACACACACAAACAAACAAACAAAAAAACCCCCCCAAAAAACCCCAAAAAACAACAACAAAAAAAAAAACCATACAAACATGAAAAGTCATGGCTAACTAGAAAGTCCCAGGTGCCAGGGAACCAAGAGTTTTCCAGGACTCAACAGGGATGACATTAACCAAAATACCCAACAAAGGGAAGATAGGAACTGTAGAGACCATATCCAGTGGATAAGCATGGCCCCCGGCTGAGGGATAGGGCCACCCACCCATCTCAAATATTTTAATCCAGAATTTCTCCTGTTTAAAGAAAATGCAGGGACAAAGAGTAAAGCAGAGACTGAAGGAAAGGCCATCCAGAGACTGCCCCACCTAGGGATCCATCCCGTCTGCAGACACCAAACCTAGATACTATTGCTGATGCCAAGAAGCGCATGCTGATAGGAGCCTGATATAGCTGTCCCCCGAGAGTCTCTGCCAGTGCCTGACCAACACAGATATAAATGCTTGCAGCCAATCATTGGACTGAGCACAGGGAATGGTTAGGGAATGGAATGAAAAAGTTAGGGGAAGGACCAAAGGAGCTGAAGGGGTTTGCAACCCCATAGGAAGAACAATATAAACTACCCGAATACCTCAGAGCTTCCAGGGACTAAACCACCAACTAAAGAGTAAGCATGGAGGAACCCATGACCAGCTGTGTATGTAGCAGAGGATCGCCTTATCTGGCATCAATGGGAGAGGAGGTTTGGTGCCCCAGCATGTGGGTATGCTAGGGCTATGAGGCAGGAGTTGATGGGTAAGTGGGGAAGCAACTTCATAGAGGCAGGGGTGGAGGGGATGAGATGGAGGGGGTTGTTGAAGGGAAGCCAGAAAAGGGAACAACCTTTGAAATGTAAACAAATAAAATAACCAATTTAAAAAAATCTTTAAAAAAGAAAAGAAAAGTCATGACTGTATGCCTCCAGCAAAAGCCAGTAACCCTATTATAGTAGCCCTGAGACGTGCAATGTAACTGAAGCTCAAGGTAAGGACTACAAAATAGCAATTATTAATATGTTCAAGGAACATAAAGAATATACAAAATAAATTTCTTAATTCAGTTCATAAAACACAAACAGTTGAATGAGATAATAAAAACAACTCAAGATATGAAAGTAGAATTTAAGAAATTGTTAAAATAACCAAAGAAAACCCAAACTGAAATAAAACTAGAAATGAAAAATTTACCAACAGAGTACAATGCATAAAAGAGAGTCGCAGGCATTAAAACTAAGGTGGAAGAAATGGTTACCAGCCAAAGAAAATGTTAAATGTGAAAAATCCAAAACTGTCGGAAATCCAGGACACTATGAAAGGACTAAATAAATATACAAGTAATATGGGAAAAAAGAAGGAAAAGAAACACAGGTCAAAGGTACAGAAAATATTTTCACAAGATTATAGAAAATAAAGATGGTGCTTATTGGGGTACAAGAAGCATACAGCATGTCAAGTATACATGACTAGAAGAAAAAAATGCTGAAAACATATAATAATAATAAAACCAAATGTACAAATCAAAAAAAAGGATATTAAAAGCTACAAGGTAATAAAAGATAGTCACATATAAAAGCAGGCCCATCAGAATAGCACCTGACTGCAATGGAGACTCTGAAAGCCTCAAAGACCTGGAAGGACGTTCCACATGTTCTAAGAGATCACAGATACCAGCCCATACTACTATACCCAACAAAACTAGCAATGATAAATAATAGAGAAAGATAATAATTTCACAATAAAAATAAATGTAAGAACTTTCTGTCCACCAATCCAATGTTACAGAAGGCACTAAAAGAAAAACTTTGGTCTAAAGAGAAAGTTAAATACAACCACGAGGACACATGAATAAATAATCTTAGAACAGTTAGTCAAATGAGTGAGTAAAAAACCCACACCATAACAACAAAATAGTGGAAATAACCATTGCTCATTAATACTTGTCAATATTAATGGTCTCAATTCCTCAATAAAAAGATACTAACAGATTGTATTTAAAAAAAAAATGAGATCTATCTTCCTGTTGCAGCCAAGAAATTCACCTTACCATCAAAGGTAGACATCTCAGAATAAATGCATTGAAAAAGGCTTTTCAAGCAAATGGGCCCCCAAAACAAGCAGTTATAAATATTTTAATAACTGACACAATACATTTCAACCCAAACTAAAATCCACCAAGTAGATACTGTAATTATAAACATGTGTGGAAAAAATAGAATGACACCCTAGTTTATAAAAGAAACACTCCTACAAATAAAAATCACATATCATGCAGTGATACTGTGTGACATCAATTCTCTACTCTTACTAATAGACAGGTCATCCAGGGAAAAACTAAACAGAAATGTTAGAGTTAAATAACATTATAAACCAAATGGACCCAACAGTTATCTACAGAATACTTCTCCCAAACACACACAAAAAATGAACTTTCTTCTCAACAGCTTATGAAACTTTCTCCAACACTAATCACATACTTGGACACAAACCAAATTCCAGCCAATAAAAGAAAATTGAAATGACACCCTGTTTTCTAACTGACCACACAGATGGAGGCTGGATATCAGTAACAAGAGAAACAACAGAAAGCTTACAAATTCATGAAAACCAGACAACTCACTGTTGAATGAAAACTAGGTCAAACCAAAAATCAAGAAGGAAATTAAAAACTGTTTATCATTGAGTAAATGTGAAAACACAACATTCCCAAATCCACGGGACACTCCAGGGTTGTTCTAAAAAGGTAGTAGATATAGCTGACTGCATATGTCACAAAAGAGTTTTCATATAAGGAAACTAGTAACAACCCTGAAAGTAATAGACAAACAGGAAGAAATAACTCCGCAACTGAAATAGGGAGCAAGAAATTTACAAACTCAGAGTTGAAAGCAATGAAACAGAAACAAAACAAACAAAAACTACAAAGAATTAATAAAACAACGAGTTGTTTCTTTGAGAAAATCATCAAATGAAGCTTATCCATAGTTAAAATAACCAAAATATGAATAAATAAGATTTAAATTAATAAAATTAGATAGGAAATGAAGCATCCCAACAGATACTAAAGAAATTCAGAGAATAATAAAGACACACTTAAAAAATCTGTACCTCATCAAACTGGAAAAATCTAAAAGAAATGGATGAATTCCTTTATATATATGATCTGCTAAAAGTTAAATCAAGATCAAATTAGCAATTTAAACAGACCCATAACCCTTAGTGAAATAGAAGTAGAAATTAAAATTCTCCCAATCAAAAACCACCTAAAGCCAGACGGATTCTGTACAGAATTCAACCAGGCCTTCAAAGAAGAATTAGCATCAGTATTTCTCAAACAGTTCTACAAAATAAAAACTAAAGAAACATTTCCTAATTCTACTTTTGAAATAGAATACTATTATTTTGCTAAAGGATCATAGCAATAAAATGACACCTATTGACAAACTGCTATACCTATATATCAGTGCCTCACTCAGCTCTTCTCAGAGGGACTGCTTGCAAAAGATGGGAACTAACACAGAGGCCTACAACTGGACAATTGCAGGGAGTGAGAGACTTAGGAGCACTCAATGCTAAATGAGATATCTTCATCAAAGCTCTCCCTAAAAAGGCTCAGAGTTTTATGTGGAAGATGATGGAAAAATATTGTAAGAGCCAGGATACAGTGTCCTCCAGACATAGCAGGATTGATTCACATCTGTACTCACAGAGTCTGTGACAGCATGCACAGACCTGTAGAGGGAGTCCCCACATTGAGAGGGGGAATTGAACCTGGGGTTCCACACCTAACCAAGAAGTTATCTGCAATTGATATCTGCTGATAAAGGAGAAATCGGCTTTCCTCAGTGGAGTCTCTCTCACTGAGTATACTAACCACAACCAAGGGCATACCTCGTGCCCAGGAGTAATTTTTGGCCAGCTCAAAACAAACTTAATGGTATTTTTGTAGACCTTTTTCTCATTTTAATTTCTTTGATGCTTTTTTTGTCTCTTGCTTATTTATTTTAATTTCTGTCTTGGTGATTTTGTATGTGTGTGTGTGTGTGTGTGTGTGTGTGTGTGTGTGTGTGTTTGGTATTGTTTATTTAAGATATGATTAATAGGTTATAAATTAGATAAATAGATAGATAGATAGATAGATAGATAGATAGATAGACAGATAAATAAATAGATGGATAAAGTTGGGAGAAGGAGATTGGGAAGAGATATGGGAGGAATTAAGAGAGGGGGAAACATGATAAAATATATTACATGGAAAAAAATTTAAAAACAATTTAATTTTATTTTGAAAAAAAGACAAAGCAAAATCTAAAGCTTATTCCCCTGAGTATTACATGGAGATCATTAAAGTAGAGTAGGTGTGATAGGTGTTGATCTTACAACAAATGGAGACCCAAAATGGCTTTATAATGACAAAAACAAAACACCCAGTATGGCCAAGCATGATGGCACACACAGAGGCAGGCAGAACTCTATGAGATCAGAGCCATCAGTACATAATGAATGTTCCAGGACAATCAGGGCTATACATATACCCTTATTCCTATCTCAATTTTTATCTATATCTCATATATATATATATGTATGTATGTAGTCTCTCTCTCTCTCTCTCTCTATATATATATATATATATATATATATATATATATCAGATAAATGATAGATAGATAGATAGATAGATAGATAGATAGATAGATAGATAGACAGACAGATAGATAGATCACCCAACATATTCACTTGGTCTTTTGTTGAAAATCAACACTGGACAAAGAGAGTCTTCTCAAAGTGAAGAATGATCCGGGAAGAGGTCCCAGCAATGTCTGCAGTGTGCATACTACTACTTTCTACTGTAGAAGGCTGCATCTCTGACAGTTCTGAGAGCATTTTGGACAGAGGACAGCAGTTCTGTGATACTGTGTTACTGTAGAGAAAGTACAGCCCAGGTTCCTGTTATATATACAGTGATATCTTCAGATCCTTCCCAGCCTATCCTACAAAAAGGAAAGGCACTCCTGCCCACATTTTCACAGCCTTAGGAAGCACCAGATACCTTCAGCCATCCACACACAATGCTAGCTTTGGGAAGCTTCTGGGTCCTCACCTACCCACTGCTCTGGGGAAGTAGTTGGCTGGCTTGTCTCAGAAACTAAGTACATAACCTAGTAGTCTCAACATAGTGGCCTTACCCCATCATGACTAGAGAAAACTAGCATTTACCCTGTACTTAGTAGAGATTCTTTCCTTGCCATGCACAGAGCACTTAGCATCTTACCTTATCTAGGGTAGCTGGATCTTAGATCCAGGTCACCTCTGCAGATTGTTATAGGACAGGCCACTGAGATCTGCACCAGCATCTCAAACATTGATTACAGGTGACAAGGTAGATCAGGTGGCACCACTATACCAATCTGGAACAATGCCAATGGAGCCTACCCACCAGATAACTGTAGCACACGACACCAGAAAAAAATTCTCTCACTGTAAAAGTTAACAAATTCCAAGAAGCGGATGATCCATGAGAACACCAATGTAAGGCTCCAGGAAGAAAGAGAGGGCACAGGAAGCTGATGCTAGAAGATGCTCTAGCAATTGAGCTCAAGGAGAAGAAAATTAGTGAGTTGCCTGAAATTGTCATATTAATAATCTTGAGGAAAGTGAAGAGGATGTGAGAATGAATCAAGGCAATGAAATCTGAATGAGCAATCCAGGCAAGACAGTGATCTTACAGAATCACCACAGGAAAACCTTCACACTGAGGAACTCTGTGAATGAAAACAATACCACAGGCAAGTGCCTCACACACTAGAGCAGTCAGAAGAATAATTTCTTACCTTTAAGTCATGTCTATAAGAATTATAAAACATGTGTAGAAGGTGAAAGAGAGAGACAGAGAGAGAGAGAGAGAGAATATCAGATGTTATTAACATAAAAACTGCCAACAATAAAAAGATGAACAGAAAGGAAGAAACCAGCTCAGGCTCACCAGAAAAAAAATCAAAGAAGTAACAGAACCCAGGCCTTACCAATTAATAATAATATGAAATGGAAATTATTTTAAATGAGCAAATTAGATTAGTTAAATGAATGTAAAATCAATAGAACGAAGGAGCATCCTGTTTTTAGAAGGAGTTGAAGAAAGAAACGCAGTGAGAGTTAAGGTCTGGAAACAGAGATGTTCCATGCAGGTGAGAACAAAAGAGACAGAAGTGGGGTTTATGTGCACCAGATAGAACAGATGCCAGAGCACATAGACCCTTGACGTCACTCCACAACAAGGGACGATGAATCCAACAGGAAAAATAACAGCTGTGCTGAGTGTCAGCACCTCACTTTGTAATGCAAACATTGTTATACATGTAGGGAGAGATCATCCAAAAGGAAAGACAAAACAAAGAGAAGAGAAATCAAAACAAAAATGGCAATTTCTTAAAGCAAATGAAAGTGGGAATATGGCATGGTAAACCCCAGTGAGCCAGCAGTAACAGCACTCAGGGCCATAAAGCCATAGATGCCAAACTAACTAGACTTCATATATGACTGAGAACATGTAGATTTTTTTATTTCTGCGATTGTATGACCTTATTTAATATTATATATTTAGGTCCATGCATTTTCCTGAAATTTTTGTGATTTTTTTACAGTTGGTTAGTATTCCATGTTATGTATTCCCTGCCAGAGAGATTGCATGCACTCCCACACTTATTTAGGCTCTCCTCACTACAGCGAAGAACTGGAATCAACTCAGCCCATCAACAAATGGATGGATGATGAAATTTTGATCTATATAGAAAATGATATCTTAGAAATGCGAAAACTGGAATAAACAATTCAATTTTTAAAACACGTATTTTATTTTTATTTATCTGCATGGGTGTGTGTCTACGTGAGTGTATGACACCTGCGTGCACCTTCCTGCAGAGGCCAGAAGAAACCATTAGGTTACCCTCTAGCTGGATTCCAGGTGACTGTGAGTTACCCCATGTGTCCTAAAAACTGAACTCAGGTAGTCTGAAAGAACAGTATGTATTCTTAATCTCTACAGCCCTAAGAATGTGTTTTTTGTTTTTTGTTTGAAAATTTAAACAAACTTGGCGAGCGTTTAGCTAGATTAAGTTTAAAAAGAACAGAAAAGGTTTGCATGAAACCTGGGGTACAAAGGAGACTTTACCGTGAACAGCTGTGTGCCACTAATTAGAGCGCCTAGAATAAAGGAATGCCATCTCTCTAGCGACTGCAGGCATCCCTTACCTGCTGTTCTTCTGTTAAAATGCTCTGCTTATAAAAGGAAAGGCGATCCTGTTGCTGCTTGAATTGTGTGGAACTGCAAACCATCAGAGCCAGGAGCAACCATGCAGGCCAACTTGTAGAACTACTGCTCGGGCATTAGCTAAGTTGATTTGGAGAGATCACTGGGAGGAGGCCTTAATGTAATCACAAATGCCTCTGCATGTTGACTTACAAAAAATACTTGACTCAGGAAGAGGGTAGCACGATGTGAGGAAGAATCATTTTTGCTACAGTGTGCTCTTGAGAAGGGGGAAGCGGGAAGGTACTGGAAATGCTCATGGCCGGAGCAAGGCCTGGGGGTGCGGTAGTAGATTTAGATGCCTCTGGAGCTTCCGATACAGAGGAAGCTGTGCCTACCTTGACCTCAGCCTGTGTCTTGAACTGAGACACTGGCCTTCAGCTCTGTAAAGAAACAAAGCCAGCTTGCACTCAGTCACTAAGTTTGTGGCACGGTTTTGCTTTTTTGTTTTGTTGTTGTTGTTTTGTTTGCTTGTTTGTTTTTTAACAGCAGCCACAGAGAATGAGTGCCCCCTTCTAATAACTAAAGAACATTACAGATTCTTGAGAGTCAGAAGTGATGTGACCCTGAAGGATTCAGGGTTTCAGTAAAAAATAGTTAAAAAAAATAAAAAAGCAGTCCCTTTTCCAATTCCATCTAACTTAAGCAAACTCTACTGTTCTTGGAAAGTTTTTTTTACAGGCATTTAATGCCTGTCTTCTTAAATCAGTCTGCTAATTAGCATATATTTTAAAGTTTTGTGTGTATGGGTGTTTGGCCTGCATGTATGTCTGTGCACTATGTACATGCTTAGTGCCCCCAGAAGCCAGCAAAGAACTTGGTTAGACGTCCCCTAGTTAGGACTGAAGTTACTGACTGTGGTGAGCAACCATGCTGATGCTGAGAACCAAGCCAGACTCCAGAAGAGCAGCAACTGCTCTGCTGAGTAGGCTCCCCACATCCCACTCACTCGCTGACACCACAGCAGATTTTTTTCTTCCACCATCTTTGGGGCTTCCTTCATTTTTAGGAAAATCAAAATGAAGAAAAACAAAAACACTGGCAACCCCAGCCCACAATCTGCTCCCGATGACTGAATTCTCTTTTCACAGGATTAACTTCTTTTGTTCTAAGCTCAGCAGGCCACATAAGATTTTTTGCTGAAGCACTTGAAATAGCCCCTACCCAACACTATTTTTGGTATGTAGGACAATAGATTATTATAGGCAAAAGAAAAAATTCAGGACAGGACTCCAAAAATAGGACATTTCATTGCAAAATGAAATATCTCCTACTCAGCCCCAGGATATTTTACAAGGATAAGATAATTCCCCTGGAGACCACAGTAAGGACCTTGACAGCATTTGGGAGAAACAAGCTTGGGTTGCTTGTTTTGTTCACTCTTAAAGTTTGATCAATTTCTTGTATCCCTTGGACAATTCTACAGCTTACAGGGCTTGTGCAGTAACTGGTTAGACTGGGAATTTCAGGATAGCATTCAGAAAATAGTGGTCCTGTTCTTGCCAAAGGAAAAAACAAAACAAAAAAAAAACTGAACAAAGAAAGTAGTGTGTGCATGCTTCGCCGTGTAGTGGGGATCATTGTCTTTGTGTCTCAAGAGGTGCATACATCTCTGCATACCCCATCGTTCCATTTGCAAACAAGATACATCACTGGTGTCATTCCACAGAAGCAGTGGCCTCCTTGATTTGCTGTATATGGGTAAGCTGCATTTCTTTGACCTCTTAACTTTCCTCAGAAACACAAATTCAACCGACTCCCAGTTGGCCTGTTAATGGGAAATGTGCAAGCCACTATGGGGTGGTTTGGGATTGGTTATGGGGGCATGTACAGAACATCGTTCTTAGAGGCCTCGTGGCAGGAATATGGCACAGACACGTAAAAATAAAACATGAGGACATTTAAGGGAGAAGCACAGTGTGGGCACAGTGAGGCAGCATCACCCTGCTGTCTGGGAGGGTGCCTCCTGCAGTCTCCCATGGTCAAAATGAGAAGAGATCACAGCCCAATTTTGCAAATCACACATTTTATTACCTGTTTCTTATCTTTCCTCCAAGTAGAATATTTACTCCCTGGGAGGAAAGAACTCTATCAGACCCAGTTAAGTACAAGAAACATATGAAGTTCTCATCGCTCAGAAGGCTCCAAGATGCACCACGTTGTTTCTCCAGGCTCTATAAACCCTGACCAATTGCAGAAAAGAGAAGACTCTGGTGGAGATGCCTACAAACTTGGCAGAGAGATGCAGAAACATAACTTTTTTGTGTGAGTTCTCATCCACTCTTGGCTGGGCTTTCTACCTTTTACTTGTCTGTTCTTCTGTAAGTAAACCCAATAAACTCACTGTTGCCAAGCTAGACTTGGATGGAATCATCCCTTTGGTTTAGTCTCAGTGCCCTCTCTAGTTTGAACAGACATTTGTTTATATCTTCCCAGGAAAGTTATACAATGTTACTGTCCAAAAAGATTTTAAAAGTGATCTCCCAGTGCCCAAAGAGAGGAAAGAAAATGGGAATCCATCCCATGAGGGCAGATGAGATGCATTGACCATATGATGACTACATTTCTGTTTCATTTAAAGTCTAATTAACAGATATTGGCCCAATCAGATGGAGGCAAGCACTGTGAATGCAAAAATCTAATAAAAATATTTGAGCTCTAAATGTTTATAAGAGGTTCTCAGATGAGATAGCTTGATTTGCAGAGCACAACTCTATAAAAATGGGCAAGATCATTAGCTAGAGAATAGTGTGGCTGAGGGTTCAATAGCCAGCATGCAGGACTGACAGAGTGGCCCACCACAGCCCCAAAGTGTCTCCCTAAATCCTGAGTTGCTCTATGCTTTGGAGAACAGGAGTTGAAGATAACTCATCTGCTAATGTTCACTCAGTTAGAGGAACTCACGTAAATTCTCAACATAGTCACTCATGGAGGAAACTACACAGGCCATCTAAAGAGGCATAAGGAAGAACCACAGCCTGAAGAGGGAGTTGTTTGTTTGTCTGTTTGTTTGTTTGTTTTGAAAGTGTGACAAAAGAAATACAAATTTAGGGGAGGTGCTCCCTGTGGTGGCTTGAATAAGCATGGCCCCCATAAACTCATATGTTTTAATCATCAGAGAGTAGCACTACTTGAGAGATATTAGGAAGTATGGCCTTGCTCCAGTAGGTGTGGTCTTGTTGGAGGAAGTGTATTGTGAGTTGTTTGAGCACAGGTGTGAGTCCTGTTGGGCCAAGTTGTGGATCTCAAGTGTCTACTGCCCCAGGCGGCTGGAGCCACGGCTCAGAGGGGCAGAAGCATGGGAATTTGACTGAGTTCACTCCATGAGGCACTGGGCTGATGCCAGGCTATGGGAAGCCAATGAGTTCCACTCTGGGCATGGAGAGATCCCAGTTTGAGGTCCTGTATGAACCAGAGCTCTTGGGTTGGGGGGGTCTCTGGGCTGAGGTAACTGGCTGGAGACCAGCTGGTCTCAGTCCTTGGGCTTCCAGGCACAGCTCAGATGCCGCAGAAGGATTGAGATGGGACATATGAACTGGACCAGCCTACAGCTGAAAGAGGGGAGGGGAAAAAGCTCAAGAGGTATCCTGTGAGAAAATGAGACTCTTGGACAGTGACTCGCTTGGCTGGGAGATTAGACGGTAGTTGAAGACTTTCTCCATAGTTCCCCATGATGGGTCCCAAAGATGAGAGGAAGGCCATGGTTTTAAAAGGTTTATTGTCATGGCGGAAAGTGGATGAAGTTGTACCCTATGTTCTCAGGATGGGCCTAAGGTTAAATACCTTTTGGAAGCAGGAGGGTCTGGGAAGAAATGATTAATTGGCTACCCTTTCTGGTATCTCATTAATATGGAGATCTCTTGAGGCTCTACAGCCTATAGTCACACCCTCTACCTGTGCTACATGACACAAACCTCTTTGGGAGGGGATGTAGGGGCATTGCCCTACATGACTGAAAGGCGGTGCAGATAAATGAAGATCTTTGGCCTTGTGTCAGGAGCCTGTGAGCATGGCGAAATGTATGCCATCCCTTGCAGGGATACCTGTTGGATCTCCAGCCATCTCAATCCAGTGCTCAAACAGAAACCAAGCTATCCTTTCACAGTCCTACAGTGTATCACTGGGGGCTGGTTTTCAGATTTCAAACACCCAAGCCTGATTCAGTGTCACTCTCTTCCGGCTGCCTGACGATCTGGATGTAGGACACTAAGTACTTCTGTAGCACCATGCCTTCCTGCATGCTCCCTACCACCGTGACGACAACACACTACACCTCTAAAACTGTAAACAAGCCACAAATGCTTTCCTTTATAAGAGTTTCTATGGTCATGGTGTCTCTTCTTTGTGCACTAAGACAGAAGTTGGTACCAGAAATGGGGTGTTGCTCTAACAGAGTTGATCATGCTTCTTGCTGACAGAAAATGGACTTTGGGACATAGGGTTAGGAAATCCATAGGGCTTAATGGTCCATACGAGTAGGAGTGTGGAGCAATGTAGATTATTATGAGAGCTTGCCTCAAGAGGTTTCAGAGCAGAAGAATATTAATAAGTGACCGAGAGACCATCCTTCTGATAGTTTGCCAAGGAATGTGATTGCTTTCTGCCCTTGTCCAAAAAAAATGTGTTTGAGGCTAAATTAAAGAATTTCAAATCAATGACTTTGGCAGAGAGGATTTCATGACAGCTTAGTATTGAGTCTGTTGTTGGTTATTAGTCTTATGCAGATCTGTGATGATAAGAAGGAAGTTGAGCAAGGGAAAGATGAAATGTACAGTTTGAGGAAAAGTATAATGAAGCTAAGTCTAGTTCTCAAAGACATAAAAAATTTAAAGAAAAGTCTGATACTAAATGAAATAAAGGGGATGGTGAACTCAGGACAAGACCACATCCAGCTAAGCTTCTAACTTGTGAAAAGGAACTACAGAAAAGAAAGTTTAAGTCGTGAAGAAAACCATCAACTACAGAAAGCTGATGAAAATGTCATGGTCCATCCCCAGCAACTATCAGTATTTGACAGCTTCAGCTATGTGGTTCTGGCTTTAGAGTCAATGCCACAAAAGGTTATGGAATCTCCCAGTGTGGCTTACAAAAGCCAGTGAGGCCAAGTGTGTGTCAGGTGAGTTCCTGCATGGAAGCCCAAAGAAGCCATTGTGTAAAGCTTTGAATGTGAAGCCTGGACTGTGTTGAAGACCCCAGGATATTGAAGATGGCATCAACATGGGATACCTGCCCAGGAAAGCTACAAACCAGGTGTGGAGCCAGCTCAAGAGAGTGAAGTGTATTGCAGACAACAAAGCTGAAAGGAATTGGAGATCTGAAGAGCACTTTAACATTGGACATGGAGAAACAGAATTTAGAATTTGCCCTCCTGGTTTTTGGTCTTGCTTTCAGGTATTTTCTCACTATGGCCAGCTTTCTCCCCTTTGGAATGGTAAAGTATATTCTGTGATATTGTGTGTTGGAAGTATGTGATCTCTCTTTTTTTTTTTAATTTTTATTATACAGGGCATCAGAGAAAAGAGATTGCCATAAATCTCCAAAAAGACTTTAAAATTTGTACTTTTAAATGGTGACAGTGTTAAGACTGTAATAAATTTTGGAGACTTTTGAAGTTGGGCTGAATTTATGTTTCCATAAGGATATGGCTACAATCCTCTGGAGGTGGGAGGAGAGTAGAACAGAGTGGTTTGGATAAGAATGGACCCCATAGGCTCATATATATGAATTATTGATCATCAGGGAGTGGCGTGAATTAAAAGAGACTGAGAAGTGTATCCTTGTTGGAGAAGGTTTGGCCTTGTTGGAGGAAATGTGTCACTGCAAGTGAACTTAGAAGTTTCAAAAGCACAAGTCAGGCCCAGTATTGATCTCTCATCCTGCCATATATGGATCTGGATGTAGCACAATGTCTGTCTACATGCTGACATGCTCCCTGATACGATGATGATGATGGTGATGGTGATGGTGATGGTGATGGTGATGGTGATGGTGATGGTGATGTGATGGTGATGGTGATGGTGATGGTGATGATGACGATGACGACAATGACGATGATGAGAGTTAACACGGTCATGGTATCTTTTCACAGCAATAGAACACAAACTAAGACACCTCCCCTTCTGTAATCTCTAAAACAAGAAGGGTCTAGTTTTTGTACTAATGAAATTTCAAGACCAGTTGTGCCTAGATGGCCACAAGATTGGGCCTAAGAGTTGGGGATTTCAGCTACACCCAGCTTCTGCAGAAAAGAGAGAATCTAAGGGTTGAGTTGATCTCACATAGCCAATGGCTTAATATGCTCGACATGCATAAGGCTGTCTCTGCAAACCCTAAAACTTAGGGTTCACAGAGCTTCTGGTTCAGAAAAGCAATCTGTCTGGAAAGGGTACACCTGCCCCAGACCATGACTTTCTGCTGCTGGAGACCTCTCTTCCACCCAAACACTCCAGACTTGCATCCTTTCATAATAAAGCTGTAATTCAGTAAATAATCTGCTTTCCTCAGTTTCCCTGAACCACTCTATGTAATGTACTCCATACAGGAGTAATAAGAACTACCAGTTTGTATCTGGTTGATCAGGAACACCAAATGAGCCTGTAGTCTTGTGATTGACATCTGGAGTAGAGGCAATTTTGTGGACTTGAGCTCTTAACATGTAGGTTCTGACACTGTTCCAGAGAGGTAGTGACAGAATTCAGGGCACTCATTTGTCCATCTGAGAACAAAAATATATTATTCTGGAAAAAAATCCTACTGATGGGCTTAAAGTTGAGTGTACCTATAAAGAAAACATTATTTATTTGTTCCTTGTCGACAGGCACAGGAATATAAAAAATAATATGTCAAAGCCAAGACAACAAAAAAAAAATCATCAACAACAATAAAAAGAAATTGGGCTGGCAACTACAACACTTAGGTTGAAATTGAATTCCCCGACCTTCCAGTCATTATGTTTGACATCTCCTTGCCCAAGTTTCAGTGTTAAATTATTCACCTACATCACCAGGTAACTGTTTAGAGTCATCACAGCAGCAAACACTAAGTCTTTGTTGTCTGTTTTCCTGGGTGGAATGAAGAGTACTGATGCTGCAGAACAAGACAGAGCTATCTTCAAGAAGCATGAGATGAAAACCAGGCTAAGGAAGATACGTTCTAGGTGTTTGAGTCCAAGGGTTTCCTGGGAACTAAGGGAATTTCTCTTTCTCCTGAATTATCATTGGAGCTGGTGAACTGTGTTGAGCCAGGTTTTGAGAGGAGAGGTCTTATTTTTGCTCATCATTTGCTGCAGCCAAATTCAAGAAATGAGCATGCCACCATGGCTAACTGGGGGTGATGCTGGCTCCAGCTTTCAAAATGGAAGAGTGGACGTGACTGTTAAAGTTATGGGAGATACTCTGGTCCTCTGTGGAGCTGTGTGGTTTCTGCTTGGCCACTTTCTTATCATCAGTACGTGGCAGCCTTTTTCAGATGGCCAATCAGAGCCACATCCAATAACATTAGAGGTGGGAACATAGAAAGGCATAACAGAAAGTTTTTATTCACCGAAGGGATAAATTTGACCTTTGCTTTTCTCTAAAAAATGCACGGATAATGTTCTGGGTATCCTCAGAGCCATCATGTGACCATGTTCATAAAGGGATACTCTAGATTTCAGTCTTAGCGCAAATTATGGTCACAAGTTCTTTTATGGTTATAAGGTCATCATGGATACTTTGTTCAGGTAATTCAAGTACTTGTTGGTACTGGAGGCATTTCTGATAGCCGATGAGATAGATTTCTCATTATTTGTATCCAGCACACACTTGGAAGCATCAGCAGAAGGGATGGATATAGGTGATGGCCCTATTACATCTCAAGTAACCCTAGCCTGCTCTATTGTAGACAAGTGCCAGATGACCCCACAGCATGTTCAGTACAGGGTCAACTCATTGTGTATCTCATTCCTGAGAGGTGGAGATGAACTTTTCACTGCTGACAAGGTTTTATTGTTAGCTTTGACTGTGTCACTGAACTTGCCACCAGTGCAATCAGAACTGGACGTGAAACAGGTAGATGAGGTTAATAAAGGCCACATTAATGGAAACAACATCCCTTTTTTTTCCAAAGTAAAAGCAGATTTGGTGACCATGCACTCTAATAAAGCCAATTCAGCTCCCTCAGAAAAATGCAGTTTCATGCAGAATGAAGAGGATCCAGAAGCCTATTAGTTTTGAAATCTCATTAGGTATTGCATTTTCTTTTTTGCAGACAATATCTCTAATTCTTATAGCAATCCTGCTAAGTAATATTTTCTGATAGAAGTATGTAATAGATATGAAAGAGAAATAGTTGAGCTAGAAATATGTAAGATTAAGTAGGTTTTCAGTGACACAGACCTGAAGAACAGTGACCTGGGATCCGACATTAGTTAGATTCGTTCCATAGTTGGGACGCACTGCTTCTTAACCACAGCTTACCAAATGAGGTAGTGTCTTGTTGGGGCCAAGGGAAGAAGTAGGCTGCGGTGGTGAGGTGCTTTGATTGCCATCCTTTAACTGATTACAGAGACTGTTCAGAACTTCGGAGAGTGCACTAGGAGCTACGTCAAATTGTCAGATGAACGTATCTACAGAAACGAAACTATTATGTTACCACGAGTGTCCTGTTGTCCTACACCTGATCTGGAATTCGAGTTCAGACATTTTTTTTTAACTTTGTGCACCACATGGTGAATGTGATTGGATATGAAGAATTTGATCTGGATTAGCTAGTAGGGTCCAAACTGCTGACAGGCCAGAGGATCGTGACTGAGCTGGGGTACTCAACGGCAGCTGGGAGGGCCTGAGCAAACACATCTACTCCTATTTTCTTTTGATACTTTCAAACTGCATGGAAGTGGAGATCTTAGAATTTTATGCTATTTTTTAATCATAATACTTAATAATCTCTCTTGTTATTAAAGGAAGAGAAGTTTCGGGCTCCAACCTTCCACTGGGAAATTTTAGCTAAGAATCTCTTTAATAAGATAGCTCTGTTTATTTTCACAGTTCTCTCCTATTTATGGAAACCGATTCTAGTTTTTTTTTTCTCCTTATGGTAATGACTTCCATTTCTCTATTATAAAACTTTCATTTGAGTTTGCTTGAGTGAAACCAAAGTGGGTCAATTTGAAGAAGTTATCAGCTAAATAACAGACTACGTGATATTCGGGCAGGGCAGGAAATCGAAGGCGCTGCAGATCACTGAGGCTCATCAAAGCGAACTTGAGGATCCTGTCCTGATTCTCCTGACAAACAGGAACCCATGAGGAACCACACCAAAAACCAGACTAAACAGGACTCAAACACTCTTGCTGGTTATCTCCACTTCTGCCCTCCCTAAGTTCTGGCGATCTTTTCTCTTTCCCATACTTTGTCCTCATGAACTTTCTTTTATTTCAGCAACCTATTTCTTTTGTCAAAATTAAGAAGACACTTCTTTCTGTTTCATACAACTCAAAATGTGGGCAGGTGCACCTCCATGTCCGTCAAAGGGCTTTTCCATCATGTGTGATACATGAAGGTCTAGGACCAACTGAAACTCCTGTGTTCATAATTAAAGCCATCTTTATTAGTGAGTGGTATCAAGGTTTCTAAAAAGCAAGTATGAATCTAAAGAAACTCCAAACTTTCCTCATTTTTATTTTAAGGGTCATTAGCTATGTCAGTAACCACAAATAAATGCCAAGAATATAAGTGCAGCTGGTTCCGCTCCAATTTGTTAAGTATCAGCTATTTATTAGTCATCATGTCCAGCACTGAAGACACAAAATATGTTTAATATCCTAATAGAATAGCTACAATCTGCAATGCTGTTTAGTTCCAACAACAAGCCTGTAAGATAGAAGATACTACATGTTACAGATAAAGAAGCTTGTATCCACAGAGTTTAGAGAAATCATTCAACGGACCAAAGCTCACAAGTGTCAGGATTAGAGGCTGATGTGTTTCACATCAGTTCTTGGGTTCTTGTGTTGCATTGGTTTTTTCCTCCCAGACTCTCAAAGTTTGGTAGTATATGACTCAGTAAGACCTACATATCATTAATATACCTGAACTAACAGTCTATCTGAAAAGGTGTTTGATAAAAGATAAATAGGAACATGCAAAGCAAGAGACAAAGAGACAAAAGCCAGGGGCAGTGGACTGTTCTGGTTAAATAAGAAAGTCTGTGTTGATAATCAGAGGAACAGAAGAAGAAAGGTTGATGATGATGATGGGACATGCAAGCATTAGATGGGGAGCTTTTGGATTTATCCTACCAGCAAGATGCCCACTGAAGTCTCTTGAACAGGGCAAATTGATAAAGAATTGTAAGTTTTTTAAAAAAATCCATATAGCAAGAGTATTCAGATGGGTCACCAGAGGAAAGAATTAAGGAGGCTGGGACTATGAACTTGAAATTACTTCAGGATGATAAAGGCTTGACCTGAGTAGCCACCATCCAATCAGAGATAGAACACATGTATCTCAGAAAGCACCCAAGGTTACATATCTATGGTACTTTCCATGCAGTTTCAGGTTTCCTCTTTAGAAAGGGGTTCACAGTAGTGAGTTGGGGAGAAGACAATCAAAACAAGCCCTCACTGAGTTGGGACACTGGAGGACTCCAGCTAAGGGTGTCTTAAGATGATGTGTCTTAGGGTAGAGTAAGGAATCAATATGCACAACATTGAAGGTGGAACTTAGGGGAGAGAGGAGAGCCCCCACATCAAGTAACGCCATGTTGGGTATGGAGAACACGCACACAGAGGACTGTGGATGTGGTAAACAGTGATCACTCTGTAAGTTTTCAAAGACTTTGCCAGAACCAAGTCTGTGAAAACAAACATTTCAGATCTATGATATTGTGAGCTTGCTGCACACTGCTTACCAGGGAAGTATTATGTGGCTCACCAATGGCCATCTGTCCTGTGTCATCGCTGCCATGTGACAATCTGCAGCCAGGTGTAGTTTCTGCTTGGCCTTATTATCTGACTGCCCATTTCTGAAGTGTAATTAGCTAGTAAGCTATAAACAAGGTAGAGCTACACTTTCTGGCAAATTCTTTAATGTGACTGATTACCCTTGGCCAAAAACTACAGTGGCATGAGATTCTTAAATAAAAACCACAAAATGATCTTCCCATCTGTCTGAGTCTCATGATAATCAAAGGCATCAGCAACGCATAGAATTAGCACGTCAGGATTTGTTCACAGGTTTGGAAGAATCCATCATCAGCTTGACAGATGGAACTGGTTTTGATTTCTCCATTTTGCTCTCATTTCTGCAGCTACGAAGCCTCTATCAAGGGCTTGTTGGAAGACTAAGACCTGGACCCAGGGTAATTAACCGCAGGCAGGATCTGCTAGGTTGTTTCATTATTTATCATCAGACATAAGCTGAGACTCTATCTGCACACCATTAGAGGGGATCAATCTGCCTTGTTATCCCCTCGACACTGGAGAGAGCTCTTAGAGAGGGCGCACGAGGACACCTGGCATGCTCTGTGCAAGGAAGAATGGATGACTACGCTTCTCTGTGCCATTCTCGAAGCACCTGCTGTGTTCTCAGCTGCTGTTACTACAAGAATTAATGATGAGTCACCAGTTTTACCTGCACATTCTAGCTTTAGCTATGGCTTCACAGAGTAACAACAATGACAAGGACAGTAGCTGGAGTTGTTAGGTGTCACGTCCAAGGCACGGCTCTCATGTGTGTTCTTTGTTTTACAGGAATAGAAACAGGGATCCACAGAACCTAAGTCTCACCTGAATTCACATACTAACAGGGTCAAAATGTAATTCTCTGCTCATAATAATCTGTATAAATAGCTATGTCTTGTGGTAGACAGAATGATTTTTTTTCATACTCATGGAATGTCTATAAAAAGGATGGAAGAGAAAAATTAATAAATGTATTATTCATCTTGAGATAGAAGTAAAAATGATACCCAAACCAGCTGAGTGATAGTTCTAAAATGTATCTGTAAATTAGCTTGCGGTATCTATTTATGGAATGATATGCCTGGGAGGTATTTCAAAATAATGATAATAATGGGATGAGATTAACTGCATCTGGTCATGTGTTGATAATTGTTGAAGCAAGGTAATGTCTACACTGGGGTACTAATAGTTGCTGCTAGTATTTGTGGAAGTTTTTCCATATTAAAATTCATGTATAAGCATGTGTTTGTGTGTGGATGTTTGTATATATATGTTTGTATATGTGTGTATGTTTGTATGAGTAGTGTGCATATGTGTGCATGTGTATATGTATACAGAGAGATTTATTATAAAGAGTTAGGCCGTGCAGTTAGTGGAGAATGAGGAGTTCAATAATGAGCAGCAGGGAAAGCTTGAGGCCCAGGAGAACAGATTGCATGGTTCAGTTGTCATTGGTGGTGACAGCCTAAAACCAGTAGAGCCAATTCTTTACATTATAGCCCAGTTCCAAACTGAAGTCAGAACAGCAAATTTTGAGGCCTTCTGTGGAATACTTGGGGACTGACTACTATGTGGCAAGTTGTTCTTCTAGTTTACCAACACTCATCTTAATGAGAAACACCTCCACAATCACACCTAACCAAGTTGACATAACTGTTACCGTCGTGGTGTCCACTGTATGGCATGTTTAAATGTAAAACAACAGAAGAAACAGGCGAATAAGTTAGCTAATAAATTTCTCTACCCTTCCATTGATAGACAGCAAGAGTTGTATAAATGTCATAGACCCATGGAGATGCCAGGGTTTAAAAAATATGTTCTCATAGCATATGGCATAACACTGGTAAAATACAAAATTTCTACACTCAGCTAATGAAGGGATCCCAGAAGGACACAGCTATTTCTGAACCCCTGAATATTCTGCTGGTCCTGATCCACTCACACCTTATAACATAGTGAGGAAATAGGGGAAAATACCATAAAAAAATCTTCAAAGCCAATTGTGATAAATACTATGAAGAAAAGTATGCAGCATTCCAGTGCAGGAGTAAAGCATGATTTAGAGTGGGGTGTCTTTCTTTGAGAACTATGGCACATGTGCCTGAAATAGTCAGTGTTGGCTTGCTACATTGCCCTAACAAAATGTCACAGGCTGATGGCTTGAGCAACAGAAATTTACCCTCTCACAGCTTCAGAAGCCAGAGCTCAAGCTCCAGATGTCCAGGGTTTGATTTTTCCTGTTGTGCATATGAGGTCACCGCCTTACTTTATCCACTTGACCCATGCTATGACTTTGTCTCAGTCTCCTTTCAAAAGAGGACAAAGTCACACTAAGTTAAGTCCTATCCACGTGACCTAATTTTATCTTAGTCACCCCCTTCAAATACAGGCAGTCCTACTTGGTGACATAGAGAGGCAGAGCGTGCTTGTCAGTATGTGAGTTTTAGGTAGACTAAATTTGCCCATAATAGGAACCATATAGGAAGAAGAAGGAGAAGGAGAAGGAGAAGGAGAAGGAGAAGGAGAAGGAGAAG
>JANHMN010000001.1:111475766-111491530 GCA_030674055.1 Rhabdomys pumilio
AGAAGAAGAAGAAGAAGAAGAAGAAGAAGAAGAAGAAGAAGAAGAAGGAGGTGGAATTGGGATTGGAAGGTACAATATAAATTTGGAGACAGACCATAAAAACACCCATTTCTGATAAAGTCTGCTCATTCTGGGATGTATTAGGAACTGCTACTTGGAGAAAATGTTGAGGAGAGGGAGGGACTGCAAGGTCAAGAACAGAGAAGATGTGCCCTAGAAGTTACAGTGAGGAGAAAGCTAGATTGTTGGGAAACATCCAAGGCCCTGCTGGCATCTGCAGGGGCAGGGTATAGTCCTTCAACTTCACTAACCAGCAAAGATGTGGGGAGTTCATTCCAGGTGAGTTCCTTTTGGAGGTGTAATTGGATTGGTTAACGCACAAGAAAAACACTGGGGTACAGACAGTGACACCTGAGCCAGGTAACAGAGTAGGATGACAGAGGGAGAGAGGAAAAGAGGGAGGAAGGACGGGAGACCTATTGTATCTCTGACTTGAACAAAAGGAGTTTGATCCTGAGAGTTCCTGCTGATACTGTCATGCTATACAGACCTAAATGTCAAATGCCAACAGAAACTCATCAAAGAATCTACTTTAATAATGGTAGAGTTCGCAAATTTCAGAATCTCAACTACTCGACATTTGAAGTTGAATTATAATGAAGTTATTCCTTCCATTATAAACACATGTAAAATGCATTTTGCACGACTGTGCCAAGTGACATCACCCAATCAGCCAGCTTTGACTTAATGACTATAGGGGTGAGCCTACTTTCAACTGTGTTGATTGGTAAAATATTTATGATCCCAGAATCCTAATGTATGTGAGAATGTGAGATGTTTGGTGACCCAGATTCCAGCCATGCCTTCTGTAAAACTGGATTAATTGTTCTAAATCCCATCCTTAGGCTGACTATGCCAAAAGGCAGGTGTATTGCAGTTCTGGTCCATGTTTGGGTCTCTCCACTCTTTACTCTCACGACTCACAGTGGCAAACAAGGCAAGTGTTTGCCCAGCAGAAAACAAAACCTTCTGTTCAAATTTCAAAGTGGTCCATCTTGTTCTTGAAACTCCTTGCCCTGTTCTGCCCTGTCTACCCCATCCCTCCTTTAAGCTTCTTAGGGAACATAGTCTTTTCTCTCCTTCTACATCTGCTCCTCGGCTTCCCTGGGGAAGCTTCATTGCCTTCAAAGCCAAGCATGTTCCTCAACCCTGTGTATTCCTGGATATAAATGCTAACAGGGGCTAGAGACAGCATATGCTCATAGTTGTCTGCATCGGCATGAAGTGGACTCCGTGGGTTTAAAGCAGAGCACACAGGGTTGGGAAAGTGGTGGGGTTATAGATAGAGCTGGAGGGCAACGAGGAAGATTGTAACAAAATGCACCAAATTCATATATGAAATTCTCAAACAGCAAATTACAAAATATTTGGAGATGATGATCTACGTATTTATCTTCCTAAGCACTACTCCGGAAGTCGGGACTGGCAGATAAGCTAACTGTCCTGAACACTGATTCTTATTTTACTGTAACAATGAACCAGAAATGTTAGACTTGTCATGATTAGAATTTAAAATGTTTTAGAAAGAGTAATACACTAACTGTTGCAAGCTTATAGGAAAGAAGTAGATTGCATTAGATCCCAGACTTACCAAGACCTAGATTCTGCTGACAGCAGCATTTCTAGATGCTCATTAGGAAGCTGCAGATCAGGACCTACCCCAGACCTCCTGAGCCCAATGTCTCATCACTTGTGTGTCAAAGTCTGGAACCAAGTGTTTTAATACACTCATGTTTAGAATGCAGCACGCAGGTGTGCACACAATCACTTTCCAGCAGTTTTTGAAATAGTGGAGAGAGGAAGCATTTGAGCCTCAAACAGAATGACGTCACCACTTAGTGGCCTTGTGAGTTTGGTAAGTTACATAACCTGCTCTAAGACTGGAAGTATTCAGCTATATAGAAGAGGTTACAGTTTCTCAGAGTGGCACCAAAGAAATGCCGAGACCAGCTAGGCAAGTCGGGGGGGGGGGGGGGGGGGGGGGGGGGGAGAGTGGCTGTTGAATGGGGTCAGCCGGAATGAAGGCCTGGCATGACAGAGAGTATGCCACCTGCTGGTGGAAATGTGTACTTGCAAGCGTTGATAGACATTCAGAAAAGGAGAGTTTTGTGTTGTTTTTTCTTTTGAACTTTGTTTAATTGTCTTTTTGCCTTTGTATTACTGATATCTGAAGGACACTACAGGACAAGCACAGCCATGAAGAAGCAAAGGTAATATAAGGGCAGACACACAAGCTAATGAAAAAGTTCTTATGAAAAAAACAAACCTACAAAAACATATGTAACATCTCTGACAGTTACTCTGGTGTCAAATAAATTGATGTTTTCTTCTATTATAAGTCCATAATTTTTGAAATTCTAGCTTTCTATATGCTAATGGCTTTTTAAAAATTAATAGACAATATTATCTTTTTGAGGCAGAATAATGGTTTAATCAAAATGTTCCTGATTTCTTTGATTTATTGACATAATTTCAAAGTGAAGGAAGGAATGAGGAATTTATCTATTCTAACATCTATTGGATAGAACAAAAATGTAAAACTTATTATATTAGAGAGGTTGGTTGAGCAGGTTTCTAGTCAGACAGGTTTCCTTGAGTGATTCCTTTGATAAAAGTCGGCACTACCAGTGTTTCTTTGGATGATGGCATTACAGAAAGCGTTCTGTAGGATGCATTGTGTAGCAATGAGACAAATGGCACCTATACACTTGTAGACTTACACTTTTTAAATCCTACTTTAATAAGAATTCTTAAATGCTTTAACCTCCCTTTTAGCCCACTACCCACAAGAGGTAGTGGAAAGGAAAAGATTATAGGGCAAAGAGGGGTGTGAACTTTTTAAAAATTAGTTCTAGGGAACAATTTTAATCTCCATTGTCAGGATATCAGGAGCTCAGTTCACACAAATCAGCAACCATAGCGAGATCCACCCACAAACACCATTCATGAATCAGCAATGAGAGTTCGATTCAAAAGAAACTGTGAGGTTCTGCCAATCAACCCAAGTCCATGGAAGTAGCAAGAAGCTGCCAGAATATGATGAGAAGTTCTTTGGTGTGTTTCTCTCTATGAAGTCAGTAGAAACAATGATCAACAAAGAAGAAGGTAAGACCAACCAATGCCACAGTGTCATCAGCACTAAGTAAAGCCCAAAGATCACCAAGCACCAGCAAAGCACCAACATCAGTAAAGCCCAAAAAAGACCAGCAAAGAATGACAAGGTGATGCCCAGAGCATTTTTCACTGTCTTCTGGGTTATACTTACAACCTTTCCAAACACGTGTCGGCTTTAGCAAAACATCACATGTCTTTTTTCCAGGCAGCTCCCAGAAAAACAAGTGTCTATTCTCAGCAAACCATCTTCCTATGTGTCTACTTCAGCAAACCATCCTCTCATAAAAATATCACGTGACACACCTGACTCTTCAAAGAAACCAAATATTTCCACTTCACACATTAAGTTATAGAATACTCTGTCTGATGGCATTTTGTCTCACAAACCAATTACAACCTTAGAGTTCCAGGATCCAGAAACACAGGATTTCAAACCAGCATGAAAAAAAAATCAAAGCTTTTTTTTCAAAGTTGTCAAAGCCTTACCACTACTGGATGTTGGGGAGCTGGACTAAAAAACAGTAATGTGGAACATTTCCATGGCAGGGATTACTTGGTTTCACCTGAATATCATGGTTGAATATATTGTTCCATTTTTTTTCTTAACAAAATAATTTCACAAAATAAAGTTGGGTATATTTGAATGTACCTTGACAATACTGCACAAACACAAAAACAAATGCCCAAAATATGACTGTGTAACACCGGAAGCTACATGCAAAAAGAAAAACAACTTTTCATGACTTAAGGCAGTGTGAGATTTTTGAAAAGCTGCATTCTAATTTTGGCAAATCATCATGTCTTCTTTACTCTCTGGAAAAAAATAGAATAGAAAAATTATTCAAATAAAACTGTCCTATCAAAACCCAGAAGAATCAAGGCAAGATTTAGAGCCCATATTTCAAAGAAAGTAAGGAGATCACAGAAATCTAAAACAATGCATAATTCATGACAAAGCTTGGCATAGTTAAAATGTCCTTGAATTTTAATTGGATGCCCAGACAGAAGCTTCTATAAATTCTGTTCTATGATGGAGCTATGGAGAATTTTTATACTTGTATAATAATTTAGTTCACCTCTGCATAAGAAGAAAACATGAATTGAGAATTTCTTAATGAGAAGTGTGTGTTCCTCTTTGAAAAAGGAGTGGAAAGTCAGTAGTTTCTGACCAGCAAGGCTTGTGACTCTCATGTGTGAGTTTTGGTTTTTTGGGGGGAGTTGTTTTAATTGTTTATGAATGTTTGGCCTGCCTACATGCCTCATGCACTAGCAGGCCAGAAGAAGGAATCAGTTCACCTGGAATTGGAGGTATAGATCTCTGTGCCCATATCGGTGCTAGGAATCCAAGCCAATACTTTGAAGAGCAGCAAGTACCCTCAGCCACTGAGTCATCTCTCTAGCTCCTCACTGGTGTTGTTGTGGTCTTCAGTCATTGAGCAAAGCAGAAAATTTGCATCTCATTAAAGCCAATAAAACTATTCATGTGGGCTGACAGCTAGCTTACCTACCACCACCACTTACAATTCAGATGTGAACAGATTAAATGAACCTGTCATTTCACCTCTCAAATATGTAGATCAGAAGGTTATTTTAGTGTTCAAACTGTTCTGTCTTCACTAGTATTTTTGGGTGGAGCTATGTAAAGCATGTGAGCAACAAAGGAATCTAGTTTGAGAAAGGACAGATCTGAAGGTATTTATTGCCAATGATTGGACTACTTGTCTTTTGAGGATTACACAATGTCAAACGTCTATTTTCATCCAAGTGGCATATGTTTAAAATGGCTTAGACGAAAGTTATTGACAGAAAACAGAGATAAATAATTACATGAGCTTAAAATTATATCATGTCAGACAGAACACCTGCTAATAATATTAGTAGGTGTTACTGTTTTCCTTTATGACAATGAAGGCACATCTGTTGTTAGAGTTCTTCCATTCATTCACTTTGAGTCAAGGTGGATAAAATTCCCTCTCACATATAATCCCAAAACAGAGAATGAGTCAAATTTGCCTCGCTGTTTGGGATCCTAACTGCTACAGATTCCTAGCTCTGTCATAACAAAGTGTTACAAGGTATTGCTTAAAATAGTAAAACTATATACTTCCTGGTCCATGAGGCTCAAAATCTGAAATCAGGTTGTTGGTCAGGCTTCACTTGATCCACAGACTCAGGTGAACACCCATCTTCAACTCTTTATTCTCCCCATAAAAGCAGGCAAATCCCTGACTTCTCTAATGCAGTGCCTCATACATTTGACCCATCTGTGTATCTGGGTTCACACAACCTTCTCCTTCTTGTCTTCAGTTCCAAATGTTCCCTTTTTTATGACACCAATCTTTATATTGAGACCCTTCACCATCTCGTATGGCCTTATCTTATTTTGATCATATCTACAAGTGTTATTTACAAATAAGGTAGTATTTTGAGGTCCCAGTATTTAGAACATCAACACATTTTTCTGTGGAACACATTGGCTAGGAATGATCACCCATTGCTTGCCACATATGCAAGTAGCTAGCCATTCTCCATGCTCTAGTGGTACAGCAGTGATAAGAGTCCATATCTTAATCACTTTGTGGAAGGCTATATGCTGTCTTGCCTCATACCTTCAAGCCCTGACATTTTATGTTTTTCTACCCATCACCCACCCTTTTAGGATAACAATTTTGAACATCTCCCCTAGGGGTTTTTATTTGTTTATTGGCTTGTTTGTTTGTTCCTATTCTTATGAAGGTGGTTCCAAAAGATAGGAATGAGGTCAGCACAGCCAACATGGTCTCCAGATCCCATGGGTTAAGGAATTCTTCAGAGTGTGTGTAGGGTTGTAGTCACCCTGAAGACAGCGGGCTCTGGAACTTCTACTCAAATCCTGAAGGGAAAACAACCTTCTTTCTACTTTCCTAATCCAATAGAGTATCAACTCAGATGGATGTAAAAAAAAAGAGAGAGGTATTGTTCACAATAGACAATTTATTAGGGAAGTGTATCATCTTCATACTAAAATATCAATCAAAATGCTAATGAAATATATAAAATATATTTCATTATGAAAATATAAAATATAACACACAAGACATCTTTTAGCCCTCTCTGTGGTTCATGCTATAGGCAGAAAAAAAAGGTCTGGGAGGTACTGAGCAAAACACATGAATTTTAAAAACGTAAACATAATTAAAATGAAAAATTCATTTACATTGCTGTTATCCATAAAATATTGCAACTTTTAAAAGCAGATGCATTTTATTTAAAAAATATTATTATACTTTAATCTCCTCTTTTTCCTCAGTGAGAATTTGAATCACTATTTTCTCTTCTTTCCCTGTCTGATTTCTGGTCCATAAACACTTTGAGGGCAAATGATAAGTTTGATTTACCTCTGTATTCCTAGAATTCATTTAGTGCTTAATTTCTGTTTTTAAGTTAATTAGTGACTGAGTGAACAATACATAAATGATAAGTAAGCAGTCTCACTGGTATGTACTGTCTTGTGCCACATTGAATCAAGAATGGCTAAACCTCCTTTTCCCTATCATTTGCTCTTACATTCTTTCTGCCTTCTCTCTCTCAGTGTTTCCTTAGCTTTATTAGGGGTAGTAAAGCTGTCTTACTTAGGCCTGATCCTTAAACCAATCAGTCCTTATCTTCAGCTCCCAGGCAACCATGAATCTTTCTTTGCATGCACAGACTTTCACTGCAAAGAGAAGCTTCTCTGTTCTAAGTAGCATTGATTTGTAGAAACATAAAAACTTAGAAGATAGTTTGTTGCTGTCAGTTTAGCTAAGCAATGTTGGTTATCACCTTGGACCTATAATCTCACCAGTCATGGGCTTTTGACCAGGTTTACAGCACCAGAAATGGATTCCCACCTATGAAAGAGGCCTAGAATCTAAGCAAAGAGTAGTTGGTTGTCTCTATAATACTTGTGCCACTATTGCTTAGGTGAGCAACTCTTGAGTGAAAAGTTGATATTATGATGTTTAGCGTTCACATCTGAATAAGACTACTGATGCCTTTTCCTGAAAGTAGCCTGCATGGCACCTTCAGGTTCTATGGAAGCTACCTAGCAGCTGGAAGTTTCCAGTTCAGTTTTAAGTTGATTTCTCTGTCTTACTACGTAGACATATTATGTCTTTAGCAATAAGGCTATATCATTTAGTGGGAAACCAAAAATAATTAAAAAGATTTTGTACTGTCTTGGGGACCACTTGGGTCTTCCTGGCCAGTATCTATTATGAAAATAGCCCACAAGTAGTACTGAAATTTTTTGCTTCTATAAGGACTATCTAGCCATGCAAAGTATCTCTCTTTACACATTTTGAACTTTTCTTATATTTTTAAATTGGCATACAGGCAGTATGTTTCCACATAGTTTTCCATGCACATCACTTTTTATTTGCCTACCCTTACCCCATCTCCTCATTTCTTCAGTGTTCCAATGTCTCCCTGCTTAAGATACTCTGCTCTCTGTATTCTCTTCCCTACTTTCATCTTACCTACACTCTACTATTCCTCCTCTTTAGGGCATCCCTCCATGGCTCCTTTCTAATCTCCTGGCTTCCACAAGTTAAACAAATAAAACATAAGAAGATTCAAAGCTAGGATCCACATATGCAAGAAAACGTGTGTGTGTGGCTTAGGTGACCTCACCTAAGTATAATTTTTTTCAGTTCCTCCATTTACCTAAACATTCAATAATTTTAATTTGAAATTTTCAGTGTGTGTTTATGTGTATATATGCATGTGTGCATGTGGTGTGTGTGTGAGTGTGTGTGTGTGTGTACATGTGCATGCATACATGTGTGTGTTCCCATGGATAATGTGCCTGTGGAGGTCTGAAGAGGGCATCAGATTCTGTGGAACCTACATGTACAGAAAAATGAAAGTCACCCATGTGGATACTTGAACCTGAACTCTGGTTTTCTCAAAAAGCAGCAAGTACTCTTAACCGTTGAGCTATCTCTCCAGATCCCAAGCTCTCTTGTACTTGTGCTGAATAAAATTCCATGACATGTGTATATGACTTTTCCATTATCCACATTTTAATTCAAAAATCTTTATGCTGATTCCATTTCCTAGCAACTGTGGGCAAAATGACACTAAACACAGATATGCAATCATTCTATCTCTCAAATCCATGGCCTCTTCTACATAATTATTATTACACATACATATATACATATATACATATATACATATACACATATACACATATACACATATACACATATACACATATACACATATACACATATACACATATATACACAAACACACAAACACACATACACACATACACACATACACACACACATACATGTATATAAGTACAGCCAGCTGAGTTCATTTAGTATTGCTTGTATGTATATGTGTTTAGAGCTGACCTATTGAGGTTGGATAACCTAAGTGAGGATTCGTCATTGGAGAAGACGAATTTTTCCACCCCTAGAAGTCATCTATTGCCTGTAGCTCTTTGTCCATGAATAAGACCTTGTGAGATTTGCCACTCCACATTGACACACTGCTCGTGTGATCCTTGTGCAGGTCTTGTTTAGGTAACTATATTGTTCAGGTTTCATAGATATAGTTCCCTGCCATATACGAAAAATACCATTTCACAGGTAATTCCTGGGATGCCTCCTACAATCTTTCTAGCCCTTCTTCCCTGATAATCCATGAGCCATAGATGTAGGGATTTGTTGTTAATGAACACTAATTAAATTATTTACTATTTGTTTTTGTTTTGTTTTAAGAACTCTGGTTAATTCCATATCTATTTAAAATTGTTTAGTTTGTTTTCACAGATGTTAATGTTTTAGTTCTTTGTATAAACTAGACATTTACAATATTTTATCAGATGTATAGCTGTCAAAGATTCTCGCACATCTGTGGCCTGCCTCCTCACTCACACGACAGTTTCCTTTGCTATACAAAAGCTTTATAGTTTTATGAAATCCCACCTGTCAATTGCCGGTCTTACCTTGTAAACTACCCAAGTCCTATCCAGAACATTCACACCTCTGCCTTTAGGTTGAAATTTACTCATTATTTTGTCCTTTAGGAGTTTTACACTAGAAGGTCTCTTTTTATGACTTTTTTAAAGTTTATGAGAATGTATGAATATCTACATGTAGGTATGTGCACCTCATGTGTGTCTGGCACTCATGGAATTCTGAAGTTACGGGTTATTATGAGCTACATCATGGATGCAGGGAACTGTACCTAGGTATTCTGAAAAAGCAGTAAAGGCTCTTAACGTGGAGCTATCTCTCTAGGTGCCAAGAGTAATAAGTCTTACACTGAGGTTATTGTTCTTTTTGGAGTTGCATTTTGTGCAGGGTGAGAGCTAAGAGTCCAGTCTCATTCTTCTGCATGTTTAAATCCAAGTTTCCCTGTACCATTTGTTGAAGATGGTGTGTAGGTTTAAGTTTTTTTCAAGACTCAATTTATTTAGAGTTCTTTGCTTCAGCCTCTCTTCTAACTCACAGAGGTAGGAGAAAAAGAAGGTTAATACGAAAAGGGTACTGTGAACCTGTTTAAAAGTAGTTCCTTGGGGTAATTCCACTCTTTCTTGTCAGACCAGAAGTCCAATTCAATAGCAAACATCAAACATGAGTCAGTAGCAGTACTGTGATAGAGCAGAGACAGCAAGACTCTGCCAAATGGCCACGGGTCATTCAGAATTAGTGGAACTACCACAAGAAGTTGTTTGATGCATTTCTGTCTACAAAGTGAAGATCAATGAGGACCAGCAAAGTGTTTCTCAGGATAGGAATGCAGGAGCATCCTCTCACTGTTTGGGGGGTTCCATTTACATTCCTTCTAAACATCATGTGTCCTCTCAAGTAACTGTTTTAGCAAAACATAACATGGTATCTTTGTTTGCTAACAATGATTTTAGAAAGTGCCTGGAAATGCAATAAGAAAACAGAAAGCTACCTGGTACTGTCCATTGCTGCATTTGCATGTAATTCCTAAAATCATCCTTAGTAAACACGTTTATAAACTTCATTGACCACACTCGTCCATTGACTTCCAGTTAGTTCCATGGCATATAAAGAAGCTGGATGCTCTGCTCATGGTTTAGAGGACCCTTCCTATATGCATCCAGCAGCAGAGACTGCTCTGCTCTGCAAGGGAATCCAGCACAACCTTAGGCATGATCAGTAGACACACAATCTCAACAGCAGCTGTTCACTTCCAACAACCAAATCAAAGCTTTTTTCTGCTGCAGCCTTTGAGAAATCATGAGTGTGAATTTCATGCAAACATGAAGCAGACATGGCCAGACATTTTTTTTCAATTATGAGGTAAGCTTTAACACGGCAAGTCCATCTCAAATGGAAATGTGAGGGTATTTCTAGGGTCCAATAACTCAAAAATAAGATGAACAGAATTTGCTAACAGATAAAAACTTCACTAACATCCAATAAGACAGTGAAAATCACACCTCCTGGTACTACCTTTCAACTGCACAAAGATGACTTACATTCTCGACATAAACAAAATCTTCAAGATTCATGTGAACACATAATGTGTACCTGTATTGAGTGTGGACTGAAGGTGACCCTCTAAGTTTTCTTGGATAGATCTGTCACTTTTTTAGACAGTAAAAAAACTATGCTGACCTATTTTCCCACCACAGTTAACATTTTTAGCTAATGATTTTGAACAAAAATAAGAAAAAAATAATAATGCCACTGTTTTACAAGTGCAGCTTTGGGGTAAATCTCCAATCCAGAAAACAGAGCTCCAGTGAGTCCTGCCATGCTGCCTGCATTCAGGTTGTGCGCTGTGATAAGCAAGGCAGTAGCAGGTGCCACTACTACTTTGTTTTTACTTTACTCAGATAACCATGCAGAGCAGATAGAAATTTGAGCTCTTTCGTCAGCATCTGACCCATCTTCACAGATCACTCAGTCTTGGGACCTGTCTCTCTGTCTGCTTGTTTTAATTGATCTGCAGATACCTCACCGTGTCGTTTATTAAGTGATTAGAATAGCAGGAAGGACAAGTCACTCATTTGTTTGGTGATTTACTCTCTTTTGGAGGCTACTATAAAGACTAAGCAAGAGAGCATAGATGTAGCCAGGGCTCTGCCGGGATGCAAGGAAGACGGTGTCAACCAGGAACCACCTGCTGCTATCACCCTTCATATAGCAAAGCTAATGTGCAGAAAGAGCAGCATTGGGAGGGACATTCTAGTATGCCTAGTCAGGAAAGAGGGTGGTTTGTTCCATATTGGAAAGAATAATGAAAACACTTGATGGGAATCCAGGAGAGCCGACTGAACATCAGCATGAAGAAATGAGCTGAATTTTCAAAACCACTGGCGTTCTGAACCACATCAGAGGATACCAATCATCTCTTCCTCGATAGCAGGCATTTCCACACATTTAACGTCATTAGTGCCTCACCTGTAGTCTGCTTTCTCAGATCTTTTTGTCAGTCTGGCCTCCAAGTCTGGGTACCTTTTAAACTGAGATTCTGGGTCTTGTTCATATCATCCCTGTCAGACAAGGAACTTGGGACTTCCAGTTGGAAGATTTGGTGCCAGATACTTCATTTGGTATTCACAATTTAAAAATATTTTATTTGTGAGTTTGGAATGTTTCATGTCATTTCACACACGGTCAGCATGGTCATTTCCACACAAGCAAACAATGAGCACTGACCACAGCCCACGGCACTCTATCTCCCTTCCTTCCTTCCTTCCTTCCTTCCTTTCTTCCTTCCTTCCTTCCTTCCTTCCTTCCTTCTTTTTTCCTTCCTTCCTTTTTTTTCTCTCTCATTCATTCATTCATTCATTCATTCATTCATTCATTCATTCTCCTCACCTTCCAACATTGTCATATGGCCCAGGCTGGCTCCAAACCCACTATTCTTTACTTTAGACTCCTGTATGGGTCCACAGGTATGAACTACTGTGCCCATGCTTCTTCTGAGAAGAATTTTTTTAAGATGCTTGTCCATTTTATGCTGGTTTACACATATTTTTAATTGAGAGCTTTAATTTGAATACCAGCCCTCTGTCAGAAGACTATTCAGCAGCAGTTGGCAGCCAGGTTGTATGAATGACTATCTGCTTATTCAACGTAAGCTATTGTGTAGTTCAACTCCGATAGTCTTTGTTGGATTTTTAATATGGATGGCCTGCCTACCCATTAATGAGTATGTGATATTAAATCACCCACAAATACTGTATTGGAATTTATCTTTTCCTTTAGGTTTATTGTGCTCACTTTCTAAAACTGGATCATCTAAAATATGATGCATATGGGTTTGCAATAATTATATTCTTTTTATAATTTAGTGTGAGTTTATGTGAGGTCTATGAGCATGTACACTGGAGCATAGTACCTACTGTGCTGATGTCACAGAGAGCTCACTGCCTCCTTGGGTCACATAAGAGTGGGAGGACTCTAACAACTCAGGATGGTGTGATGGAATCACTAGAGTGTATAGGGTTCTCAATGTGTGCTTACTCTAACAATGGGACTAGAGGCTCCGTTAGGTGCTAAGCATTCCATCATGCACTGATGATAAAGGCTCTGATACTGCTGACGTCATTGGTACCTGTATCTGCAGATGAAATGGAGGCCTGAAGCAGTCAATCTACTCCAACCAGACATGATAAACATCTAGGTGTTTCACAGAAAAAGGTAGTGCCAGGAACATCAGCATTTCCCAACCCTGTGGAGCTCACACCTAGTTCTGACAGCTGTTTATGGGTATCCAAGTGCAGGCACAGCCAATAGTGGGAATCATGGGAATAACATCACTGGAACACATCATTTTCAGCACACACAGAAATACTGGAAGGTTGCTCCCAACCCTGCCTGTCTACTCACTTCTCAGCTTCGGAAACCAGAAGAAATTATCTACCATTTACCCTACCCTCGTTGCTGGTTCTCTTGTATGGAAGGGAGCTCTCTTGGCTTCATCTTGGGTATTGGAATAATGTCTGTTTAGAGAATTGGTCATTACTTACCCACCTATTGTTGGAAAATGCACTTCATAGATCTTCCCTGAACACAAGGGTTCATTCTTATCTGGGTCTTTCTAGCTGTCATCCGTGGCTTAATAAATGAAGTATACTCATGTTTGTTATAAACCCAGAGAGCTTCTGTTGTGAGTGGCTGGTTCTGTTTGTGTCCTTTAGGCTCTCCTAAATGCCCTCAATCTATGCATTGATGTTTCCCAAAGCATCAGTGATTATTGATTTAAAGTACACAGAATTCTTCCACATTGGTCACCTAGGTGACATAAATGAAGGCTGCTGTGTGGCCTGTGGGCTGATTCTATTGAGTAGTGCCCATAGCACACATGATTGTTGCTAATTCTCTTATAGCTCACTCAATTCTCATTTCTTTAATCTCACAATTTAAACACATCTATACATTTTTCAAGATAATAAGAGTGTGTGGGCTGAGATAGCTCCCAAGGGTCTCCACAGAGGAAGATTTGGTGTAGGAGGCAAGCCATGTTTTCTCAAATCTATTCCCTCATCATGCTGGCTAACCTAATGCTCACAAGTAATTGAGATTTTTGTATATGTTGCATTCTCATATTTAACCACCCAGATTAAAATTATACAAAGTAAAACCTGGCTTTTCAATCAGTCATTGAACATAGGCAGATTGCTTTTTAGTAAAATAAAATTTTCCTTAAAAAGAACAGTGGGGTTTCCATTATAATTTATCTATGTATAATAAGGTATGTACTATTGAAATGAATTGGCTTAAATTTTGAGAAAAACAGCACTTAATTAAGTATAAGATTTTTTTCCTAACAAAGGAGAAGATGTTTTTCATGTCCACCACACTGAGGGCTACAGGAGGATGAAGCAGAGAATCAGACATTGAATAAGTAGTTCTTTTCCTGAGTGGAATCAGCTCAGAATTCAGATCTCTCTCAGGGCACACCTTGTAAGCTGAGTCACTTCTCCTGGAGTCCATGGAGACAGATATTTAACAAAAATTTCCCTGTCACTTACAATAGCCTTTGATGTGAGAAACTTTGATGGAGGGTTTCAAGTCATTTGAAATAAAGAGCTAAAAGGTTTTCCAGATCAAATTAATGAGCCCTTTCTGCTTTTGAAGTTAAAAAAAAAAACATTTTTAAAAAAATCCTGTGGGTTTTGAGATTCTCTAACAGAAATTTTCTAGTTGGAAAATGTACTAAAGCCTCATGGTCCGAGGACCACTGGCCAGGAAGGACACAGAGGAAAACTGAGCCTACACACATGTGCAAAGAAGTTGCCTTCATCATGACACCTTGCTGAGCCTGAGGATTTGTCTATATTCCTCTACCAAGAATTGAACCATCTTTGCAGAGATTAATGACTACCTTCAGAACATAAACTCAACTATATCATCAATCTTTTCTAAAATAAGTGTGCTACATTATTTATTTCTTCATTGATTTATTTAGGGGTACACATGTGCAGAGAAATCAGAGGACAACTTGTGGGAGTTGCTTACCTACTTCCACCATATGTATCCTGGGGAGCTAATTCCAGTTGCCAGGTTTGGCAGCAAGTCCCTTCAACTGCTGAGCCATGTCAACATCCCTAAAAGATAAACTTGAATGCCAAGTATAGAGCTGACTGCACTCTTGCTAGCAAGGATGCCCCTGTAGCTAGGCAGGTCCCTGAGACTGGTACCATCCAGGACAATGGTCATGGTAGAGTGCCTACATCTTCTCCCCTATTGTTTAGTATTTGGAGACCATGTTGCCCTGTGGGTGGAGGAAGCTACTGAACTCAGTGAACAGATATAGAGAACGGAAAAGTCAAACAACAAACCTGCTTAAGAAACATCTTTGTGTCTGAATGTGTGCTTGCATTGGTAACCTGGACCATGTGTCAGCTTCAGCCAGGGAAGCTTAGCTGACTGTGACACATGAATACAGTCTGGGAGGCAGGCAGAGTTTACCTGAAGAGAGAGAGAGAGAGAGAGAGAGAGAGAGAGAGAGAGAGAGAGAGAAAGTTAATTTATACAAGGCAAAAGATCCTGAAACCAGAGAAAACCTGGGAATTCCTAAACAATTAATATTAAATATGATGTCTTACCTCAGAATAAATATGAAAGGAAGGCATCTACACATAGCATGCCAGGCAGCAGAAGCCCAGAGCAAGACAGAGCATCATACTAAACACCTATGCCCAGGCTGGACCAGTGGCAGAATGGAACTGACCAGGTTTCAGATATCAAGGCTTCATGATAATGTTTGTGCTGTCTTCCATTCTCAAAGTATAAAATGTGAGACCTGGAGTAACTATTGGATAATGAGAAGAACAGATGACATCAACCTGAACCCCAGTGAGCCCCACACATGCCAGAACAGTTGATAGGCTTGGATATCCTGATGAGGGGTGCAGGATTCTGTGGCTTATATCTTCAGCCCAGACTAATAGAAGATTGCATAACTCATGCTGAGAATGTTCATCTTATGATACTCTGGAAGGCTAGGTGCTGTGTGTGAGAGTACTACTAGGGGGACAGTTTCAGAATCACAGAAAGAAAGGAAAGAAGGGAAGGGAGGGAGGGAGGGAGGGAGGGAGGGAGGGAGGGAGGGAGGGAGGGAGG
>JANHMN010000001.1:111499339-111517212 GCA_030674055.1 Rhabdomys pumilio
GCAGGCAGCAGGCAGCAGGCAGCAGGCAGCAGGCAGCAGGCAGCAGGAAACAGGAAACAGGAAGCAGTCAACATGCGTGGCAGCAGGAGTAGTAGTTAAAAGTTTACATCATGAACTATAAGCACTAAGTAGAAAACAAACACTTCCTCCAGCAAAGTTACACCTTCTAAGCCTCCAGAAACATCAGAACTCTCTGGAACTACACATTCAAATGCCTGTGACTTCAAGGGGAAGAGACATTTCACTTTCAAACCATCCTAGCCAGTGTATGACTTCCATACAAATGATCTATGCTGGCAAAACCCATTCCTGTTTCTCAGCACTTACTCATTTCTAAGCTTAGCCAAACATATTTAAAGTTTGCCATATGCCTCTGAATGGACAGTGTTCAGTGTGCAACATTTCCTTTCCTCTATTCTCAGTGGCTGTCATCATTTATCAGATCTAAATATGAACATGTGAGCAATTCTCCGCCTCCTGCATGTCCCAAATCCAACTAACCCTCCAGTCACTCCTCTAATTCCATTACTCCTGTTCTTTCCCAGGTCACGATCTCCTGTTACCTGGGTTAGTTCAAGGTTCTAAATGGGGTTCATTGCTCTTCTGACATCCACTTCCATGTGACAGACAAAGTAAGACTTCAAAGCACACACCTGTTTGTTGCACCCATTTATTTAGGTCAGGAAGATAGCAAGTAAAGGCACTCACCAATAGATAAAGTCCACCTGGTGGACTGAGTTTCTTCATATACTAGAAGGGGAGAACCACCTACAATAAGTTACATATAACTTTTTGGGATTTTTGTTTTCCCAGAAAGCCCCCCTGCAATTCCCCATCATTTGGCCCACACTGCCTGCTGGGTTTTGAAAAGCCATGTTGCCAGAGTTCTGCTTATCTTACTGCCTCCTCCTGGGACAGTTTACTTCTTCAAACATCTTTGCAATTTCTGCTTCAAGCAGATAGTAGCTCATAATTCTTTATACACTCTGAGCATCCCTTTGCTTTCAGCTAAGTTGCCCTGTACCATTCATTGCCATCACTGTTCACATTCTAATGCTCAGTTTTCCTCCAATCTAAGCTCTGGAAACTGCAAAGCTCCCTTGCCTCTGGTCTTACCTTCTCTTCCTTCATGGGACTCCTCTTCAATAACACACACACACACACACACACACACACACACACACACACACAAACATACGTACTCTGCTAAGGACCAATGGTTCCATAAAAAATACAGTAGATTTATTGTGGAAAACAAAACTAATTAATAATCAAAACTGTATTATGTGTCTGTTAGACATAAAGAAAATAATGACTACTCAGTAACAAGGGAAAGAAAAAGCAATAAATAGCCTGAGGCTGGGTTAGTTAGTTAAAAGTTCACCTAGCAAATTTGTTATGATATACAAAGCTTGGGATTAAGATCTCTTGTGTTTTTAAGGATGTAGTGTAATTTTTGTATTGAGCAGCACTTATAACAGTCAGGTGATATCTATGGCCCACAAGATGCAGTTGGACAAACCTGGTAGGTGATAATTATCCAGTGAGGGACCTACCTTCCACCAAAGCCACTAGGATCCTGCCACTGAGAAAGACAGCAATGTGACTTGGGGTTGAATGTTGGCTGGCATCTGTGAAGCAGTGCTGGCAGTAGAAATGACATCCAAACACTAACCCCTTCAATAGACATGATGATGCTAACACCCTAAAGCAATACATACCAGCAAGTTACTAATGGCAGGCATCCCAATCATTGCTAATGACCAGACCTGGGAATTACAATAGACAATTAATTAGCTGATTAGAAATACAATTTTTCAGTACTGGGAAATTGTTTTTTTTATGTAACCTCCATGATCTTTTTCGTGTCAATGCCTAAAAATTCATTTCTTTTCTTTTAGTCTTCATCTGTTTTTGCATTTGACTTTTGTAAGGTTTCCTACCACTCCATCCAATCCTTTTGTAAGTTTGTCACCCATTTCCTATGTCTCATGTATGAAGTGGTAAGAATTCTTCCTTGGCTGGCTCTTCTTTTCATGAACTTCTCTTCTATTGTGTTTTAGGTGTGGTAATTTTCTCGTCTCTCTGAGAATAAAGATTACAGGATGCAGATTAAGAGGATTCTAAGTTTTGTTCTTTATTCCTCCTGAAGATTCCCTTTGGATTCTGTTTATTTTGGCCTCAGTTTCAAGTGAATTTCACTGTTATCTTTGGTGCCCTGTGCACATCTAATAGGAAGATTTAAAAATTAACAGATTTTCCGGGGAAAGGATGAGGCAAGATGAGTGAAATGCTGGTGCTTCCCATGGCCCATTGTAGAGCCTCTGGGCAGGAAGGGATTGTGCCCATGAGTGATTGGTGTTGGGGCAATTCCTTAGTTTCTCAAGAAACCAATCCCCCTGTAGTCAGTCTGGGAAAGGCAAGCTTTCATGGGAAGGATATTGGAAGGGACTCATGATAACTCCAAGACCTCACTGCCAACTGTCACCGATGTTATCCTTTTCTCTTTCTTAAATCAACCACTTCCTACACATCTTCCAGAAACAGCCATTGGTCTTTCCTAACCCATTTTTACTCATTGTTGTTCTATGTTTTACAGTTTCTTCTTGATGGTAAGAAGGTTTCCTAGGCTAATGGGGCTAGAAGGGGAATGAACGATTACATTCAAACATACACTGATCTTTCCATCCCTCTTTAAATGTGCTTTCATCACCTGTGACATTGCATACTAAAATTGATCTATAATTGGCAATGTTTTCAGGTTTTCTAATCTATTCTGTGGTACCTAGTGATGTTCCAGTAACAGATTTCAAATTATCATGAATTTAAAATATACTTTTATATTTGGCAGCATAATTTTTTAATTGTAATTCCTCTTTTTGAAAATTTTAACTTTCCTGGCTGTTCTTACATTTTAGTTTAACTTTAAAATTAAGTTGGGCCAAATTTTTTAGTTAATTTGAAATGAAAATGGCTTTCTTTTATTAGCTCTCTGCATGCACGTACTCAGCACTAGTCTCTGCTTATTAAACACAATTCTGTATCAATACTGATTAATTCTCCAATCTGTTCACAAGGATTTCATATTTGACTTTTATTTGGAACAAAAGGTTTTAACTTAAACCTTCTAACACACTTTGTTAATAAAATGAAATACTTCAGATTCTCCTAAAAGTCATTTCACAATTTGAAATTTTATGTTACTAATTAGCCTTCCAGAGGAAAGGGGGAGGGGAAAATAGAGGGAGGATCTATGTGAGAGGGTACTCAAAGGAGAGGGAAGCTGATATTGGAAAGTAAAGTGAATAAATAAATAAGCAATTTTTAATTAATTTATTGATTAATGGAAGAAAACATCAATGCAATCCACCATATAAACAAACTGAAAAAAAAATCACATGATCATCTCATTAGATGCTGAAAAACCTTTGGCAAAATCCCAAACCCCTTCATGATTAAAGTCTTGGAGAGATCAGGAATACAAGGCTCATGCCTAAATACAATAAAGGCAATATATAGCAAGCGATAGCCAACATCAAATTAAATTGATAGAAACTTAAAGCAATTCCACTAAAACTAGGAACAAGGCAAAGCTTCCAACTCTCTCTGTATCTATTCAATATGATACTTGAAGTTCTAGCTAGACAATTAAGGAGATAAGAAGATATAACTTGGAAAGTAAGAAGTCAAAGCATCTTTATTGACAGATGATAAGGTACTATACACAAGTGACCCCCAAACTTCTACCTATATAGAGAACTCCTATAGTTGATAAACACTTTCCATAAAGTGACTAGATACAAAATTAACTTTAAAACAAAATCAGTAGCTTTCCTTTATGCAAATGATAAATGGAATGAGAAAGAAATCAGAAAAACATGTTTCACAGTAGCCACAAATGATATAAAATATTTGGGGATAACTCTTAACAAGTAAGTGAAAGACTTGTATAGTTTTTTTTTTTTTAAAGGATTTCAAGTCTTTGAAGAAGACTTTGAAGAAAAAATTAAAGAAGATATCAGACAATGAAAAGATCTCCCATGCTCATGGATGGGCAGAATTAACATAGTCAAAATGACCATCCTACCAAAAGCAATCTACATATTCAATACAACCCCCATCAAAATACGAACAGATTTCTCAAAGACTTTGAAGGGAAAATTCTGAACTTCATATGGAAATACAAAAAAAAAAAATAGCTAAAACAATCCTGAACAATAAAAGAACTGCTGGAGATCTTTCTACTTCCTATTTCAAATTTCGCTACAGAACTATGGTAATAAAAATAGTATTGGCATAAAAATGGACATTTTGGCCAATGGAATCTAAATGAAGACCCAAACTTAAGTGCACAGATATATGGACACCTGATATTTGGTTAAAAGAAAAAAAAGCCAGAAATATACACTGGAGAAAAGACAGCATCGTCAAGAAATGGTGCTTATCAAACTGGATATTTGCATATAGAAGAATGGAAATAGGTCCATATTTATCACTGTGCACAAAGCTCAAGTCCAAGTGGACCAAAGACCTCAGATACACTAAATCTAATAGAAGAAAAAGTGTGAAATAGCCTTGAATACTTCATTACAGGAAATAACTTCCTGAACAGAACACCAACAGCTCAGGCACTAAGATCAGCAATTAATAAATGGAACCTCATGAACCTGAAAAGCTTCTGTAAGGCAGGGACGGTATCAATAGGACAAAACAACAGCCTACAGAATGGGAAAAGATTTTCACCAAACTTACATCTGACAGAAGGCTATTATCCAGACTAGGTAAGGAACTCAAGAAACTAAACACCAACAAACCAAATAACACAATTAAAAATGAGGTACAGAGATAAACAGAGAATTGTCATCAGAAGAATCTCGAATGGCCAATAAACACTTAAAGAAATGCTCAATATCCTTAGGCTTCAGGAATATGCAAATCAAAATGACTCTGAGATTCCATCTTACACCAGGCAGAATGGCTAAAATAAAAATACTCAAGTGACAGCTCATGCAGACAAAGATGTGGAGCAAGGAGAACACTCCTCCACTGCTGGTTGTGGTGCAAACATGCGCAACCATTCTGGAACTCAATCTGATGGTTTTTCAGAAATTTGGAAAGAGTTCTACCTCAAGACCCAGCTATACCACTCCTGGGCATATACCCCAAAGATACTCGGCCATACCACAAGGACACTAGTTCAATATGTTCATAGGAGCTTTATTTATAATGGACAGAAATTAGAAACAACCCAAATGTCTCTCAACTGAATAATAGATAAAGAAAGTGTGGTTCATTTACACAATGGAATACTACTCAGCTTTTAAAAACAAGAACATCATGAAATTTGCAGGCAAATGGATGGAACTAGAAAATATCATCTTGAGTGAGATAATCCATACCCAGAAAGACACACATGACATCTATTCACTTCTAAGCTGATATTAGCCATAAAGTATCATGCTACAATCCATAGACCCAAAAAAGCTAAGTACCAAAGAGTGGCTAAGGGAGGATGCTTGAATCTCACTCAAAAGGGGAAATAAAATAGACATCGGAAGTGGATGGAGGGAGGAAACTCCATGAGAGAGGGGTGGTGGAAGAAAATGAGGATAGGAGTGAGAGAGCAGAGAGAGAGAGAGAGAAGGGAAATAGGTGTGGGGTGCATTTTGGGACAAGCCAGAGACCAGGGACAGAGAAGGCTCCTGGGAGAACATGGGGGTGAAACTGCTGAAACCCCTATCAGCAGGGGATATGGTGTGTGAAGTACCTACCTTCTGTAGTCAGGTAAGAACCCACCTACAAAATCTTTCACCCAAAATTTGTCATGCCTTCAATAAATGGAGGGATAAATTTGGAGCAGAGATTGAAGGAATGGCTAACCAATGACTGGCCCAACTTGAGACCTACCCCATATGAGAGAGCCAACCTCTGATACTATTGTAATACTCTGCTATGCTTGCAGACAGGAGCCTAGCATAACTGTCATCTGAGAGGCTGCATCCAGCAGCGGACAGAAACGGATGCAGAGACTCACAGCCAAACATTAGGCAGAGCTCAGTACTTGTGAAAGAGTCAGGGACAGGACTGAGGGAGCCAGAGTAGTCAAGGATACTACAGGAAGACATACAGAGCCAACTAACCTGGGACCATGGTGCTCACAGAGACTGAACTACCAACCAAACAGCATGTATGAATTACACCTAGGTGTCTACACATATGTAGCATACATGGAGCTTGGTTTTCATGTCAGTCTCATAACAATTGGAACAGGAGAATTATCTGACTTGGGCTCCCTTGCCAGCATCTGGATCCCTTTTCCCTAGCTAGGCAGCCTGGTCTGGCTTCAGTAAAAGAGTATATGCTTAGTCCTGATGATATTTGCCAGGGCAGGTTGATACAGGTGTGTGTGTGTGTGTTCCCCTTCTCTGAGGAGAAGGAGAGGGGATAAAGGGATAAGGGACTTGTGAGGATGGAACTTGGAGGAGAGGAAGGAGGGGGTTGTGATTGAGATGTAAAATGAATAAATGAATTAATGAATTAATGAATTAATGACTCTGTCCTGTGAGGCAGCACAGGTGACATTGCAGGACATTTGTTAAGTGACAGGGAAAGGAAAAAGCATACATGAACGCACCCATATAGAATCTAAAGAAGTTGGATTTGTGTTGTTTTATTAACATGTACAACTTTATATATCAGTTAAAAAGTAAACAATCTGATAAGTTCATATAAATCACTTTTATCATTTTAAGAAAATGATGATCCAACACTGAATGCTTTGTGTGAAACTTCTCACCTCAGCAAACAAAGTCTTGTCGTTTCCAGGTTACCCTTCCTCTCAGTAGCAATCAGCTCCAAGAGGTTTGAATCTGTGACGTGCCTCACAGGCTCATGTCTTGAATGTGTGTGAAACCTGAAGCGGTAGGACCTGGCTATCAGAAGCAAGTCACTAGGAGTGAGCCTTGATGCTAATGTCTGGTCCTTTGCTTTCTGCTTCTTGTCTACTATGGTATGTAGAAATGTTCACCACCACACGTTCCACCACACACTGTGTTCTGTCCAAAATGCATGAATGCAAACGCCCATGGTGTGAATCCTCTAAGAGCATGCACCCAAACAAATCTTTCCTTCTTAAGTTGCTTTTGTTGGGAATTATACTGACTGCATTCCCTCAATGGCCACCACTAAGTCCACATCCATGATCCAGTCATTTTTCAACAACCTCCCATCACCACTGAGTCCTCCAACACACTCTTTCATCAGCACTCAAACTTGTCAAAGCACCAAACTGTTGCCACCCACCAGCTGTGGCACTGAGTGTTTCAGTGGTGCCATCTGCAGCCATCAGCCAACTCGTGACCTGCCTTCCAGCCAGATTGCACGCAGACACTCTCCACACAGGCTTTTAGCCATATTGTTTATTTTCTCATAAATACTCCTCCAGTGTTTTGCTGGCCAACTTCTATTCTTCCAACAAACAACCTTCCCAACAAAAGGCAGAGAAAAGACCCCTGAAACCTGTCTATTACCATCTATAATTGCCTCATATTTGAATTCTGTCAGTTTCTTTCCTCACTAGACTGTAAACTCCTTGAAACCAGGCACAGGAGAAGCACTGCACACTAGTTTTTATTACTAGCTAGTGGTGCACCTACAATTGTTCTCTGAGTTTGTTAGATGAGTTATTGTTCAACAAAGAAATAGATACTGGATAATATCAAATACCTCATGATACAGGGGATTATATCATATTTCTCTGTGTCAGTCCTCTCCTGGCTCTAAAGACACATTTTAAGACTGTCCTACCATCTTTATATGTATAGAAACCTTTGATTGGCTTAGGTGTTTGGTTGGCCCTTACTGCAAACAGTGCCGCATTCAGTCACTTCACACTAACAAGTCGTTTGTCTCTTTGTTGTCTTTGCCATGTTTTAATATTAGAGTTATAAATACTGTACACATAAGATTTTACTGTTGTTTCCCAGAGTTTAGCCTCCCTGAGAATGCTCCATCCATCTCATAAACCTGAAATCTAATAAAGCAATTGCTACAAACATAGTCTTACACAGGAAAGGAAGGTCAGGAGAGTTACTTAACTTGCTAATTTTCACTCATGTTTTCTGATTTCTTTTATTATTTAATTCTTCCATGTCTAATATCCAGAAAATCAGTCTTTCAATATAAAACTCTTAATTCTTTTTTTTTCTTTCTGTTTTCTTTGAAAAATACCAAAAGAGTTTAGAATTCACAAAAATTGTGTACATAAATCTGCATGTATCTCCACAATCCAATCCTAACCCCAGAAATCATCACATTTACAATGAATTCATCACAGACCAAGTTTCTGTCTGTTCACTCACATTCGTAAATCAGTAAGCTTTGACTTTTCAGCTTTCTGGAAAATGTTTCTTTACATCAGGGTACCAAAATGCCCTCCTATTTTTTTTTTTAACATACTTAAGGTTTTAAAACATACCTAGTCATTTACTTTCACTGGGATTTGTCTGTTTGTGGCTTTAGATAGGGTTCTAACCTGACCACCATTATTGGTAAGTTTTCCAATGTTATTAATTCACTTCGTCATCTCTCACTGGAATTAAAGAACACTCCTCTCACTGCAGAACTTGGAAGCTAAGTCTTCTCCTTCCGCCAGCAAGATGGCACATTAGGTGAAGGTCTTACTACCAAGACTGATGATCTGAACAATTCCCAAGGACCCACCTTGTAAAAGGATAGAAATGATTGCTGAAAATTGTATTCTAATCTCCACACACGGTGCAGTACACATGCCCTCCAAAGTAATTAATTAACAAATTAATGCAATTAAAGTTTTTAAATGGTGCATTGCATACTACTAATTTTTATATGACTTGATATGTTCTATTATTATCATTTGTCTTTCTGACCTCCTGGTTATGTTTATCTAATACATCAGATGTTATTTTGTCTGTTACAATTTCTTCTTATTCTATAAATGCATTGACTACTATGGCTTTCTTTTGAATTCATTTTAGACCACAAACTGTGTATTCCTGTGTAGTCCAGGTAAGATGACCTCATTTTGCACAGCTTTTGAACTACAGGCTTTTTTTTTTTCAGAGAAGTTAGACACAAGATTAAATAGTGTTCTGGAAGATACACAAAAATGTGAACCAGTCTACGCACAATTATCCATCTAATAACATGATTACCCATCTGACCCTGTGGTCTAAGTCCCAAGTGATACCATCTCTCCCATTGCTTTATCAGTATTATTTTTAAAACACTCATGCAATTTTATAATAATATTATTATTTTCTCCATGTCTTTTCTACTAATGAAAAGATTCTAACAGCACGTGTCTGATAGTCAGGTTTCTCTCCCCCTACTGTGTGGTTCTCAGGGATCTCAAGCTCTGTGACTCATGCCTTCACCTTCTGCACCTCCAATTTCAGACTCTTCTGTCCTGTTTCTGCTCTGCTGGACGGCCCAACTTACCTCCGTTTAGATGGCTACCTCTCTAGTTTGTTTCTTTCCTGTACATTTGGCTTCTGTTTGTTTTGCTCTCCCATGATTTATCACATCATCTGCGCCAAACCCTCTGAGGGAGCATGTGCTCCCTTCCATCACAGCCACCGCTCCTCTGGTCCATTGCCTTATTTCATCTGAGTACATTCTTTTGTAAAGTTCCTAGGAGGACTGCTTCAGTTCACAGTCTTGTTCTCATACTTGATTAGGAATGAATATGAACATGAAAGCTGATTTTTCTCTTGTACTTGAAGAACTTTCACAAGCAGCCCTGTGAAAATGGGTGCTCCTCCCCCAACCCCCAACCCCTGAGGAGCAGAGTTTCCTTGGGATGTTTACTTCTTTGTGTATTTCCTTTGGTTTTCTTTGCAAATTTAGGAACTTTTCTCTATACATGAGTTTCAAGCACTTGTGGTCATGTTTAGGCTTCAGCCCTTCTGGCTCTTTATTTCTGACATTATAATTCTATGATTATAAAAATTATATTTGTAATAGAATCACTTTCCAAATCTTCTCTGGTTTCTCTTTGGGGACTTCTAATGATTGGGTAATGAATTTTTTGTTGTTGTTGTTATTTTTTCGAGACAGGGTTTCTCTGTGTAGCCTTGGCTGTCCTGGAACTCACTCTGTAGACCAGGCTGGCCTCGAACTCAGAAATCTGCCTGCCTCTGCCTCCCAAGTGCTGGGATTAAAGGCGTGCACCACCACTGCCCGGCTGGGTAATGAATTCTTAAACTTGACCTTCTGTGTCTTCTACACAGTCCCACAGATCTTATTTTCCTGATTGTTCTACATATCTGTGTAAGTCTTCCTTTGAACCTTGTATTACAAATATCGGTTACATGGTTAATTTCTTTTTTTTTTTTTTTTTTGAGACAGGGTTTCTCTGTGTAGCCCTGGCTGTCCTGGAACTCACTCTGTAGACCAGGCTAGCCTCGAACTCAGAAATCCGCCTGCTTCTGCCTCCCAAGTGCTGGCATTAAAAGCATAAGCCAGCCAAACTTTTTTTTCCCATGAAACTCGCCAAACATGGTTAATTTCCAAGCATCTTCTCTTGACTCCATTTTCTTTTATCACAATGGAGAAGTACTAGCTTCAGGCAACTGATGAGTTCAGTGTTATGTCAACCGTATGTTTTAGAGACTCAGTTCATTCATGCATTTTTAAGTCCAAGTATAAGTTTTCTAGAATTTTCTTGTCAATTCTTGACTTTGGCCTAATTTATAAATTAAATTTTTATCGATGAAATTTCATGTAATCAGAATTTTAAATTTCCACCAAAAACATGGTGCATGTTGTTGTCTGTTTAGATTATTATAATTGAAATGTAATATGCTATTTTATTTTGTTTTTCCTCAAATCTAAGACGATATTTTTGAATCAGTAGTTGATTCTCCATACATCATTTGATCACATACATATTTGTGTTTATTTCTACTATATTATTTTGGTCAGAATTTGCTATATTATTTTTTCTTTCCTATGTTGGCTCACAAAATTTCAAATTTTCATTTATTTTACTCTTAAATAATCGGTCCCCAATCAGGTTCCCTGTCATAATTCCTTAAGTAAAGGTTTATAAATGGTAAATCATGTGTTCTCTGTTGAATAATCCTTAATCTTGTGTGGCATACTTGTGTGGCTCCACATTTTTAAAATTTCACATCACTATCTCCAGACCTATAATTACGCTGAAGAAGTCTGATGTAAGACTTCATGATTTTACTTGGAAGTTAATTAGATGTAACAAATTAATCACTTTTAATTAATGGCTTAAGTGAAAAGCAGCCTGATCTTTTGTCTTTTATTAAAGAACTCATAGCCAGCATATTGTGACAGAATTCTTTCCTGTTACCTCAATGCTAGTGCTTTGTTTTCCATATTCGGAATCCCTGTTGAACGGAATCAAAAACAACTTCAACATTTCTTCTTTCAGCAGTTACTGTTCAGGATTTCTTTGTGTTAGACTTGTTTTAAATGTTTTATAAGTTTTTCTTTACTTCAAACTCTCAGCTTGAAACCTTCAACTTGATTTTCATGCAGCTGTTTTCCCTAATTCTGGTGATCATCTTACCTATTTTACAAATGCTTTCCCATAACAGTTCTGGAAATTATCTGTTTTTTGTTGTCTTTTTTTTCTTTTTGACTTTTTGTATGTTTTCTCTTTTTTAAAAACTGAATTTAATTCAAGTTGCTTTCCCAACATCTGGGTCCTAAAATAATTCATCATTTTTACTTTATTTTTGCTTTAAAATATTTTCTCATACTTTTAAGTGTTGTAAAATTCATTTATTTCTTGCATGGGTTTTGTATTTCACACTGGTTTGCTTTTGAGTGTTTGCTTTATTTTGTTTTTCTTGCTTGCTTCACCCTGAGCATGCTTGCAGATGCAGATTGCCTGTGCAGAAGGATTTACCTGTGTCTGTTTATCTTAAATGTTAGGTCCTTGTTTCTATTTCTCGCCTGTCTTCAGCTTCTAAATGTCATGCTCATCTGACCCATTTCTCTCTCCTAAAAGTTCCTATTGAAAGGTCAATAGACCATAATATTCTTCTAAACCCAACAATTACAGAAGACCCTTCCCTTGAAACTTTGAGAACCAGTTACTATGTTCTGTGGGCAAATCAAAGTACAGAAAAACCCACTAACACATGGCTTACCTGAGGTCAGCAACAATGCCCAAACACAGAGTCAGCAAGCACAATGGCAGCAGACTATTGTGTCTGCCTGTGGCTCTTTTCCTATTAAAGGTGCTGCTTGAGTTCCCTTTAAAAGCTAGAACAATACCCTTTTGCACTATAACTTTTTGGGAAAGGAGATGTTGAGTAAACAAAAGCCAACTTGCCTGTTCATGTCCATAAGGATATGAATGCTTAGTCATAGCCATCCAAGTGACTCAAAACCATGAAGAGATGTAGCCTTGGTTGCCTCTTGGAGATTGAAAGTAAACCCCTACTACTGAAGATATCATACACTTAGGACATAGAACTGGGGTGATTTAAGATGGATCTGACCTGAAGACCTCTTTCCTATGGTCTAGCTTCCATGATTCCAGAAGATAATATGCAAGCTGCCAAGGCAGGGAAACAAACAGTCCTACCAAGCTATAACACCTAGAAAGCCAGGACAGTAAGATACGCATAGGATGCAATAAGGGCCACTCACATGGCAATTATAACCAACAGCTGCCTAGTTATACTTAAGGTCCACCCAACAGGAGAGAAATCATGCCTGGAAATGCAGCCAGCTTTCCAGGGGCTAGAGAGGTCATGGCCTTAGAAAAGAATCTCCTGCCACTACTTTGCTAGACCAGCACAACTCCTTACTGCATTCTACATCTTATCCTTACACTCACAGATAAGTGTAGCTGCCACTCGTTATCAAAGAAGCTGCTTTGCACAGCAAATAGTGACAATTGGTCTAACAGATACATCTACATCACAGCTCCCGCATCTATGACTCAGGGAACCCCTAAGTGTGTGGGGGGAGGATGGGGAGGTTCAGGAAGATTTGAAGAGCCTGAGTACCAGGAAGAATGAAGTGAAACAGTCTCTCATTGAAATGGTTGTGTAAACAAGACCAGAGCAATAGTGATATTAATGGGAAAGTAGAAGTGGCTGCAAGGACCCATCTCTAGGACTCAGAACTGCTGGGAGGAGAATTAGCCTTAGCCTCTTTCAGGGATGATCTACCTTATTGGTTGTTCATTCTCTCTCTCTCTCTCTCTCTCTCTCTCTCTCTCTCTCTCTCTCTCTCTCTCTTTCTCTCTCTCTCTGTGTGTGTGTGTGTGTGTGTGTATGTGTGTGTGTGTGTAAAAAGAGGCTATTAACTTGAAAGTCAGGGAATGGGAGGAGCTTGATGGAAGAAAGGGGGAAATAGATGTCATTCTATTTCAATTAAAAATATATTTTTAAAAAATCAAAAAATATTTTTGAAGATGATTGTTCTTTGCTTTCAGAGTGACTCTCTTACATGGCGAGACTGGATATCCAGTCCTTCCTCTTCTTAAGCCTCAGGGAGGATTGGACATAGGGGCATAAGTGAAGCTGGTCACTCATGGAGGACTGGGATGCCAAGTGGGATATAACAAAGAATCAGAAAAGTGTAAGAACGTAACTACCACTCACTGTTTTTTTCTTTCTTTTTTTAGAAAAAAAGAGCACACCTTATAGAGTCTCACAGAAGTAGCATGGTGATTATCTCATACACACACACACACACACACACACCATAAGATCTCATGCATATAATATATAAATGAGTGTGTGTGTGTGTGTGTGTGTGTGTGTGTGTGTGTGTGTGTGCCTGTATGTTTATTCTGTCCTGTGTTCCACCTTAAACAACACAGTCCACTAGCACTGACATTTGATAACCAATTAAGTTTAATTTTTCACACCCTTTAAAGAAACTTGTTTAACATACACATATATACCGATCACTGTTGTAAGAACATTATAAATAATTCATGAAGTACCAACTATTATACTTTTATTTTTTAACACCTCCAAATAGAGGAAACAGACAAATAAAATATTAAGTAACTTGCCCAGATTTTAAAACTAGTGAATGGTATGCGCAAGTTTCTATCTTAAGCAAAGTGGCTCTTCACTCACAGTGTGGGCAGTGTCCACCTAAACTTGAACTGTTGCTCCGTGTTGCTTGTTCATTTGAAAGCATTGCAAGGGTGGACATTTGAGAAAATATCTGTAGGAAGCTGTAATAGAGAGAATCAAGGATAAGATGTTAGAGAAGGCTAGAGCAGAGATCTAAAGCAAAAGGAGGGCCAGTAACAACTGCCATCAAGCTATGGAAAGTTCAAACACTGGAATCAGAATGAAGTCCATGAGACATGATGAACTTCCTACAGTGGCACTGGACAATCTTGAATATTTTAGGAGACTATCACAGAACTACAGACATCTGTATTGATTTAGACTTAATGTAGGACGTGTGTGAGTGTTGTTTATGATACCCACAGAGGTAGCTTGCAAAGAACTAGGAAGAAGAAGTCAAGGCACAAAGTCATGGAAGCAAGCAACAGGCAGAATAGTAAGAAGAAATAGCTGGGGGATCACATCTCAAATTGAAAACAGGAATCAGAAAGAGAAAACTCAAATTTTGCCACCAGTATTTAAACTTCCAAGTCTTCCCTCCAGTGACATACTTTCTCCAATGAGGCGACCTGTTTAGCCTCCCCAAACAGCACCACCCAGTTGGGACCAAGTATTCAAATGCCTAAGACTAAGGGATCTCCCTAGGAGTGTGGTGCAGACCACCACACTCCTACTTGTTATAAGTAGGCACTGGATAACTACATTGTTGGTATGTGACATTTCTAGAGATCTTGTGTGTCCTTCCTTCAAAGCCCGATATTTATATCAATAAGATATCCTGTAAGGAGTTATCCTTCTCCAACAAAACGATGGTTTAGTCTAGGAAAGCCTTCTGCCCCCCTTCCTTGTTATATAGGGTGTCTTGTTTTGGATTGATTCTTCTCTCTTGTCTCTTCTCCAGCTGCCATAAACCTTTATCTGTCTCCCAGAGATAACTGTACTTGGTTTTCTTCCCTGAGGCTTAAGAATTCTGCTCTAAAGTTAGTAGAATGCAAGGAGAGCTTGCGCCTTTCCCACAGGAAAGGACAGGCCTGTGTTCCTCAACTGTGCAGCCCATAGAGCTTACACATTACCATGTTTGGCTGCCAGCATGTAGTGTAATTGTTACCCTTTCTGTAACTCAGCTTTTGTGTGCTGACCCTCAGGAAACACTCTCAGATTTCAGATCAGTGATGCTGCCTTTTTTTCTTAACCGTTACTCATGTTTTAGCCTCTGCTAATCACATTGATTGTCCCAATAAAGCAAAAGTTTCACTTCAGGTACTGGCCTCTTGCTAATCTTGGCTGATTCTTCTTTCTGAATTCACCAAAACTGGACATTTTTACTTTAAATACATGGTATAAGCAACCTAATCAACTCTTTAAGGGAGTCAGACTTCCCCCTGAAACTTCACAAACCAACCAGTATTTCTCTCAGAACTTTCCATGCTTCCACAGAAAACATCATCAAACTTTTAATACTCAATGGCTCCTCACTCCAAATGTTCCAAAATCTTCCCATAAGCCTCTCTCAAACAGCGTGGTCCAGTATGTCACAGAAACACCGTGTGATCCTGGTAGCAATTTCTGACCTAGTTCACTTCTTATTGTTGTGATAAAGACCACAGCCAAAAAGAGCTTGGAAAGGAACAGGTTTATTCCAGTCAGCACACAGGTTATAGCCCACCATGAAAGGAAAATCAGGGCAAGAACACAAGCAGGAACCCTGGGTGGGAATTGAAACAGAGACAACAGAGAGACATTGTTTGCTGGTGAGCTCTTCATGGCTTGTTCAGCCTGCTTTTTTTTATATATTTCAGGACGATCTGCCCACAATGGCCTGGCCCTCCTACTAATCAAGAAAATGTCTCACAGTCTTGCCTACAGGCTAATATGATGGGAATACTTTTTAGAATGAGGTTCAGTCTTTCCAGATGGCCCTACCTTGTATCAAGTTGGTATAAAACTAACTAGCCCACTGCTTTTTCTTCATTTTCTCATCCTTGATACTTGCACTACTTATTCTTGTTTTATATTTTAATTTTATCCTAACCGATGCATTTATTTGGTAAAAATGTTTTATTCTTTATGTATACACACACACTTGTGTGTGTGGTGTTTTTGTGTGACAGAGATTAAGTGCATATGTAAATGAAGGATGAGGGTTGATGCTGTAAGTCTTCCTCAATAGCTTTCCATTTTATTTTAAAAGATATGGTCTGTTACTGAGCTTTGAACTTAGGGGGTCAGCAAGCCCCCGGGGACCCTCCTGTCTCTACCTCCACAGAGTTAAGATTTCAGAGGCACCACTATTTCCATTCCTTTTCCACATGGGTTCTGGGGATCCAAACTTTACATCCCTTATCAATGGAATCATATGGATTTTACATTAGTACCTGGCTTATTTTCTGTAGGATAATGTGCTCAGGGGCCATACAGTTGTTGTTGTTGTTGTTGTTGTTGTTGTTGTTGTTGTTGTTGTTGTTGTTGGTGGTGGTGGTGGTGGTGGTGGTGGTGGTGATGGTGTGTGTGTGTGTGTGTGTGTGTGTGTGTGTGTGAACTTCTTTATATTTTTAAGACTGGAAGATATGCCTTTGCACTTAGCACATTTCACTTGTTAAATTACCCATTGGTAGAGGCTCAAGTAACTTCCAAAGTCAACTATGGCCAATAATGCAATGAATGTGAGGGTAGAAGCATCCTTAGCATCTTGTTTTGGGTTCTTCTGAGTGAACGTTCACTGTGAAATTGCTGGACGACCTGAGAGCTGTGTTATTATTATTTTGGGTTTTTTTTGGGGGGGAGGGGAGTGTTCAAACAGGGTGTCTCTGTGTAGCCCTGGCTGTCCTGGAACTCACTCTGTAGACCGGGCTGGCCTTGAACTCAGAAATCCATCTGTCTCTGCCTCCCAAGTGCTGGGATTAGAGAGCTGTGTAGATGGAACTGCCATGCCATCTTCCACGGGATCAAGCTATTGTTCTTCACTGTGTAAAATATTAGTAGTACCAGACACCATATTTCCTGCACTGTGAGGGAAAATTCCACAAGAGAAGTTGTCCTACAGTGAAATGGAAACATCTACATGTGTGCTTTCTCATGTTCTCATGCTTTTAAACATCCACTAAATAGTCATGCAATGACTTATTTCTTATGGAAACACATTTTAAAATTCTATAAACTTAATATGCATCACTTTTGTAGAGTGCAATGGCTAAATTTTATCCAGAATTTATCCAAATGTTGGTCATTATCTTGGAAATAAATTTTCAGTAGTAATCCTTCTGCAAACTCCAATCCAGCATTCTCCTGTCAATCTATGTCTATAGTTTTTATACTTAGTTGTCTGTATATATTATTTCTCATATGTATTCTACCCATGTATCCTACATACATATACTCTCTATCTACATACATAATATATATGTATATGTGTATACATATATATAGCTCCTTTAGCTAGAATTACTAGTAACCATATGTTTCATACACCTAGAAGACCTGAAATATGTGTTATATAGTGTCACCTGGCAAATGCAATACATGCCACTTAATCACTTCTCAAAACTAAAGTTTCTTAGATTCACCAGTTGATCCTGCCCTTGTACCTACTGCTAATAGGGAATTGTTGACACTTATCCCTTATTGGAGGGAGAAAAATAACTGTACAGAGGGCCTCCAAATTCAATAATACCAGTTACCTTCTCTTCCAATAGTTTAGTCCCATGAAAGAAAGAAAGAAAGAAAGAAAGAAAGAAAGAAAGAAAGAAAGAAAGA
>JANHMN010000001.1:111517222-111563467 GCA_030674055.1 Rhabdomys pumilio
AGAAAGAAAGAAAGAAAGAAAGAAAGAAAGAAAGAAAGAAAGAAAGAGAGAAAATGCAGTGCAGGCAGGTACTTGGGACCTAGACCAATTTCTAGTTCATATAAACACAGAGAAGATAAAGAGGCAGAAATCAGACTCAAAAGGCTCTCCTGAAAAACAGAATTGGTACTTTCCATAGCTGCTCTGGCCAATTCATCACACTTTACACAGTCACACTGGCTTATTCACTACAAATCTATTTTTAGGTGTATCTTGTGACTGAAAAAAAAAAGACCCATTCAAATAGGCTGGAATAAAAAAACATACACTCTGGGGAGCCTGGTGGCCTTTTATTCATAAAATTCTATCACTTCAGGATATCACAAAAGCTTCAAATAAGCAGAGTCCATAAAGTGCACTGGATTTTAACTGAAGGAAAAACAGAGTATTTTTAAAACACCAACAATATAATCTATCCATATACTCTAGTACGTGAATGTGAATATGTTATTTTGATTTTGAACCATATTGCAATAAGGATATCACTAAGTAGATTTTGCTGTTAGGAGTATTTCCTTCTCCCTTTGAGTGACAAGGACAAGGACAAATAACCAAAGAAATGACTAGAGTAAAGGGAGAAAAGTAGCATGCTGACTTATTACTATCAGGGATTCAACATCTGTTCGATATGTGTGTGTAATATTTGACATGGTGATGCTCAGAGTTCTCAGATGTACAAACTCTTTTTCTTTGAAGCATTCATCTCCAAAAAAATAAAGTCCAAACCAAACTATGAATAAGAATAAAGAACAAAGTGTGTAGAGGAAACGAAGCATTGGGGTGTAAGAAAAAAGAAAGAAAGAGTGGAGGAGGAGGGTGAGCAGTGGCTACTAAGGACAAGGAAAGAAAGCAAGACAGGCATTTGGCTAGACATGGTCCTCCATAGTTTTATGACAAGGTCTGACCATGTTAGCTACTACTATCTCCTCATAGACATGACTTTAGCAGCTGTCTATTCTCTGGCCCATTAGCAAGAGGGCTAAGGAAGTTAGCAACTGATTCCCGTGCTTATCATGAGTACAACAAAACACAGACATGCTTTGAAGAAAGACTTGCCCATGTCAGCACCATTGTCCTCAACTCCAAACTAGCATCCAGAGGGTGGAGAAAAGAGAATTAGGTCCAGGGCTTAGATCTGAAAACAAGTGGCAGGCCATAACAAAATCCAGTACTTGACAAAGCCCATGACAACGACACTCATCAAGATAGATTTAGATTGAATCACAGGACTACATTAGGCCAAGTAGCAAAGAGATTGCCACCAACACCAAAAAACTTTGGCTAGCAGAACGTGGAGCCACACTCCACTAGCTAATCAACTAGCACAGTAATTTACTCAATGCACAGTGTCAGGCCTATTTCAGGTTTAACATCTGATAGAAGTTGAGGTCTTATACACAGGCTAGAGTTCACCTAGAGATTCTAGACCAGTTCCAACATCTGGAGAAGGTATGTGCCAACCTGAATTTCAGCCACATGAGTTTTAGACTTCTAATGTACCTGATTGTCAAACGTGGATGTGATACAGATTGGTATGAGCTTGCATAGCCAATAGACTATCTATCACTGCCTTAGCTGAGGATTCCATTGCTGTGAAAAGACACCATGACCGTGGCAACTCGTAAAGAAAAACATTTGTTGGGGCTGGCTTATGGTTTCAGAGGCTTAGTCCATTATCATCCTGGCAGGAAGCATGATGGCACTCAGGCAGACACAGTGCTGGAGAAAAAGCTTAGAGTTCTAAATCTTCATCTGCAGGGAACAGAAAACCATGTGCCACACTTGATGTAACTTGAGACCTCAAAGTCTGTCCCCACAGTGATACACTTTTTCCAACAAGGTCACACCCACTCCAACAAGCCCATTCCAATTCAAACCACCACAATCACCTACTCTTGACTTTTGGCACACAAATGTCACCAAGCCAGTGGTCACAAATGGTCTAAAGAACTGTACTGACATCAGGGAAATAAACTGGAATCTCAAATTACATCACTACTGGCTGGGACATGGGCCTTAGTATCCATCTTAGACCATCTATGTCCCTGACCTGTAAGAAACAGACATGACCAAGATTAACATTAGCCCAAGTGAGCTGGGCCTGCCTTCACCAACACTACTCTAACCTCGAGCAACACAAGAGTATGTGGACCCTTTTTTTCTAGGGGGCTAATGGTTGTAAGTGCAAGGCATTGGTTGCTTTGAAACCTAGTGTGGTACTGATGAAATCTAACACTGGGAATATCATAGGACTTTATTCCCAAGTTTACCTATACAAGGAGTCTATGGAACATCTCCAGCAGAGCCAAGGGAAGAACTTTTTTTTACTATACTTCATCTGGCATCACCTGTGTTCAAAGCAGTGGTCTTGGACCACAAGTGTACCTCAGCAAAAAGAAGATCATAGATGGACTGGAGAGATGGCTCAGTGGTTAAGAGTACTGGCTGCTCTTCCAGAGGTCCTGAGTTCAATTCCCAGCAACCACACGGTGGCTCACAACTATATATCCAGGGAATCCAATGCCCTCTTCTGGCCTGAGGATGTACATGCAGCAGAGCACTCATACATTAATTCAATATTTTTTTAAATTATTTTTTAAAAAGTCATAGAAGTTGTGGGTCTTAGTCGGATCAAGTATTATTATGGTCTTGGTGCACTGTGTGTCCAGAGTTGTAATCCCAAACCTTATAGATTGATGTCTTTGGAAGCCACTGACATGACATTTGTCTAACTATGAAGAATTTCGTCAGAGTTGAGAAGAGATCACAGTTTGTCTGATCAAAGACTGATAACAAAGTGCCTGGATCTGGGTCTGACTGAGGAGCAGAGAATACAATTAGATGTAGAGAGCACAGTGTTCCAACAGAACACATAGGACATACAGGGGCGTTTCTTACCCTTATATGTCTGGACCCAGGCACTATTCAGAGATGAAATGGTACAAATGATTACAAGGTTAGAAAAAAAAAAGCAATATGCTTAGATGTTCTAGACTGACAGTCTCAAAGTCAGAGTAGAAAACCAGGAACAGATCATTAATCTGTAAATTCCCTAACAGTGATGCATGCCAGCTAGCAGCTTTTAGAAAATCACAACTCCACCTAGCCCCAAAAGTACAGTGCCAGAGACTGACCAGGTAGCAAAAACATGGAAAGTCTCTCAGAACTTGAACAAATTCATCAAGGAAACACAGAGAAAAATCTCCATACTCCAACAAAAGGGGTTAATGTACAGTTGGTAGCAATTTTTGGAAACAGGAATTCTTTTTTGTTGTTGCTGTTGGTGTTTTGTTTTTTTTGTTTGTTTGTTTGTTTTTTTTTGTTGTTGTTGTTGGTTTGGTTTTTTGTTTTTTGTTTTTTTGTTTTTTGTTTTTTTGTTTTTTGTTTTTTTTGAGACAAGGTTTCTCTGTGTAGTCCTAGCTGTCCTGGAACTCACTGTGTAGACCAGGCTAGCCTCGAACTCAGAAATCCGCCTGCCTCTACCTCCCAAGTGCTGGGATTAAAGGCGCGCACCACCACTGCCCAGCGGAAACAGGAATTCTTGAGTTAACCAATACACTAAGGAAATTTTCTTTTAATGTGACCAAAAGCATGTGTAGCAAACAGAAGAAAGAACTAGTGGACTCAAAAATAGGCTATTTGAAAAATATATAGTTAAAAGAGAAAAATAAAGTGATAAATCTTACAGGGATTTTATAATAGTGCCGAAAAAGCAAACATATTTAAATAAATAATATCTAGGCTGAGTGCATAGGCAAGATGTTTGCTGTATAAGCATGAGGACCTGAATTGAAATCCACAGCTTCCATATATAAAGTCTGGAATGGGGTTGGGGGGGCGAGGATGACAAATGGCTCAGTGAGTAAAGAACCTGAGTTTGATCTCTAGAATCAAGCATGGTCAAAGGAGAGAACTGACTCCTAATAGTTGTCTTCTGGTGTCTATATATGCACCATGGCAATCATATGCACACATGATTACACACACACACACACACACACACACACACACACACACACACACTAAATACAAATATCTAAATGCAGAAAGGACAAAAACCATCAGTAAAATTTGACTCAATCGAATCTAAACCAAAGTATTATAATCAAATTCTCACAAATGAAAGATAAAGAAAAATTGCCAAATGTTATAAAAGAAACAAATCACACCAAGTGAAGCTCCAGTCATCGTGGTAAAGACTTTGCAGCAGAGACCCCACAAGTTAAGAGAGAGGAAAACAAGACTTTCATTGTTTTGAAGGGAAATATACCCAACAGAGAAATATTTGGACAGAAAATTAAGAAAGATATCGGTGTTAAACTGCATCTTCAATCTAATGTACCCAAGAGACATATAAATAATATAAACTCAACTAAATGCTGCTTACAAGAGACTCATAGCATCTTTAAAGACTCATATAATTAATATAAAGGGATGAGATAAGATAGTCCACACAAACTAAGGAAAAAGAGAGTATCATACTAACATCAACTGGAACAACTGTTCAATTCAAGCAGTAAAGAGAAACAAGGACAGTTACCATGTAAGGATAAAACAGTTGGTTCAGTAACAGCAAATAGCAAGTCTAAATGTGTATGCCCCATTTTAGCCCCAAATATACAAGGCACATTTTATAAACCTAATGGAAAATAGTTTCTACTCTGATAATTCTTAGAGACATTTGCTTTCTACTTAACAGTGGAGATATTGCCCAGACTAAAAAACCAACAAATGCATCTTAGAGCAAATAGATATAAGAGATATTTACATAACATTTCATTCAGTGGTGGAATAAATCAGCATGTCAGAGACATTTGCAGTCTCATAAAATTCTGTTGTTAATAGCTAGGCCATAGGAACTGCCTATACTCACCAACTTGTGAAAGACCAATACTTGTGGTCCAAGCATGAAAGAGAATGCTATTCAGATGTAAGAATGAGACCTTGTCACTTGAGACAATTTGGAGGTCATTATTTTAACTATAAGTTGGGCACAGAAAGACACACTTCACATAATTTCAATCATAAACAAAATCTGAAAAAAAAAACTAATGTTGTTGACACTGAGACCATAATCATGATTATCAGAGGCTGGGGACAGTGGGCAGAAGGATGTTGATTTATGGGCATCGTTACAGTTAGAGGAATCAATAGGTCTTGAATACTATTATATAGTGCCATAGCTACAAGTAACAATTACAGACTATGAATTTCATATTAAATGGAAATATTTTAAAATATTTACAATAAATAAAATATATTTTAGTAGCTAGATTAGCCTGAATTAACTATTATGTCATACATTTACACAGTGAGCACTATGCAATACTCACTGATAGATATAACTATGTTTTGTATATCAATGACAAATTAAAACGAATATAAACTCTTCTATTAAGAATATTTTCCATTTACAAAGATTATTCTGAAAGTAAAACCTATGAAATAATATTTTGTTACATGTTAATTTTATAAATAGAGCCTGTGTATCATAGAAGTTTGAACTATTATATGGTGATTGAAATGACATTAACAAAGACCTGAGTTAGAACATTTAATGAAAAGCCTGATGCAATACAGTCTGTACAGCATGAAAGCCTTGGTTTCAAACGCCTTCAATTTTCAGTTGCCATATAGAAATTATGAGAATACAGTCTTGTAACTTGGTTGTTGATTACCAGTATTTTGTAGTCTCTCAATTTTCTAATGCTATGGTAAAACATCACGACTAAAAGCAATTTGAGAAGAAGAAGGCTTATTTCAGCTTTCAAGTCTAAGGTCATATTCCATCAGTGAAGGAAGTCAAAGCAGGAACTACAGGTAAGAATCTGAAGACAGAAACTGAAGCAAAGATTATGGAGAAGTCTTAATCAATGTTTCTAACAGCTTGCTCAGCTTGCTTTCTTATAGAACTCAGTACCATCTCTCCAGCAGTGATACTGACCACAATGACCAGGGCCCTCCATCAGTCATTAATTGATAAAATGTCCCACATGCTTGTGCACAGGACAAACTGGTGAGATAATTTTCTCAAATGTTGTTCCTGCTTCTAAAATAACCCTAGAGCTTGTGGCAAGTGGGTAAGAGCCAACTATGTCATATAGTGTTATTCTGATATTACGCAGTTTTGTCTCTGGATACTGGAGTGTTTTTACTCCATCCAAAATCTCTTTGCATGGGATCCAAAACACAGTATACTCATGTATAAAAGTCTAAAAAATTTAAAAAAAACTGACAGAGACAGAGAGACAGAGAGAAGCAGAGAGAGAGAGAGAGAGAGAGAGAGAGAGAGAGAGAGAGAGAGAAACTAATGAATCCATTTAGTGCTATTCATATGTACACATATTTAAGGACAGTGCTTGGAAGTGGATAACCAATCATTGATCTGATCTCTAGAGAAAACTGAGTTTTCCTCTCTCTACACCCATTAATTACTTGTAGGCCTTGATCTAAGAGTGAGGCGCTGTGAAATTTCTCCCATCACCATTGATGTACATGTCAAGTGATCATTATGCAGGTCTTGTTTAAGAAAGGAGATTTCATAGGTGCAGGCTCCCTGGCATGTCTAGAAAACCACCTAGCAACAGAGCTAGTCCTTTGTCTTTTACAGTCTGTCCAACTACCCTTTATCCACAGTGATGTAGGGGTAGTAAGTATAGGGGTTGTTTTATAGTTGTTAACAATTAGGGCTGGGTATGGTCACTTATTCTCTGCATTTTGGCTAATTGTGGATCTCCCGAGTCTCAGGTAATTGACTGGTCTCTGGTCCTTCAATCATTTTTTCAATCTAAACTGCTACCCTCATTCCCCATCTGTAACACCATTACATAAACCCCACCTTAATAACTCCCATTATTTTACAGACATTCCTTCCTCTGAAATCACTCTGTTGTTTGAGTTTAGCAGGAACCACTCATCTAATATCCCGTGCACGGTGCATGGTCTTACACCAACCCCTAATGCACTAACGTCACTGTTCACATCTGTGACTCCATCTTGATGCTCATGGTGGTTCATTACAAATAGTAAGCTTGTCGTTGATCCTTAGCATCTAGCAGCTTCTTGTTTACCCTGACTACAGCTAATTGTCCAAGCCCCCTTGCTGCTTGAAGTAGCCATTAGTCCACACTTCCAGACAAGCATATATAGATATGAGTTTCTAGGAATTGTAGGTCCTTATTACTGGGTCTGAACCCAAATTCTTATTACACTACTGAAAATTTTTTCTTGTAATGAGTTCTGCTGATGGTTATGACCTTGGAGGAAAGATGAGGGTCATGGATAGAGAGGACTGATTTTAATCCCTTTTGAATCCCAAAGCCCCAAAGTAATCACTAAGTAGAATATTTTGAAGATAATCACCTTCACAGTGACTTTTTAGAAAGCTATCTTCAGAATCAACATTTGGAAAGGGGGACAATGGATTGTGCCTGGTTAGACAGCCACTGCATACAGTTCTTTCTTTTTGAAGGTTTTATGTATGAAAATTCAGATAAAATATGCTTAAGACATAAAACCGTGTTGATTGATTCTTCCTCAATTCTGTGATTGAAATTATTCATCCAGTGATGCATCAACTTCTGTAAACAGATTTAAACAGCCATTCTTCAGAGGGGCAATGGTGCCACTGTGCCAGCACATTCTTCTAGTACAGAACTGTAAAGGCGCAAAGTAGCAAAGTGGACATGAAACCCAGAGTGAGAAGCAGCAGTTAGCTGAACAAGTGATCCTGCAAGTCTTTGACAGCCATAGCATGTAAACTAAAAAGAAAGAAGTCAAAGGAAACCCCGTGATGGTCATTGTCTCTCAAAAGTATTGGAAAAGGGAAGCTTTGATCCTAGTGGCTGACAACTGCAGATGATTTCAACCCGAGATAGTACTTGCCTTCTCTGAGTCAAAGTGATGACAACTCGGCATGATTTACATTTCTGTTGCTTCAGGAACTGTCACCAGTCAAGGATAAAGAAAATGATGCTTTCTTGATGTGGAAATTTTTTATCTATAACCTGGTGTCAATCAGTTTTAAAAACACCATAATAAATACTGGAGATAATCAACTTACAAAGGGGAGAGTTATTTTGACTCACAGCTTTGGAGTCTTTAAGGTTATTTGGTCCCATTGCATTAGGAAGCCCCATGACATAGGAAAGCACAGGGAAGCATATGGTGATGCAAGATGACCCTTCTCAATCACAGACACTCAAGAAAGGAAGAGGAGGGCACTGAGGTCCCACTTCCCATTTAAGGGCATGACCACAGTAACAAGAGCCCTCCTTCATCCCTATGTTTTAAAGAGTACACTGACCTCCAAACACCAACACCCTGAATACAGGTCTTTAACTTGCCTTTTGGAGGAATCTCAGCAACAAATTACAACATTTAATGTGAAATTCCCCATAATCAAGGGGTCTGAAGAGACAAGCTTTGTCTGGAGCATACAGAACAGAGAAGCGGTTTGATATCCATGTCTCCCTTCCCCCAGCCCACAATGGTGAATCTGGGTCATTCTTCACAGAAATCCAAGTGACAACTGAGATCCCAGACATAGCACTATTTATGGAGGTTCCAGAAATTTCATGTGAGGCACAGTTAGAGGAAATTTTTGGGAAAATCCTGCTCACTTCTGACTCCTTTTTTCTCTGCTCTCTAACTGCTATAAAGTGACTATCTCTCCTCCACCACACAGTTCTGCCACCATGAAATACGGCCAAGTATATAGAGCTAAGAAACCATGGGTTGAACCCACTGAATCCATGAGCCAAAATAAGTTATTAAGATGTTGAAGCTAGGAATTTTGTCACAAGGAACAAAAGTAACTGGCATAATTACCTCAGTAGTTTTATCGCCCGATCTCAGTTTCAAGATACTGCTAGATTATGGGTACATATGGTGAAAGGTATAACTCCCTAGGCTTTGGGCTAGAAGCTATGAGAGGTGCATTTTTCCATCCATGGAAGAAGAAAGCTGTATCCCAGCTTTTTCTGAAAAAAGAAAGCTTAGCAGTACTGAAAAAAACCCATACAATATGTAATATAACAAATCCCTCTGGCCAAGGTTTTTGAAGAACTCATTGATTGAAGTGAGTTAAAATTAACCCAATGCTATAAAGTTCATGTACAGATTATCTGAGTGAGGGAGATTCCTTATAGTAACACAGTGTGAGACATAGGTAATTATTACAAGCCTGGTAATTCTTTCTTTCCAAAAGAGTTCCTCATCTCTGGAGTTAAATAGTTAATTATCCTAGAGACCATTTTGCTATTTTTTCTTTGGAATTTGAAAAATAAATTGTGAGGGTTAAAACAAGAAAAAGATAAAGAGTTTTAAAATTACATGAGATGTTTGCCACAATTATCTTGTTCCTAACAATCTTTGCATTCATTGTGTGTTTATTTTCCCTGAAATATTGGTATGTATTGCCCTTCTCTTCTGTATCTTTCTAAAAATGGCAGTAAACACCATAGGTCTAGAATTTTCAAAGGGTTTGTTTTCTCAATAATATTTTATTTTATTCTAGGTTTGCATCATATGCCATTATAAACTATAACCAACTTTAATGTAACTAGGGTAAATTTTGGTTTTAAACTTTACATTGACCTCTTAATTTTTTAATGAAAATATACTTTTATTACTCCCCAGTTCCCTTTACTCCCTGTAACCTCTCCTGTACCCCACTCCCAATACTGCTGTTCAAATTGAAAACCACAACTAGTCATAATTCAGATTGTGAAATTCCAGGTCCCAATGAGAATATCTATAATACAACTCCTGCACCTAAGGTTCAGGAAGCATCATGAAGTTGGTGGCAGAAAGACTGTAAGAACCAGAGGGCCAGAAACTTTGCTTTGATTATTGTGTCTCTTAGAAATGAGAGGGAAGCTATTATACCCATGATGCCACAACAATATGGCCCCTTAAACAGAACCTTGATCATGACCATATCAACAGAGATACTTACATAGAAAAAGGGAGTCTCATGGGACACTACCCATAGACATAGAATTGTAAGCATCCAATGACTGCTGAGAGAGGAAACTTGCTTTTCCAGGAATGTGCCCTTAACTGGCTATTCAATATAAAATGGTCAGCCCTGAGTCTTTCTTTTTTAGAATTCCAAACTAAAAACTACTAAACAGTAGCTAAGTTAGAAAGGAGTCTAGTAGTTCATTTAAGGTGGGGCTCAAATAATAACACCCCTAGTATGGCATCTCAGAAGCAGCATCCTGCCATCTTCTTCCAGTGTACTTTGTCCCTGAGGCAAATGACAGAGCAGCCTTTCTCTTTCCTGAGCTGGGGCATAGATCACAATTCTAAAATGCTAAGTTCAGTCTGTTCCTTAACCCTTCTCTCTCAAGAACTTCATTCTAGAAGAATCTGCCTAATATCTGTGTGGAACAATGCTATCTAGGCAGACAAGGTCTGAACAGGGAGTCCTTTCTGGCTTCCCAATCTCCATTATTACTAATTGACTCCTTATCCATTAACATTTCGGTGCAGCCATTTCTTCATTATCTAATATAAAAACAAGTGTAAAAACAGGCAATCTTCCCAGGTTTGGAATAGTCACTTCTGAAGGCTCCAGGCTCCTGTAAAACCTTGGCCAAATGACTTTGTTAAAATTTCTTTGTTTAAGCCTGTCTTGTGCTTAGAAGAAAGAATCAGAACCTTTATGATGGTTGAGGATAGCCAACATCTTTCAGCCTCCCACAGTGTGTGAAGAGTAAGAGTAAGGAAGAGGGAGACTCCTCACATCCAGCTTTAGACAGTTTTTATACTACAATGAAACAGTGGGTGTTTTGTTGTCATTTAGAGCAAAATAGATAGAACAATGCTCAAGCTTTCTATACTGAAAAAGTCTCAGATCTTTTTCCTGGTGATTTGTATTCTGAACTTCATAAAAGAAGACATGACTACACAGTTCTTTTCAAGTTCAGTTGATTAAAATATTCTTTTCTCTGTTCTTTTTGAACAGGATTTTCCTCAACAACTTTTCTAGAAAACAAAAAGAGGGTATAAAAGTCATGAGTTATTACTGTATTAAATGTGGCTTATGGGTTAGCGATATGCACTATATCTGTCGATTGTACAGGCTGGAGTTTGAATATTATCTATATCTACGGAACCAACCCCTGCTATGTTCCCAAGGCAGTGTTCTGCAGTTTCATGTTTGAGAAAAACTGTACTAATGGGTGATCCTGAGGCCAAGGCCACAACACTCAATTTTTGTTAAGCTTGCTACATGGATTATCTTTCTGCAATGTCATCTTCATGATGACAGGAATCGTTTGCTCAAAGATGCATCCAGTAAACCTGAACAGTGTCTATAGAATCTGGAGACATTTGATAAGTGTCTATGGCTGAAATGTATTATAATCTCTACAATGACTTACTTAATTATCCATTCTGTGCTCCCTGAAATATTTAATCTCAACTTAAAATCATCTTAATTTGCTACCTCCAAGGGTGGAGCATAAGTTTTATAGAAGAAGCTGTGGCCTTTCTTGAAGTACTCCATCCTGAATACACTTCAGTCTCCAAGATGAACTGCAAATTAGAATAAACTTCATTTTTCCAGATCGACTACAAATTCATTGCAAATGTAATAGAGGAGGGTTGAACAGAAAAACAGCAATGGGAAAATAAGTACGAAATAGCTAGTGGAAGTAAGATTCCTCAAGGGATTCATGGTGGGGTTTTCTGTTTATCAGCAAGTTTCCTCCATGTACTACAAGATCAGATTCCTTCTCACTGAAGTTGCCTGCAGTAACTTCTTGGGTGTGTGAGCTTTGGGATCGTTTGCTCATCACGTCTTCCTTGGGCTCCTATAGGTTACAGGCCACCTGGCTTCCAACATGATCATGATTTGTGACGAAGCTCTTGGTGATCTTTGCAAATTGAGGTAATGGATTTCGTGCCTATTAAGGGTGATTGTGGGGCAGCTCTGATATGAAATTATAAAATAAGGACACATTCCCTGATTTGATAATGGAGGAGCTTTCATATCTAAAAATACCACAAAGTATAATTCAATCTAAATGTGTGGTTAATGGAATTGAGAGCATCTTTGGAGGATGGCCATTAGAGTACTGCTTATATCAGCTATGAGGAGAATGTGAGGAGCCATTTACCTCCACTATCACCACTGATGAGAATGCTTACTCATCAGTATAATACAGGCTCAAACTAGTTCACTTCTTCTAGGGTCTCTAGCACGTCATTTGCCTTTGACCTTCAGCCTCTTCTGGCATTTCTATCCCCTGAGTGTTCTCTGTTTTAACACTTCATTTCTGTTGACTTTTGCTCAAGGTACTTCCTGAGACACCTGCTCACTTTTCCCTCTGACTACTTGTCTTTCCTGTGAGTTCTATGTAGTATAAACTTCTTAAACCATAGCTCAGTTCCTGAAAGATTCCTTCAACATCTCAGGAAGAACCCCTACTGTGCCTTTCAAATAGATCGCTGCATTATGTCAGTTAGGAATGTATCCAGTTCATATAGAACCAGAGTTTGAGCTGCTCACAGGTGGTTGTATGAGTTTTTTCATCCTATATTCACAATACCAATAACCAGTTTTTTCATTCACCCAATAATCATTGTAAAGAATGCAAATGAGAAATTATTTAACCTTCAAACATTGTAAGCAATTGCTGTGGCTTAAATGTGACCTCTCTCGTTTTCATTTATTGAAAGTTTACTAGTGGATGCACCACTGCTGAGAGGTGGGAACTTCAAGAGTTCAGCATCATTATTGTGAGGCACAGGTTATGGATCCTAACAAAAGGATGAGGTTTCTCCTTTCCCTGCCTCACACGCAGTTTTCACTATGATACACATCTACCAGGTATCACAGCTGGAAAGTGCCACCAGTAATGATCTCTTAACCCAGAGCCTTCCAGTCTGGAGAAATGTGAGCCAAATAAACTAATTCATAAGTTGTTCACTCTGTGGCTACAGCAGCACACAATAACTAAAACACAGTTCTGAGAACACAGATGTAATGGTTAGTGTTCATTGTCAATATGACAGGGCCTGGAATCACTTAAGAAAACAAAGCCACATCTGTGAGGGACTATTTAGCCTCTGTCAATACTTGTGGGAGATTCTGTTGTTTAGGTTAACTGAGGTGAGAAGACAGCCTAAAAGTGAGAGGTATCATTCTCTGAATTTAAATCCTAGACCATATGAAGAGAGGAAAGTGAGCAGAGCTCAGACTGTCCTCATTCTCTGCTTCCTGACTGCAGATACAATGCGACCAGCTACTCTAAGCTCCTGCCACTGTGAGTTCCCAAAGTGATGCTTTAAAACTGAGAGCCAATATAAACTCTTCCTTCTTAAGTTGCTTCCGTTGGAGTATTTTGTCACAATGATGGGAAGTAATTAAGATAAGATTCAATACAGTACATTATTCAATTCTTCACTCAAACCCTAGACTCAATTCCCAGGATGATGCAGATCACCAATGGCAGTTCTCCTTCATGTCCAAGCCTCCTAAGGATCCAACAGACCATCCACTCCCCAACATAGGCAGACACCCCATGCCCAACCAGAGGCAATGCCTGCCAAAAGACCAGGTAGGCTGCCTGCTGACTTTCCCACTCTATGTTACTCCAGATCCAATTTTCAGGGTCACCCTAGCACTGGAACAGAAAATCAGGAACAGCATTCCTGTCCCTCCCTCATCCACACCTCCTGTGGATTCCTCAGACCATCTTCCCCTCCTTCCTCCAGCCTCCAACACCAACAAGCATTCCCCTTAAATGCACCAGCTGAGCAGCGCAGTAATTACACAGGCAACACTCAGCCAACACACTCACTGAAAAGCCAGAGAAGAAATAAACTAAGGGACAAAGCTTTCATCCAGCAAAGACAAGCCCAGAAATAAGCACCTAGATCTATAATCACCATAAATCCAGATGCCCAGATGCCTGCATAAGAACACAATCAAGGCCAGCAAGGGCAATGCGTCTCCATCAGAGTTGAGCTGTCCTACCGCAGCAGATCCTAAGTACTCCAACATAGATGAATCACAAGAAAAATCTCTCAAAATCAACTATATTAAAAATATAGATGTCCTTAAAGAGGAAATAAATAAATCCCTTTTAAACAATACAGGAAAATACAAGCAAACAATTGAAGGAAATGAAGAAATCTCTCAAAGAAAGTCATGAAAACACAAAACAAAAGTTGGAGGAAACTAATAAACCTCTTATAGAAAACCAAGAAAAGGAACACAAACAAATGTTGAAGGAAACAAATGAAACTGTTCAGACCTGAAAATAGAAATAGAAGTAATGAAAACACAAGGGAATCCTAGAAATGAAATATCTAGGAATGTGAATAGGAACTGCAGAGTCAAGCTTCACCATCAGAATACAAAAGATAGAAGAGAGAATCTCAGGCATTAAAAATACAAGAGAAGACGTGGATATGTCAGTCAAAAAATGAGTTAAATCTAAAAATCTTTCTGACACAAAGCATCCAGGAAATCTTGGACACTATGAAAATACCAAATGTAAGAAACATAGGAATAGAAGATAGAGAAGAAACCTAGGTCAAAGACTCTGAAAATATTTTTAATAAAATCATAGAAGTAAATTTTCCTAAATTAAAGAAAGACATGCCTATAAAGGTACAAGAAGCTTACAGAACATCATGTAGATTGGACTAGGAAAGAAAGTCCTCCTGCCAAATAATAATCAAAACACTGAACATACAGAACAAAGAATATTAAAAGCTGCAAGAGGAATAGGCCAAGTAACATATAAAGGCAGACCCATTAGAATTACACCTGACTTCTCAGTGGAGACTATAAAAGTCAGAAGGGCCTGGACAGATAAATGTCTTGTAAGAGACCAAAGATACCAGCCCAGACTACTATGCTCAGCAAACATTTCAATCACCATAAAAGAAACAAGCTATTTCTTGACAACATAAAATTTAAACTATATCTATCCACAAATTCAGTCTCAAAGAAAATACTAGAAAGATAACTCTAACCTAAGGAAACTAATTAGATCCACAAAAACACCGGCAATAAATAATCCCACACCAGCAAAACCCAAAGAAGGAACACACATTCACATTCACATGCACATACCCACATACACATAAACAGATACACACACACACACACACACACACACACACACACTACTACTACTACTACTACTACTACTACTACCATAACCACCACCACCACCACCACCAACAACAACAACAAAAAAAAAAAACAACAACAAAATAACAGGAGTTAATAATCATTGATCATTGTTCTCTCTCAATATCAAAAGCCTCAATTCCCCAATAAAAAGACACAGACTAAGAAAATGGATACAAAACTAGGACCCATCTTTTTGCAGCATATAAGAAACAGACCTTAACATCAAGGTTAGATATTACTTCAGGGTAAAAGGTTAGAAAAAGATATTCTAAAAAGTATGAATCTAAGAACAGGCTTGTATAGCCATTTTGATATCTAACAAAATAGATTTCAAGCCAAAATTAATAAAAAAAAATATGGAGGATTTTTCCTGCTTGCTGAGCCTTCTTGGCCAAGCCAAGCTTCCCTGAGCAACCTGCTTTCTCAGGGAACCTCCATTCTCCTGCTACCTCTCCCCCATCTTCATCAGACCTGATATTCCTGAGCTACTCTTTTCCCTACCCATCTTCCCTGCAGGCTGAGCCCTCTAGATTAAGCCAAGCTGCCATGTCTCCTAAACTATACAGACTGGCATGATCAGAATATACAGACCTGCAGGTTCAGAAATATACAGCACATGAATACACATTAGAGGCCTGCCACACCAGGACTATTAAGGTTCACCCTGCTCCAAATACCTACTACAACAAGAACATCCAGTGATCAAAACCATCCAGATGGCCAAAGGCTCTTGAAACAAAATAATCAACAAATCTGGCCTCCAAACCACAGCTACTCCACTACAGCAAGCCCTTGATATATTAATACAATTGCAACACAAGAAAATGACCTTAAATCCAATCTTATAAAAATGATGGAAGTCTTTAAAGAGGAAATTAATAAATCCCTTAATGAAATACAGGAAAATACAACTAAACATGTGAAGGAAATAAATAAAACTGTGCAAGACCTGAAAGTGGAAATAGAAGAAAAAAAAACCTGAGGAAATCCTGGAAATGAAAAACCTAGGGAAGAAAACAGGAATAACAGATGCAAGCATCACCAACAGAATATAGGAGACAGAAAAGAGAATCTCAGGTATAAAAGATACAACAGAATGACTAAGCCCACTTGGTCAGTCAACAGGTTCTCAAGGGAGGAAGTGAGGATTGAGAAAGAAAGATGGACTATGTTATAACGTGACTTCGGCAAGTACTGAAGCAAGTTTATTTTTGACACCTCTTATTTATACCCCAGAGGTGCTTACATAGGCAAAATTGTCTTTCTATAGCATACATCATGAAACAATAGATACCTTGAACAAGCCTAAGAAGACATCCTTTGTCTTTATAATACTATTTCAAGAACTTCCATATGATGTACATGTCTGGGTACAAGAGACAGTCACTTTGCACCTAGGCAATTCTTGTGACCACTTATATAAGTTCCACCTAGTCTGCATGCCTTAGCCTTAAGTCAGTTTAGCTGACTCCAGTTGGCTCTCCACAATAGAAGACATTGATACATCAGTCAAAGAAAATGTTAAATCTAAAAATTTCATGACACAATACATCCAGGAAATCTGGGATACTATGAAAAGACCTAACCTAAGAATAATAGGAATAGAAGAAGGTGAAGAGTTCCAGCTCCAAGGATCAGAAAATATTCTCAACAAAACCTTAGAAGAAAACTTTCCCAGTCTAAAAAAAGAGATGCCTGTAAACATACAAGAAACTTATAAAATACCAATTAGACTGGACCAGAAAAGGAAATTCTCCCTCCACATAATAATCAAAAAACAAACTCTATAGAACAAAGAAAGAATATTAAAACCAGCAAGAAGAAAAGGCCAGGTAACATACAAAGTCAAATCTATCAGAATTATACTCAACAGAGATTCTAAAAGCTGGAAGGGCCAGCACAGATATCTTACAGTGTCTAAAAAAAACACAGGTGCCAACGTAGACTACTATACCCAGTAAAATTTTCAATCACCTTAGACGGAGAAAACAAGACATTTTAAGGCAAATCCAAATTCATACTATCTATCCACAAATGCAGCCCTACAGAAAATACTAGAAGAAAAACTCCAACCCAAGGATAAGTACATCCAAGAATATATAGAAAATGAGTAATTCTATACCAGAATAAAAAAAAAAGCAAGGAAAGCACACACACACACACACACACACACACACACACACACACACCAACATGAAAATAATAGAAAATAATAATCATTAGTCATTAATATCTCTCAACATCAATGGACTCAATTCCCTAATCAAAAGATACAGACTAACAGAGTGGATACAAAAACAGAATCCATCATTCTGCTTCATACAAGAAACACACCTCAGGTAGACATTATCTCAGAGTAAAAGGCTGGAAAAAGGTTTTTCAAGCAAATGGACCCAAGAAGCAAGATGGAGTTGCCATTCTAACATCCAATAAAATAGGCTTTCAACCAAAATTAATCAAAAGAGACAGGGAAGAACATTTTATATTCATCATCAAAGGAAAAAATCTACCAAGATGATACCTCAGTTCTGAAAATCTATGCCCCCAAATCAAGGGCACCCACATTTGTGAAAGAAACAATACTAAAACTTAAATTTCACACTGAATCCCACACTTCGTTAGCGAGAAACATCAACATGCTATTCTCAGCAATTGACAGGACATCCAGACAAAAACTAAGCAGAGAAATAATGGAACTAACAGACATCACGAACCAAATGAACCTAATAAACATCTATAGAATATTTCACCCAAACACAAATGAATATTTCTTCTTCTCAGCACCGCATTGATCCTTCTACACAACTGAACAGATAGTGTTACAAAGCAAGTCTCGACTGATACAAGAACATTGAAATAATGCCTTGTTTTTTATCAGACCATCAGGGATTAAAGCTGGACTACAACAACAACAGAAGCACTGGAAAGCCTACACACTCATAAAAAATGGACAATTTAATACTCAATGATCTGTGGGTCAGAGAAGAAATAAAAAAGAAATTAAAGACTTTCTAGAATTTGTTGTGAACTTAGTTTAATGCTTGCTATATATTCAGGTAATATTTAATTCATTCTTGGATCTCTGATGGGGTTGAAGACTAGTTATAGTCTCATAATCAAACTTAAGTTGTTTAGCATTAAGGAAGATGATCTAGATTTGAAAGGATGGTTTTCAGATGGTAATGTAAGTTAAAATCAAAACATAATTCAGGTATAGAATTGTAGACTCTTTAAGTTAGGATAGATGTTAGAGTGATGTAGCTAAATTGACAAAACTGATGAACTGGATGTTATTAGAGTGTATTTATTATACCATATAGTTTATATAACTGTGATAATTATGTTCATTGTATATCTGAGAGAAAAGGCCTTCTTAATGGACAAAAGTGGGGGAATATTGTGGATTTGATTTAACCCTTGCATTATGGGTTCCTAGAATTGCAAAAAAAAATTCCACATGTGACACACTGAGGGTCTCTGCCACCACCTGGTTATGATTGGCAAATAAAGTTTATGGCAGCCAATAGCTGGGCAAGGAGACAGAAGCAGGACTTTGGGATTTGCTGGCAAGGGGACTGAGGAAGGAGGCAAATCACCATTGCCAAGAAGGGAAGAAGATGCAGGCTTGAGAGGTCTAGAAGATATAGCACAGATCATGTAAAAACTGGAGAAGAGTGACCCCCAAGCCCCCTACCCCCAATTGGGTCTAGGGTAGCAAAGATAGAATCTAGATTTTAATGAATAATATTTCTGGAGTATCAGAGGTAGGCATTAGCAATGTGGAAGTTTGGAAGTGGCCAGCCATTGATATGTTTAAGGTATATTAAAAGAGAAGACTATATATGTGTCTTTCATTTGAGAATCCAGAGCATTGGAATGGGTAGCAAGAAATGTGTATGTGACGCCACCACGGAGATTAGAGTGGACTAATTGACTACAACAACAAGAATTCAATGCAAATGACAGCACCCCATAGGCAAATTTATGGGACACAATGAAAGCTGTGCTAAGAGGAAACTTTATAGCACTTAGTGTCCCTATAATGAAGTTAGAAAGTTCTTATATCAACAATTTAAAAGTACACCTGAAAGCTCTAGAAAAAAAGAAGCAAGTACACAAAAGAGGAATAGAAGGCAGGAAATAATGAAAATAGGCGAAGTCAATCAGTTAGAAACAAAGAAAACAATACAAAGAATGAAACCAAAGGTTGATTCTTCGATAAAATCAACAAGAGACACAAACATTTAGCCAAACTAACCAAGGGACAGGGTCCAAATAAAGAAAAATCAGTAATGAAAAAGGAGTCACAACAACTAACAATGAGGAAATTCATAGAATCAATAGGTGTTAATTCAAAAGCATGCACTCCAAAAAATTGGAAAATCTTAATGAAATGGATGATATTCTAGATATATACAACTTACCAAAGTTAAATCAAGATCAGATTAAACTATTTATATAGCACCATAATACAAACATATAAACATAACATAAAGAAATAGACATAGTCACTAAAAGTCTACCCAAATAAAGAAAGAAAGGAAGAAAGAAAGAAAGAAAGAAAGAAGGAAAGAAAGAATGAAAGAAATAGAAAAAAGAAAAAGAAAAAAAAAGGCCAGGGTCAGATGGTTTTAGTGCAGAATTCTGCCAGACTTTTAAAGAAAAGCTAATACCAATACTCCTCAAACTATTCCAAAAAATAGAAACAGAAGGAACACTACCAGCATATTCCATGAGGCCACAGTTATCCAGATAAATATACCCCACAAGAACTCAACAAAGAAGAGAATCTCAGACCAATTTCTTTTATGAACCTTGATGCAAAACTGGTCAATAAAATACTCACAAACCAAATCCAGCAACATATCACCCATTAAGATCAAGTTGGGAGCTCTACATCCAATCCCCCAAAACCCAGAGGAGGCCAGGCTCCCAGGAGTTCCAACACACCCAGGAATGTAGGTGAGTAAGTCCCACCCCCCCCCAACTGGGAGTAATCTGAGACCTGCTGGGACCCACAAACTCCCTTAAGGCCAGTGGCACAGGACCCTTCCTATTTGCCCAGCACCTGAAGCAGCCCTAAGGTTTCAGCTCTGTACCCAAACCCCCAAAACCCAGAGGAGTCTGGACTCCCAGGAGCTCTAACACATAGGAACATAGGATAATAGGACCACAGGATCTTAGGAGCTTGGCACAGCAGGATTTCAGGAGCCCAGAAGCAGCCTGACTCCCAGGAGCTATCACAACCAGGGTCTTGGGATCACAGGATCACAAAGACAGCTGGTCTCTGAGGAGTTCTGACACAGCCAAGATAACAGGAAAGACAGGCTTCAGTCAGATATAGTGAGTGAAGGTGGCACTAGAAATAAACAGATGGTAAAAGGCAAGCGCAAGAACATACGCAACAAAAACCAAGGTTACTTGGCATCATCAGAACCTAGTTCTCTCACCATAGCAAGTCCTGAAAATCCGATGACAACAGAAAAGCAAGACTCAGATTTAAAATCACTTCTTATGGTGATGATAAAAGACTTTAAGAAGGACATAAATAACTCCCTCACCCAAAAAAAAAAAAAAATTACAGGAAAACACATGTAAACAAGTAGAAGCCCTTAAAGAGAAAACACAAAACTCCCTTAGAGAATTACAAGAAAGCACAACCAAACAGGTGAAGGAATTGAAGAAAACAATTCAGGACGTTAAAAACAGAAGTATAAACAATAAAGAAATCACAAAGGGAGACTACCCAGGAAATAGAAAACCTAGGAAAGAGATCAGGAGTTATGAATGCAAGCATCACCAACAGAATACAAGAGATAGAAGAGAGAATCTCAGGTACAAAAGATGCCACAGAAAACATTGATACAACTGTTACAAAATGCAAAATAATAATAATAATAATAATAATAATAATAATAATAATAATAATAATTCCTAACCCAAAACATCCAGGAAATCCAGGACTCAATGAGAAGACCAAACCTAAGGATAGTAGGTATAGAAGAAAGCAAAGATTCTCAATTTAAAGGACCAGTAAATATCTTCAACAAAATTACAGAAAAAACTTCCCTAACCTAAAGAAAGAGATACCTATGAACATACAAGAAGCCTACAGAACTCCAAATAGACTAGACCAGAAAAGAAATTCACCCTGTCACCTAATAATCAAAACACCAAATGCACAAAACAGAGAAAGAATATTAAAAGCAGTAAGGGAAAAAGGTCCAGTAATGTATAAAGGCAGACCTATCAGAATTACACCAGACTTCTCACCAGATACTATAAAATCCAGAAGATCCTGGACAGGTGTCAGACAAACCCTAACAGAACACAAATGCTAGCCCAGACTACTATACCCAGCAAAACTCTCAATCACCATAGATGGAGAAACCAAGATATTCCGTGACAAAACCAAATTTACACAATATCCTTTCACAAATCAAGCCCTGCAAAGGATAATAGACAGAAACTACTAACACAAGGAGGGAAATTACACCCTAGAAAAAGTAAGAAAGTAATCTTCTTCCACCAAACCCAAGAAAAGATAGCCACACAAACATAACTTCACCTCTAATAACAAAAGTAACAAGAAACAACAATCCTCCTTAATATCTCTTAACACTAATGGACTCAATTTCCTAATAAAAAGATATAGACTAACAGACAGGATACATAAACAGGACCCAACATTTTGCTGCAAACAGGAAACGCACCTCAGTGACAGAAGACAGACACTACCTCAGAATAAAAGGCTGGAAAACAAACAAACAAACAAAAAACCCAGGACCAGATGGTTTTAGTGCAGAATTCTATCAGACTATCCAAGAAGACCTAGTACTAATTCTCTATAAACTGTTCCACAAAATAGAAACACTACCCAATTCATTCCATGAAGCCACATTTACAGTCATACCTAAACCACACAGAGATCCAACAATAAAAGAAAACTTCAGACCAACCTCCTTTATGAATATCAATGCAAAAATGCTCAATAAAATTCTCACAAACCAAATCCAAGAACACATCAAAACAACCATCCACCATGATCAAGTAGGCTTTATCCCAGAAGTGCAGGGATGGTTCAATATATGAAAATCTATCAACATAATCCAATATATAAATAAACTCAAAGAACAAAACACAAGATCATCTCACTAGATGCTGAGGAAGCATTTGACAAAATTCAACACCCCTTCATGATAAAAGTCTTGGAGAGAACAGGAATCCCAGGCACATACCTAAACATAGTAAAAGCAATATACAGCAAACCAGTAGCCAACATAAAACTAAATGGAGAGAAACTTGAAGCAATCCCACTAAAATCAGGGACTAGACAAGGCTGCCCATTCTCTCCCTACTTATTCAATATAGTACTGTAAGTCCTAGCCAGAATAATTAGACAACAAAGTCAAAGGGATACAAATAGAAAAGGAAGAAGTCAAAATATCAGTATCTGCAGATGATATGATAGTACACTTAAGCAATCCAAAAATTTCCACCAGAGAATCCCTAAACCTGACAAACAACTTCAGCAAAGTGTCTGAATATAAAATTAATTTAAAAAAAAAAGTAGCCTTTCTCTACTTAAAGGATAAGCAGGCTGAGAAAGAAATTAGGGAAATGACACCTTTCACAATAGTCTCAAATAATATAAAATACCATGGTGTAAATCTAACCAAGCAAGTAAAAGATCTACATGACAAGAACTTCAAGTCTCTGAAGAAAGAAATGAAAGATCTCAGAAGATGGAAAGATCTCCTATGCTCATGGATTGGCAGGATTAACATAGTAAAAAATGGCCATCTTTCCCAGAGCAATCTACAGATTTAATGCACCCCCATCAAAATTCCAACTCAATTCTTCACAGAGATAGAAGGAGCAATTCTCAAATTCATTTGGAGTAAAAAACAACCCAGGACAGTGAAAACTTTCTCAACAATAAAAGAACATCTAGGAAAATCACCATCCCTGACCTCAAGCTGTACTACAGAGCAGTAGTGATAAAAACTGCATGGTATTAGTACAGAGATACACGAGATCAATGGAATAAAATAGAAGACCCAGAAATGAACCCATGTACCTACAGTCACTTAACCTTTGACAAAGGAGCTAAATTCATACAGTGGAAAAGAGACAGCATTTTCAGCAGATGGTGCTGGTTGAACTGAAGGTCAGCAAATTGAATGCAAATTGATCCATTCTTATCTCCCTGTAATCAAGTCCAAGTGGATCAAGGACCTCCATATAAGACTGGACACAGTGAAATTAATATAAAAGAAAGTGGAGAAGTGCCTTGAACACATGGGCACAAGAGAAAAGTTCCTGAACAGGACACAAATGGCTTATGCTGTAAGATCAAGAATTGACAAATGGGACCTCATAAAATTGCAAAGCTTCTGTAAGGCAAGGGACACTGTCAATAGGACAAAATGGCAACCAACAGATTGGGAAAAGATCTTTACCAGTCCTACATCTGTTAGAGGGCAAATATCCAAAATTTATAAAGAACTCAAAAAATTAGACTCCACACAATCAAATAACCCTATTAAAAATGGGGTACAGAGCTCAACAAAGAATTTTCAACTGAGGAATATCAAATGGCCATGAAGCACCTAAAGAAATGTTCAACATATTTAGTCATCAGGGAAATGCAAATCAAAAAAATCCTAAGATTCCACCTCACACCAGTTAAAATGGCTAAGACTAAAAACTCAGACGACAGCAGATGCTGGCAAAGATGTGGAGAAAGAGGATCACTCCTCCATTGTTGGTGGGGTTTTAGGCTTGTACAACCACTCTGGAAATCAGTCTGCCAGTTCTTCAGAAAATTGGACATAATATTACCTGTGGATCCAGCGATATCACTCCTGGAAATATACCCAAAAGACCCTCCAACATATAACCAGGATATATGCTCCATTATTTTCTTAGCAGCCTTATTTATAATAGCCAGAAGATGGAAAGAATCCAAACGACCTTCAACAGAGGAATGAATACAGAAAATGTGGTACATTTACACAATGGAGTATTACTCAGCTATTAAAAACAATGAATTCATGAAATTCTTAGGCAAATGGATGGAACTAGAAAATATTATCCTGAGTGAGGCAACCCAATCACAAAAGAACACACATGGTATGTACTCACTGATAAGTGGATATTAGCCCAAAATCTCACAATACCCAAAATATAACTCATAGACCACATGAAGCCCAAGGGGGAAAAAAAAAGACCAAAGTGTGGGTGCTTCGGTCCTTCTTAGGAGTAACAAAAGACTCACAGGAGCAAATATGAGACAATGTGTGGGGCAAAAACTGGAAGTAAGACCATCCAGAGACCGTCCCACCTGGAGATTCCTCCCAGATGCAAACACCATATGCAAACACTGTTGTGGATGTCTGGAAGTGCATACTGACAGGAGCCTGATATACCTGTCTCCTGAGAGGCACAGCCAGAGCCTGACATACACAGAGGTGAATGATTACAGCTAATCATCAAACTGACCACAGGGTTCCCAGTGGAAAAGTTAGAGAAAAGATTGAAGGAGTTGAAGAGGCTTGTTGCTCCATTGAGTGAATGACAATACCAACCAATCAGAGCTCCCTGGGTCTAAACAGCTAGCCTGGGAACACACATGGAGGGACCCATGTCTCTGGTTGTATTTGTAGAGGAGGATGGATTTGGGCATCAGTGTGAGAAGAGAGCCTTGATCCCTTGAAGGCTGGATCCCCTAATGAGGGGAAATTCGATGGAGGAGAGGCGGGAGTGGGTGGGTGGGTGGAGGCACACCCCCATAGAAATAGAAGGAGGGAGAATAGGTTAAGGGGGTTCTGGGAGGAGAGAATGTGTAAAAGGGATAACATCTGAAATGTAGATAAATAAATTACCCAATAATAAAAGAAAAGAAAAAGAAAAACAAACAGAACATACAAACAAAACAGATAATAGAACTGGCTATGGCAGTCAAACATTTGAGACTTTAGAAGCAATTTAATATTACCCACATTAAGGGGATTCCTTATAATTGTCAAGGACAAGAGATTGTGGAACGGGCCCATGGAACTTTAAAACAATATCTTCATAAAATAAAAAAGGGGGAGATATACCCCTGTACACCACAAATTTATTTAAATCGTATTCTTTTTGTTTTGTTATTTTAAAGTTTTTATTTTAAAGATTGGATGCCAAGAAACTTTCTGCTAAGTGTCAATGGCACTCTACAATTAGGCAGATTTATGCATAGGTGAAAGGGAAGGATCTACTTAGTAGCAGAAGGCACGATCCTGATCAGTTATTAAATATGGGGAAGAGGGCATGTTTGTGTGTTTTTCTGCAGGATGCTGTAGGAGCATGGTGGCCACCAGAGTGATGGGTAAGAGATATGCTGATGCTAGGACAAAGAATGATGCTGACCCGTGAGCTTGCTGAGTGCCCTGACAATGGTGACTAGAAAGCTGTATTGGATGTAGGTTCCCGACCCATCATTGCTTACCTATACCCCTGATGGGATAAGCTGCCTTGCCTCAAGGTCTTAGACCTTGTGGAACAGAGAATCAAAAAGAGAAGTTATAATGCCTCTTGTACTGCTATTAAATATACCAGTTATTCAGACTCAATCATGGACTGGTCTAGAAATCAATCCAATATTGGAAATAACAGTCTTCATTTAGAAGTCTGGTTCTGGACATTTTCAGAGACATATATGGAAATTAGCTGCAGTTCTCTATGATGTTATATTAGCAGAAAATAAAGTTAGGGTAGGATCTGGATTTCAAACAGGTGTTAGCACATGTGTTAAGGCTCTTTTATTTGTCAAGTTAAAAATACTTTTGTTTCTTCTACAGTATTTAATGTAAGCTGCATTGGTTGTACACCTTCTAATTGTGTTTGTGTTTTGAAATCCAGCATGTCAGTTGTGGAGGTCTACAACCAGCTTTTGTTTTAATATCCCGAGTATCACAGAACCTTGGTATTCTAAAAATAGCTTGCAAGTGCTGAAAGAAGTGAGTCAGGCTTTAAGCAGAAGCAAGAGGGTAGTGGGCTTGATTATTGCTGGTATAACAGCTTTAATTACATTAATTGCTAGCACCACTGCTTCTGCAATTGCTGTGATGCAAGAAGTTAAGACAGTTACTGTTGTTAATCATTTAGCAAAAAATGTTACTAATGTGTTAAATATACCAGAGGATTTAGATAGGCATTTGGAAGAATGGATTGATGCTCTTTATCCGATTCAAATTACTGAAAGGAGGTTCAGAAAATAAGGGTAAGGAGCCATATTTAGTGTTATACCAAATACCACTGGATTCATGTTAGTTCTATAATTTACAGTGGTAGTCATTATAATTAGAAAGAAGTTTAATGGCACGTGCAGTGTATTTGGCATAATTCTAACACCTCCCGGGATGTTTTAATGACACATAGGGAGCTTATGAATTTCAAGAATGCTGCTCTGCTGAGTGTTAATGTGGTAGATAGTGCAGATAAAATTACCCATGGCCTGAGGTCAGTATTTCTATTTTGGTCAAGCTTCAAAATTGGCATATATAGCTTGATCATGCTAGCCCTTTTTGTCCTGGGAATATTTTTATTTCTGCCCATTGTGTTAAAGGTTTTCTTCAGCAACATCAACATGTTGGAAGCCAAGTATATGGTTTAAACCTGAAAATGGGCCCCCAGACAGAGTTATTAAATTAACAGGCTGGCACGCCAAGGACAGGTAAGATTCTGCACAGAGCCTTACCGACATAAGACAGAAGTGCATTGCCTTTGATAATGCATATTCCATGATGAGTAAGGAAGGCATTCTTGTCAGAATGACCTAAGACAGGCTCAGTCTTGTTAATGAAATAAAAAAGGAGACATAGAGAACCTTTGGGGCTGCTTGGCAAGAATCTGACATGGGCCAAGAACAAGGAAATGGGCTGCTTTGCAGAAATATGACATTGGCCAAGGACAAGGAAGTAGGCTTCAGACAGAATTCTGACATTACGCTAGAACAAAGAAGTAATTTCAGGTAGGAATCTAAATCTTAGTCTAGAACAAAGAAGTAATCTCAGGCAGGAACCTAAATATTAGGCTAGAACCAAGAAGTAATTTCAGACAGAAATCTAAATTTTAGGCTAGAACAAGGAAATAGGCTTCAGACATGAAAATGACCTTGGCTAGGACAGGGGAGTAGGCTCAGATACTTTGGTCATCCTGATAAGCCCTTAGAAACATTGATCACAGGAGTGTTTACATAATTGTGTTTATTGTCTTGCTTGTTCCTTGACTATTTGCATCTATTGTATTGCTAGACCTTCAACCTAGAACTGACCTTAATACATGGATATAAACAAAATGGTATAAAAGCATAAAAGAGGAGGGAGGATTGGATAGGGGACTCTGAGGGGGGGGGATTGGGGAAAGAGGATGATATCTGTACTGTAAATAAATAAAATATCCAATAAAAAATTTAAAAAGGAAAAAAAAAAGATCAAGTGGCTTCATCACAGGGTTGCAGGGATGACTCAATATAGGAAAATCCATCAATGTAATCCACCATATTAAAAAACTAAAAAAAAAAAAAAAAAAATCACATGATCATCTCATTATAGGCTGAAAATTTTTCTTTTACTAAATTAAACTCCAACACTTCTTCATGATAAAGGTATTAAAGAAATCAGGGCTAAATATCATACACATAAACATAATCAAAGCAATATGCAGCAAACCAGTAGACAATATCAAAGTAAAAGAAGAGAAATTTAAAGCATTTCCACTAAAATACAAGGCCATCCACTCTCTCCCTATCTATTCAATATATACTTGAAGTTCTAGCGAGAGCAATTAAACAATTAAATGAGGTAAAGGGGATACAAATTGGAAAAGACACTGTTAATGTATCACTATTTGTGGATGAAATGATAGTATACATAAATGATCCCAAAATTTTTACCAGCAAATATCTACAGCTGCTAAACACCATCAACAAAGTGGCTGGATACAAAATTAACTCAAAGAAATTGGTAGCTCTCCTTTATACAAATGATAAAAGCAAAGATGGAGCAGAACCACATGACCAGGAAAAATTGCAAGTAGCAAAGGGTCTCATAGCTGGGGAATAAGTTAGTATAGTGCTAGTTCTGCCCAATCTAGGCTTATTACTCATAAATATAATAACTAGATTGTGTGTTTTATACAGGCATATTTGGGTTGAAAATTACTACAACATATCACTCATGTGCATATACCCAAAAGATGCTCCAACACCCCACAAAGATACTTGCTCAACTATGTTCTTATTCATAATAGTCAGAAACTAGAAACAACCTGGATGTTCCTCAACAAAAGAATGGATAAAGAAAATTGTTGGGAGCCGACTTTTAGCAGAAAGTAGCTAGAAAGCAGCTATCATCTTTGCAGTCATCTGGAGCCATATACCCTGATAAGAGATTTGTTTTTCAACAGCCTACAACAGCTGAAGCACACTCTGATAAATAGCTTGTTTATCCCACATAGCTTGTTTTGCTGTTTAGTGACCCCAGCTGCATGGTGCACATGGTAAAATGTCTTCACCTGTGTTCTCTTGCTTGTGCTTATAAATACCCAGGATTTCCTTGTAATAGTGGCAATAGGAGGTGTGAATATAGTGAATGGGAGATAGTAAATGAGACTTGATTACACACTCTGGTTTGTCTCTATTCTTCGCATCTCTTCCCCTTCTTCCCCCCACTCTCTCTCTTGCTAGACGCTGACCTGCAGAACAGAGTGGGTCATTACAGAAAATGTAGTATATCTACACAAAGGAGTACTATTTGACTATTAAAAACAAAGACATCATTCATTTTTTTAGGCAAATGGTTGGAACTTGAGAATGCCATTCTGAGTGAGGTAACCTAGTCCCAAAAGAACACATATGATATGTACTCACTTATATGTCAATATTTGCCATAAAGTACAAGAATATGTTACACTCCACAGATAAAAAGAAGCTAAACAAGAAGTAAGGTCCAAAGTAAGGGAAGCTTGAATCTCACTTAGAATGGAGAATAAAATAGTTGTAAGGGACAGATGAGAGGAAGAACTTGGAGGGAGGGAAATGGGTAAATTCAGGAACAGGTGTGGGAAAAGACAAGAGAGACAGCTAGATGGCCATGAAAATGAATAGAAATCTTCAATTGATGGATAAAGAGGGGAGGGCATCTTGAGAACAAGACAGAGACTAGAGATAAGGAAGACACCCAAGAATAAATGGGCGTGACCTTAGCTGTGACTCACTACATTGAGGATATGGAACCTGAAGAAGTTGCCTCCTGTAGCCAGACAGGAACCCCAGTGGAGCAATAAAGACACCAACTCACCCACAAAACTTTCAACTCAAAATTTATCCTCTCTACAAGTAGTGCAGGCACAGGGGAGGGAACAGTGACTGAGGGAATGGACAACCAATAACCTGTCCAACTTGAGACCCATCCCATGGGCCAGCACCAATCCCTAACACTATTTATGGTATGCTGTTATGCTAGCAGACAGGAGGATGCTGTCCTCTGAGAGGTTCCACCCAGCAGCTGACTCAGACAGATGCAGACACCTATGGCCAAACAGTGAGTGGAGCTTGGGGACTCTTATGGAAGAATAGGAGGAAGGATTGTGGGGCCTGAAGGGGATAAGAACTTCACAGGAAGATCAACTGAGTCAACTAACCCAGACCCTTGGTGCTCTCAGAGACTGAACTAGCAACCAAAGAACATACATGGGCTGGACCTATACCTCCCCACACATATATAGCAGATGTAGCTTGGTCTTCATGTGAGTCTCCAACAACTGGAAAGGGGGCTATCCTGAAAACTATTGCCTGATATGGTATATGTTCTTCTAGCTAGGCTGCCTCACCTAGCTGCTCCCTCAATCTCCGTTTCATCTTCCTCAATGGGAGAGGACTTGCCTAGCCTCCCAGATACTTGAAGTGCCAAGGTGGATACCTAGGCTATTGGCTATTGGGGGTCAGGGGGTGGCATCGACTCAGAGGAGAAAGGGAAGGGAGATGGGGGAAGGATTTTAAAAGGGGGTAACTGGGAGGGGCAGTGAGTGAGATGCAAAGTGAATAAGTAAAAATGTAAAACAATTTTTTTAAAAAAATTATGGAAAATAAAGTTATTCACAAAGCCTAAGTAACATTAGCATACAGAATATAAAATCAATTCCCAAAGCCCACACCCAGGGACATACTTCCTCCACAAGATTGCACCTCCTAAAGGTTCCATAACCTTCCAAGAAAATACTACCATCTGGGGACCACATGTTTAAATGCATGAGCCATTGGGGGGGGGACATATTTTTTAATCAAAACACTTCACAGACTTCTGTTAAAGATACATATTTTGAACAGTACAATATTCACTGAAAAGTGAAGAGGCATAGATAATTGAAAGCCAATGACAACTGATACTATGCCGTTTGGTACCAAGAAATTTATGAGTAAAGGTTCCAAGAACCAACTGCAATGGGGGAATGGGCCCAGCCCTCCCTCTTGGTCCTAGATTGTCCCAGAACAAAAATGAGAGAGGCCCAAAGAGACAAACTCCAAAACAACAAAAGGCTCCTCAGGGTTTTTTTGGTTTTTGGTTTTTGGTTTTTGGTTTTTGGTTTTTGGTTTTTCTTTTATTTCTGTCTGAATTCCTGGTCAGACTATCATTAGCATCTTCAAGGCTTGGTTCAGATATTCCTCTTTCTCATCATCTAAAACTAAAAGCAACTGTTGACTAGTGCCTCTAAATCTCTCTGACTCCCAAGTAGCCTCAACTGTTTATAAAAGCCTTCATTCAAGATAGATGGATCTCACCATCAGGCTGGAAACATGAAGAGCTATAAAAAGGTTTTTACAGGCTTTTTTTTTTTTCATTTCTCCTCTCCAATTAATGGCCAGATAATTACTAATCCCCATTCCTCTGGTAAAGAAACTGGTTTAGGTATGTTATAGTAATCCAGTTCAGGTGGCTAGTTGATAGCAGTTGGTATTTTTAATTAATTAAATTAATTAATTAACATCCTGATTGAAGCCCTCTTCTCTCATCTCCTCCTAGTTCCACCATCTCACCTCACTACCCTCCCCTCTGGGTACTAACCCTCACCCCAGCCAGCACATCAAGTTGCAACAGGACTAAGCACATTCTCTCCCACTAAGGCCAGCTAGGGGAAAAGAATACAAACACAGGCATCCAAGTCTAAGTCAGAGACACCTGCTGGTCTAGTTGTTAGAGGACCCACACAAAGACGACGATGCACTTCTGCTATATATGTGTGGGTGGCCTAGGTCCAGTCAATGCACTTTTTGGTTGGGGGTCATGCTCTGTGAGCCTCCACCGGTCTAGGTTTCTTGGCTCTGTAAGTCTTCTTGCAGTGTCAATAGTATATGTTCTTATCCCCTTCAGTTTCCTCAATCCTTCCCTTGACTCTTATAAGACTCCCTGAGTTCTGCGTAATGTTTGGCTGTGGGTTTCATTAATAGTGTTATGGGTTGACTCTCTTCCATGGAATGGGTCTCAAGTTGGGGCAGCCATTGGTTGGCTGCTCCCTCAAATTCTGCTCCATCTTTATCCTACACATCTTGTAGGCAGGGCTAATTTTGGGGTTTGTGGGTGGGTTGCTGTCCACTTTCCTCCACTGGAAGTCCTCCCTGGCTACAAAAGATGGCCACTTCAGACTCCATATTCCCAGCTGCTAGGAGTCTCAGCTAGAATCACTCTAATATCCTTCCAGGAGCCTCCCCATCCCAGGTCTCCTGCTTGTTTCAGAGAAATACCTCACCAATCCCCCTTCTTTCTCCCAGCCTTCTCACTATTGCACACCCCGCACCTGATACCCACCCTACTCCCTACTCCCCTTCACCACTCTCTTCCACCCACTTCCATCAGTTCATCCACCTTCCACGTCTATTTTACTTCCTCTTCTGAGTGAGATTCAAACATCTTCCCTTGGCCCCTCCTTGTTACATAGCATCTTTGAGTCTGTGGATAGTAGCATAGTTATTCTGTACTTTATGGCTACTATCCACTTATAAGTGAGTACATACCTTATCTGTCTTTGGGTCTAGGTTGCCTCACTCAGAATGATCTTTTCTAGTTTTATCCATTTGCCTGCAAATTTCAGCATGTCCTTTATTATAGTATTCCATTGTATTGTAAGAACTAAATGTAAATCTAGAGTTATATAGATTTGTTCCTTTTGCAATTTCACTTTATTATGTATGTGAATGTATGTGTTTGTGGGAAACTGTGTGCCGCAGGATGTATGTAGAAGTCAGAGGGCAACTTTGGAAGTGTGTTTGAAAGGAATAGAAACTTTTTGAGACCCCTAGCAGATAGAATGGAACCTAAGACTCGTAGCAGATAAAGTGGAGGCAGGCCGGCTATGTTCCAGGAACTTAACAGACCACAAAAGGCGGAACCAAGAATGCAGGTCAGCCAGTTCATGAGCTCTAGGTTCTAAGAACTGGGTAGCCACAAATTAGATAGTTGAGCAAGATTAAATTCCTGAGAAAAGCATATACAGGGTGTTCCCCATATGACTGACTAAATGATAGGTTGGTACTTTCCACTGATAATCCCCCTCACTCCCCTTGGTTTGTGGTTTTTTTCCTTTAAATACCCCTCACATTCTGCTCTTGGGGTCAACACTCCTCATTATGAGTCTCAATCTCAGCTAGCTGATTCCCAAAATAAAGCCTCTTGCTGTTTGCATCGAGATTAGTGTCTTGCGAGTTATTGGGTGGCCGTGATATCCCGAGACTAGAGTAAGGGTCTCCCTCTTGGGGGTCTTTCAGTTTAAATGAATCACATTTTATTTATACATTTTTTGTTAAGGGGTGTTGTATTAATTATGAACACTACTCAAATTGCCCCACCAGCAGCAACACATGTTCCACACTACTCACCAAAATGCTCTGGATTCTCAAATGAAAGATACATAAATTCAGCCTTATTTTTAATATGAGCTAAGAAGCACAGTAGCTGAGCCACTCCCAAACTTTCACATTGCTAATGCCTCCCCTATGACATTCTTGAATTATTACTTACTAAAATCTATATTCCATCTTTGCTATTCCAGACTCAATTGACGGAGGGGCCTCCAGGGCCACTCTTCCCAGGCTCTTACATGGTTGTATGCTTTCTTTTCTGCTGCTTTCAAACCTGATCCTTCTGCTTACCTGGCATGGAGGTTCAAAATCCTTCTTCCTCCCTGAGTTCCCTTGCCCAGGAAATCTAAACTCCTGCCTCTGTTTCCCTGTTCAGCCATTGGCCACTGGCAACTTTATTTACCAATTAGAACCAGCTAGGAGCAGGGACCACCTTGTCTCACACACAGATGTGTGAATTCCCGTGTAATTTGTAAACCCAATGATCATAATATAAGCAATAAACCAAATCCACAACAGAGGGGCATCTAGGTTGTTTCCAGTTTCTGGCTATTAAAAATAAAGCTGTTACGAACATAGTTGCTTTGTGGTATGGTATTCATAGCAAGTGGCCTTGTGGTATGGTGGGGCATCTTTTGGGTATATGACCAGGAGTGATATAACTGAGTCTTGAGGTAGAACTCTTCCTGATTTTCTTAGAAACTGCCAGATTGATTTCCAGAGTGGTTGTACACATTTGCACTCCCAACTACAATGGAGGAGTGTTCTGGTTGTTCCACATCCTTGCCAGCATGCGCTGTCATTTCAGTTTTTGATCTCAGCCATTCTGATGGGTATAAGATGGAATCTTGGTCATTTTGATTTGCGTTTTCCTAATAACTAAGGACATTGAACATTTTTTAAAATGTTTCTTGCCCATTAGAGATTCTTCTGTTCTAAGTCCTACATGGCCTGGAAGGGACAGTGTGACACAGTTACTCACCCCTGGAATAGAGACAGCAGGATGTGGCCCCTACAAGTGCTGACTATTGTTCTGGGCATAAGGCTTGTTTATATAATAATGTACATGATTTACTTAATGTTACTCCTTCAGGAAATATTCTCCCTGCCAAGTTTAATGATTCCATGATAATTAGAAACACTACAAGCCTGGGAAGCATAGGTGTGTGAATGTCCTCAGCAAAATAGTACATGCTGTGACCTTCAGGACAGCCCTTAAGGCTGTGGAAAGGAACTCTGACAAACATAAATTCAAGAATATATACATTTTCAACTATTTGAAATATAAGAATGCAATAGGAATTATATGAGGGGCTTCATGGGTCTAAAAGAGCAGAGTTATACTAAGGGCCAACTTGTCAGAAAGATATTAAGGAAGGAGGTAATGAGATTTCTGGAGTGGTAATCATAAGGCAAGATCCCACTCAACTAAGTTTATTGCTTGCCCTTTCAAAGACAGGCAGATTAGGCCCAGACAGGGTGGAAATGGTGATCTCAGAGCTGGATTCTACCCAGCTAACTTATTGTCTGTGCTTACAAAGGCAGGCAGATCTTTGAATTTATTGCTAAGAAAAAAAAAAAGTACTTGTCTTTTTCTAAGAATCACCAGGTTAAGGACATAAAATGCTGATTTATGGGGTCATCAAAAGGGAACCTATGGTAAATGATTGAATCAATACTTAATTTCAATCTGCAAGAAGTGAACTAGAAAGGAGCATAGCAGTATAGCAGTTTTCATTTTGAAATTTGTCTGATGGGTTCTCTGACTTTGGTGAGAAAACTCAAGAATATTTTTCTAGCAACTTTTCTGATTTTCAATTGGAAAACCCATGAGCGATTCAGAAAGCTTTTAGAATTTTTTCTAGCAACCAGAGAGCTGGGTACAGATCCATCTTGTTCAGACTTCAGGGCTGTCATCTTGTACCCATGATTAACTTTGAGTCCTTCTTTCGCTGCTACCTTCCTCAGGACCTGCAACCAAACCAAGGCTGGTCCTTGACACCTCTGTTTACAGTTCTTTTTAGCACTGTACCACATATTTTAATTGGGTTAATTTGTTTGTTGGTGTCTACACTCTTGAGTTCTTTATGTATTGTGGATATTAGCCCTCTGTCAGATGTAAGGTTCATGAGTATCTTTTCCTAGTCTGTAAGCTGCTGTTTTGTCCTACTGACAGTGTCCTTTGCTTTACAGAAGCTTTTCACTTTCATGAGGTCCCATTTTGTCAGTTGTTGATCTTAGAGCCTGAGCTATTGGTGTTCTGTTCAGGAAGTTATTTCCTATATCAATGTGTTCAAGTCTATTTCACACAATCTTTTTAGTATGTGTAGTTTTATGTCTTTAATCAACTTGAACTTGAGTTTTGTGCAGGGTGATAAATATGGATCTATTTATATTTTTCTAATTCAGACATCCAGTTAGACCAGCACCATTCATTGAAGATGCTTTCTTTTGTTCATTGCATGGTTTATTTGACAAAAATCAAGTGTCCCGTAGATTTGTAGATTTATTTCTAGATCTTTGATTTTATACTATCCATCAACTTATCTGTTTTTATGTTAATATCATGTGGTTTTTAATACTATTGCTCTGTAGGAGAGCTTAAAATCAGGGATGGTGATACTTCTAGAAGTTCTTTTTATTATTGTTAAATTATTTTATTTATTTACATCTCAAATATTGCCCTCCTTCCTGGCCCCCTCCCAAGAAGTTCTTTTATTATACAGGATTGTTTTCACTATCCTGGAGTTTGTATTTTTCCATATGAAGTTGAGACTTCTTTCAAGGTTTATAAAGAACTTTGTTGGATTGTGATGGAAGTTGCATTGAATTTGTAGATTGCTTTTAATAACATGGCTCATTTTTACTGTTAATCTTGCTTATACATGAATATGGAAGATCTTTCTATCTTCTGATATCATCTTCATTTTCTTTCTTCAGACACTTGAAGTTCTTGTCATGCGGGTCTTTAATTTGCTTAGTCAGAGTTACACCAAGATATTTTATATTATTTCTGTCTATTGTGAGAAGTGTTGTTTCCCTAAATTCTTTCTCAGCCCATTTATTATTTGTATGCTACTGGTTTTTTATAATTAAATTTGTATATCCTGCAACTTTGTTGAAGGTATTTATATGCTGTAGATGTTCTCTGGTAGAATTTTGGGGTTCAACTTATATATAATATCATATGGTCTGCCAATAGAGATAGTTTGATTTCTTCCTTTCCAATTTGTATTCTCTTGATCTCCACTAGTTGTCTTATTGCTTTATGTAGATCTCCAAACACTATATTGAATAGATGGGGAGACAGTGGCAGCCTTGTCTTATCACCGTTAGTTTCATTATTTAAGCAATGTTTCTTTTATGAATGTGGATGCTCTTGCGTTTGGAGAATAGCTGTTCAAAACTCAAACATCATCTTGGTGGATTTGACATTTGATGAGTATGAAGTGCCCTTCTCCATCTTTTGTGATTAACTTTGGTTTAAAGTCACTTTTATGAGATATCAGAATGGCTTCTCCAGCTTTGCTCCTTGGGTCTGTTTACTTGGAAAACCTTTTTCCAGCTCTTTACTCTGAGGTAATACCTGTCTTTGTTGCTGAGGTAAATTTCCTGTATGCAGCAGAATCATGGGTATTGTTTTCACATCCTTTCTGTTAGCCTGTGTCTTTTTCTTGGGAAATTGAGTTCATTAATGTTGAAAATATTAATGACCAATGATTTTTAATTCCTTAATTTTTTTATTTTGCTAGTTGTGGTAGTCAGGGGGGAGGCTTGGGGGCTTGTGTTTGTTGGTGTGCTTCCTTTTTTTTTGGCATGTGTTTATTTATTCCTTGTGTTTTCCTGAGTGTATTCATCTCCTTGGGTTAAAGTTTTCATCTAATATCTTCTGTAGAGCTGGATTTGTAAATAAATAGTTTAAATTTGGCTTTATCATGGAATATCTTGTTTTCTCCATCTATGGTGATTAAATGTTTTCCTCAGTATAATAGTCTAGGCTGACATCTGTGATCTCTTAAAGTCTGCAAGATATCTGCCCAGGCTTTTGGAGTCTCTACTGAGAAGTCAGGTGTAATTCTGATAGGTCTGCCTTACTCAGTCTTTTTCCCTTGTAGCTTTTAATAATCTTTCTTTGTTCTATTAATTTAGTGTTTTGATTTTTATGTACCAGAAGGAGTGTCTTTTCTGGGCCAATCTATATTCTGTGTTCTGTAAGTTTCTTGTATGTTTAGGCATCTCTTTAAAGAAAGAGAATTGGGAAAGTTTTCTTCTATGATTTTGTTAAAAATATTTTCTGGGCCCTGGAACTGGGAGATTTCACTTTCTATTCCTGCTATTCTTAGGTTTAGTCATTTCATAATGTTCCAGATTTGTTAGATATTTTGTTTCAGGAAAATTTTAGTTTTAGCATTTTCTTTGACTGGTGTATCAATTTCTTTAACTGTATATTCTACACCTGATAGTCTCTCTTCCATCTGTTGTATTCTGTTGGTGATGCTTGCATCTATACTTTCTGTTCTCTTTCCTATGTCATGTTTTCCATTTCTAGGATTCCCTCAGTTTGAGTTTTATTATTGCTTCTATTTCCATTTTCATTTCTTAAACAGTCTTATTCATTTTCCTCACCTATTTGCTTGTATTTTTCTGAATTTCTTAAGGAATTTATTAATTTTCTCTTTGAAGGCCTCTATCGTGTTTATAAGATTTGATTTAAGGTCATCTTCTTGTGCTTTAGCTCTGTTAGTAGATTCAGGGCTTGCTATTAGAGGATAGCTGGGCTCTGGTAGTGCCATATTGCTCTGGGGCTTGTTGATTGTGTTCTTATGCTAGCCTTGAGCCCTCTGGTTATCCTTGGGGTTGGCTGGGTGTTCTTGATCCTAACAGGACTCCTCCAGGAAACAGGCAAAATCTACAGCTTGACAATGGAGCTCAAGGAATAGCATGCAGCTCATCTCTGGGGCTCTATTCAAGGCGTACCTCACATGCAGCAGACTGGTGGGTCGGAGTCTAACCTAGATGTTCCTGGGGCCTGGCAGTCCTCCTCAGAAGAGAAGCCATTGAGTTCAGGAGATAGCTATCTGTGTCTTAAGTAGACCCAGCAGGCAGGGGATAGTTTGAGGGATCTAACCTGGATATTCTTTGGATCCAACAGACCTCCTTGGTTGGGAATTTGATGAATCTGTTGTGGCAATAATGGAAGGGCAGTATGCAGCTCACCTCTGCTGGCTGCGACCCAGGTGTCCACTCTTTCTGTTATTCTCAGACGGCATCTTTAAAATGCTCCTTTACACAAATTCATGATATACAAGTTGCAAGTGTTGATTCATCTGTTTCTTTTCATGATCATGGATATTGAACTCATGATCTTACGTATATTTTATCATATAGGCATGAGGTCTACCTCTGGGCCACATTCTAAACTCTAAGTTATAAATTTAGTGATAGCATGCATTAGGTCTCTTTCTAGTCCAAGATAATCCATGGGAGCCAACCTGATAGGCCAGCTATCCCCAGACTACCATGCTACAATGCCTAGTATTTTTCATAAGGAGGCTGGGGTGGGACTCAGGTTCTTATTCTTGCAAGGGAAGTGCTTTACTCACTGACCCATCTTCCTAGCCCCTTGAAGAACATCTTGATAGTGGATAAGTCAAATTGTATTTCAGCCTTTATGAAAGGAAAAAATCCTAAAGTTCCCATTTTCATCCTTGTTGGCTTAAATAAAAGCTACTGGGTCAGCAGAAATTGTCTAATTGCAAAAAGTTTCCTGTGGAACATCAAGGGACCCATTATTCTGTTGGAATTCTGTTCCCTGCTCTGAGAATAGAGAAGCAGCAGCTCCACAGGGCTGCATAAATGTTTTCCATTTCTCTTCTCTATTTGAAAATTAAATTTAATTATTCTTCAACATGTCAAAGGCACTCATCGCATGAGTGCTCAGCAGAAACTGTGAAGAAGATTTGATTTGGAAATACTTGTTTCCACAAACCTTCCTGAACTTGGAGAAGGATGCACTATTTGTATTGATGCTCGCAGAAGCCTACTGGACTAACTGAGAAATGCCTTTTGAGACACAAAAGCTGCAAAACACACTGCTCTTATTAATTCCACCACATCATAAATCCAAAAACATGAAAGCTTGTTTGCAGGAAGTAGCTGTCAGGAAATGATGACTACCTAAAAGAAAGCAATAATGTTCAGAGCTCAGACCAAGTTTATCAAATCTCATAGAATGACTTCTGGATTAGTCTTTTAATGCTGATAAGCAAAACCACAGTTGGGTCAAGTACTTAGGCTATTTTGAATATGTTCCAGGTAAGGCTATTTTGAAAATGTTCCAGGTAATAACAGAAAAACAAAGCACAAGCAGTTGATTTGAGACTAGGTGATTCAGACAACAAATGAAATGTAGAGGAAAAGAAACAAACAAAAACAAATGCAGAACTAAGTGCTGTGGGAGACAGTCCACATAGACCTCACTGTCAAATGCTATGTATCCGTGTAAATCACCACTCAGAAATTTGCTCATAGGAAATAAGCAAATAACATCAGCATTAATGGATGGTCCTGGGGGTTAAATGTAATCAACTATGTAGGTTACATGTAAGATTCTATGCACCATGGCCTTGAGTTTGGCAGTTTGGCTGTAGTTCTTGGTAGCACAGAAATAAGTCACATAAGAGCAACTTCTAGAAACAGTGTCAGCAAAGTCAAACAGGATTCTTTCAGTCCATGTCTAACTGAGGATTCGTCAAAAAACTCCACATGCAGATAGGAATGAGGAACTGAGAGACACAGGCTTGTGGGCTTTGAGATAGAGTTATTATAAAGAGTTAGGAAAAAAAATAGCATTCAAACCCAACCAAAGAATTTTGAATAAGGACAAGAGCAATATACTTCCACACCATTCTTTCAGAGATATTTAAAAAGTTTAGGGAAATTTAAGAATTTAATTTGGATTAACAACAGAGTCCATGAAGGACATGTTCTGTGAAAAGACTCCAGGAAAAGTGAATTTGGCTTTCTTCAAATATTTCTGTAGTGACAGCTGCAAGATTTCAGGAATGAGATGCTCATCCTGATAATAATGAGTATAATTATTCTTGATAGTCACTATGCCATAGCCAAAGTGACATTCCTCACCAGTGTCCTGTTGGAGCCCCTCACAGCCCTGTGAGGAGTCAAGCGTAATCATGTTGTCTTCTTCTTACAAAGAAGAGAAGCAAACCTTAGAGATGTTGTAAAGTTTGCCAGGCTCACATGGACAGAAGGACAGCAAAGGGGGCAACACTTAACGACCACTAAGCTAGTTTCCCAGCACCCCACGTTGTTATTTCTAAACTTTCCAGAATAAATTTTATTTATATAATTTTAATTGTGTCTGTGCATGTGCACACAAGTTCGTGTGCTGGGATATGTGTATATAAGTGCAGATGACCAAAGAGGCAAGAAGAGGGTATTTGATTATCCTAGAGCTGGAGTTATAGGTGATTGTGAGCCACCTTATGTGAATGTTGCAAACTAAACTCAGGCCATCTGCAAAAGTAATATGCACCTCTGAGCTTTTCTCCAGCCCAATTTCTGAGTTTTACAATTTGTACTAAATATCTCCTTTTCTTTGACTCTCCATTTATCATAAAAATATCTTTAATAAATAGAAATGTTTGTATTTTGTACTGATAACAAAGAAGGTCCTTGGGCTATCAGTTGCTTCTTTGAAATCTCATCAATACATCTATTGTTGACTTTCTAACAAGATTAAGTTTCCCATAAGCCACATGCCAAAGTGTTAAGAGTAATTACATGTAATGACTCTTTCTACTAATACTACTGCTGCATTAACCCCACAGTGTTTCAGAAGCTGAAAGTTCAGCAAGGCATGCCACAAGACTTTAAAGGTGAAATTATGCCACTCTGGAAAAAATGTAAGGCATGTGCCATCTACCCACATATCAGGACCACCTTTTCATACTCTGAGAACCTTGATAACAATTTTCTGAGACCATCCATGTATTAGCAACAGTTAATAGATCTGTGGGCTTGCATTCCTGGCTCTCAAAATGTATCTGGAGATTAAAAATACAGACACACATGCATACTTGCATCTATATCATATCTATATATTTACATATTGCATATTACACATATAATATTTTATATATTCTATTATAAATTATACCTCATATAATATAGATAATTATATGTATATTATCTATAGTCATATATCACAGATTTTCAGGTTGGCTAATAAACTAATATACCTGCCAACTTAGAAAAGAAGAAAAGGAGAGTTGATTACAAACCAGAGTATGTTTATTATCTGGAGACAGCTATGCTGGTAAAACAACCTAGAAGGTTGGACTACTTTGTGTCTTATGTTTAGGTGACCTTAATGTTGCACCTGTATTTGCTTATTTTGTTAGTGAATATTTAGCATATTTTATTTTTCTAAAAATGTATTTTTATTCATCAACAAGAATACGTTTAGAATTTTAACATAGACACTTAGCATTGTAAATCCCTTTGTCGGTTTTCCCAGCTTTTACTGAAGGTGGAACTCCTTCTCTTGTATCATTTCACATAATAAAAGCTTCCCAAGAGTCTCAGAACACGTGCCAATATGATCCGTGGTATGCCTGTGTGCCATTTTAAATGCCGATATAATGTATAAATATATAAACTCATATATTGAGTTAAAAGCAATTTTAAAAATTTGCTTGATTTAAGATTGGCCTAAGTTCTCATTTCACAGGTCTGAGAATAAGGGCTCAAGATGTCAGGTGACTTACCAAAGATTATATAACTGATCAACCAGAATCAGCTTCAAGCCAGATTTCCCCTCTTCTGTTTATATAAAACACTACAAATTTGAATGTTAGTGCTTTTGTAATGATAATTAGCAGTAAACACAAAAGTCCTTTATTTATTTTCACAATAAACTGGCAGAGATTCTTTCAGTGGTGTGTGTGTGTGTCTGAGTTCACACTCAGAGCCCAGCAGAGTGCAGTGGGAGCCTTCTTCTGTTTGGTGTTGGACTTATTCCCTCTGAGACATCACTTATTACTGAACCTGAAGCATCTCACCCCTTTTATTTTCTGCTAGGATGCCTGTCCAGTAATCCTCAGTAATCGTCACATCTCTGATGGTCTCTACAGTGCTGGGTTTACAGATCTATGTAGGTGCACCAGTCATGTATATGGTGTTTCGATCCGAACTCATATCCTTGTGGTTGTGAAGAAAGTATTCTTGTCCACTTAACTATCTTCCCTGCCTCTAGCGTTTCTTTTAGTAACCACTGACTTTCTTTGCATATTATTCAGCAGCTGACTACTAATCTGCATCTGAGTGGTGCCTTGGCTGTACTTATAACTCATAAATGGTCTAGCATTTTATCTAGATAGGGACAACCACTTGGGGAGTCAACAATAATTTGTCTTTTAGGAATGAAAATGAAATAAAAAGATTTTCACCCTTTTGTTCTATATCACAAAATGTAGAACAAATTATTCTATTAGTTTAAATCATCCCAGCCCTGATAACAATGTAGTGTCTATAGTGAATGGGTGAGTTAAGAGTTTGCCAGCAGTGCAGTAGCACGTACGCGCGCGCACACACACACACACACACACACACACACACACACACACACACTCCTCAGCAGAATGTATATAGGATTCAAAACACTTTCAAAGCAGAGGTCTGTGGCAGCTACACTCTCCTAGTGCATTATAAATATGCAATCTTTCTTTTAAAATGGTGTGTGCCTGACATCAATTTGTTTCAGAGCAAAATATCACAGCCATGGTCCAGCTATCCATCTCCTTCCTATAAGAAGAAAATGAAACAAAACAGGACAGAAAGGCTCTTGAGACTCACAGAGGACACTCCTCTCTGGCCTTCCATTAAAAACCAATAAGAACGATCTAATGATAGGGCAGATGCAAGCTTGTTCTTTTCTTTGGGGTTTACTTTAGTTCTTTTCCTCAAATGTTCTTCTTGCTCATTATTTAATTGTCCTAATAAGATGAATGCATTTTCCTAGGCAGATTAGAATAAAGACATATAAACTTTGTCTTCAAATGTTCATTGCCTTAAAACAGAGGACAAACAATACTCACTCTATGTCCCTAGAGTCAACAACTCCGACCCCCAGAGACCCGGGCCTCAGCTGTGTTCTGTGTCACATCCTGTCCATTGAGGGCTTATCTTGCTTTAACATGGTCATGTCACATGGTCTGTTTATGAATTATCTATGGGGAAAAGAAGTGTAGACTTTCACAGCTTGAATCCAAAATGCAAGCTAATTGTTATATATCAATATCTACTATGGTTTAAAATATGTTCCAAAGTATACACCAGTTAGCTGTTATGTTAACCTTGGGAAGAAACAAATGTCTTGATTTTAAGAGGGTTTTGTAAAAGGATTATTTTTAAGATATAGAGAAATTTCACACAAAGAAGCCCCCGTACAGTCCATACAGCTACAATTACAACCACTTCTACGGTTCTTTCATCCATACCAACCCAACAATTTCCTTCCTTATTTTATAGAAAGGAGACACTGGATCACTTCAAACAAATTCCAAGGATTAAATTGTGCTTTGTATACAGTGGGACTTCCTATCCTTTTATTTAGCATTGTTTCTGTGCCCATGGCAACCCAAGCCCCAGCCACACACATTCATTTACAATAAGGTGATTTTTCTTTATGAACAGGGACCACAAGGTACGCTCTGATTTTCTTCTTTTAGTAATATCAATGTTCTCTCTCTCTCTCTCTCTCTCTCTCTCTCTCTCTCACACACACACACACACACACACACACACACACACACTGCTATTTATTTTGAGAAAATACTGTAGACTTCTCCACTTTCTGATTTATTACTGTCTTAATGCAAATTACCATATTCTTTTGTCTCTTTAAAGGAACAGCATATCTGTAGGCTTGTAAATCGGCTTTGTTCGGAAATATCTCATTGCTCAATTTCTGTAGCTTTCCATCAGGTAGTATCTTATCTGTGTGTTCTAGATTTAGCAACATTATGATTAATTGGAGGGCTCAGGTGGTGTCAGCTCAGATCCATCCATTATAACTTCCCATTAGCAATTCACCTCATGATTTCTGGGGTCACTGTTGGTTGCTGCCTAGATCCATTATCTCATTAAGAACTGTAATAGTGCAATTTTCAGATTCACTGTGATACCTTTATTTAAAAATTATGTTTTGTTTAGTATGCATTTGGTTTTACTAAAATACGGCTCCTATAGGAAGGGAGAAGGCTATATCCTTTACCGGGATCCATTTTGAGAACAATGAGTCTCTGGCCTGTCTTGGATTTATGCCAGGTTTCCATGCATTTAGAACATAATATTTTCTTCTCCATGAATGTTAATCACATATGTTTCCTCTTCAATAGGATCTTGACTGGTCTTTAAAAGTAAACAAAAGGAACGTCTCTTAAATCTCAAATTTCCTTGAGTCCACAAATCTGGACTCGGCTAAAACTGTCCTGTTTCATTAGTCAGTCTGGGAAAGAAGCCATGTTAAATTCTACAATGAGTGGAAATGTAATACAGTCAGTTACAGAGTGACAGGAGAGGTAAGGACATTTTTAAAAGCTGGGGTGAGGTGGGGGTGGAGGGAGGTGACTCTAAGAAACTACCCACCAGGCTGAAGGATCAAAGAAAGAACACTTGGTGTGTGTGTGCTCACAGTGTTTCCCCAAGGCAGTGTAAGCATCTGTGAGCAGCTCTAGAAGCAGCATGGCTGCTCAGGAGTGAGCCTGGAATTCGCATGCGCATGTGAGTCTCAGTTCTCAGAAGACCTAGTCACAGACTAGCTGCCTGCACTTAAGGGGAAAACATAACACTCCCTTCTGCTCTCTCTGCTGGGAGTACTTTGTCTGGTAGATCTGGAACCTGCACATTTCCTCCACAGCTGTCACTGTCAGAAGTGCCACCACATCAAACATAGGAAGAAAAATGACTTCTCCTCCTTTCACTCTATCTAATCGCCCACTGTGCTTTCTGCTGACAGCACCTAACCAGAGGAACCAGGCTGACTAGGAAGTCTGTGATATTTCAGGCCTCTGTCCCCCAGCAATCTCAGCAGAGCATGAAAGGACAAGATGGTGTTGACATCAGACAGACAAATGACCACGTGTACTTCTTTCAGTAAGACCATCGTTGCTCAGAGAGCCAACTCCTCTACTTCTGCAAAACTATGCAGTATCTATAGCTGCAGAGTATTCAAATAAATCCTGTGGCTTTTGGTGTGTGCCAAGCCATAAATAGGAAGTGGTGTGTGTGTGTCTACTTTAATACTGGCTCAATATCATGAGCTGTAAACATACATAAATCCTGTCATCCTGGCATCAGTTCAGTTGAGTGATCAAGCTCTATGGATACCAAAAGGAAGTGGAGAATGTCATTTAGACAGTATATCAGGATCCAGGCTGAAGTCTTCCCATGCACCATGATGAGCGTATTCTCATCCTAGTCAGGCTGTAAACATGAGAAGTCCACAAGACAGCCCTCAAAAGTCCCTCAGATCATCTCGGATGCTCACCTGCACACCAGAAAGCTTTGCCTCTAAGACACCACAGAGTGGCTTCTCCTTATTCTACCTGGAGCAAGACCAGGAGTGTTTTGTCTTTTCCCCCAAACAATTCAAAATTTTACCATTACAGGAGAGTTGGCTGAGCGGTTAAGAGCACTGACTGTTCTTCCAGAGATCCTGAGTTTAATTCCCAGCAACCACATGGCAGCTCACAGCCATCTGTAATGGGATCCAAAGTACTCTTCTAGTGTGTGTCTGAAGACAGTTACAGTGTGCTCATATAAATAAAAATAAGTAAATCTTTTTTTAAAAATAATTACCATTACACGTTTCCCAAATGCCTGTAAAATAGACAATTCAGGGCTTACATTTGTCATTTGTAATTATTTTTAAAAATCTTAATTTGATTTTTAACCAAATATAACCATGTAATATTTGTCCATGCTTAACGGGACACAGATTGAAAATTCACTAAATGAGGATTGTTTTTAAAAATATAACTTTACATTTGCTACAGATCTTCTTTCTTTTATCCAGTATTTTATTTATTTACATTTCAAATGTTATCCCCTTCCCTAGTTCCTC
>JANHMN010000001.1:111563477-111612160 GCA_030674055.1 Rhabdomys pumilio
TTAAATTACATGAAAGTATTAAGGTCAGTTCTAGGTTGAGGAACTAGCAAAGCAATAGATGCAAATAGTGAAGGAACAAGCAAGACAATAAACTCAGATAGTCAAAGAACATGCATGACAATAAACAGAGTCCCATGATCACTCCTGTGATCACTATTTCTAAGTACTTAATCAGGATGACCAAAATATCAGAGCCTACTTCCCTGTCCTAGCCCAAAGTCATTTTCATGCCTAAAGCCTACTTCTTTGTTCTAGCTTAAGATTTAGATTCCTGTCTGTAATTACTTCTTTGTTCTAGCCTAGGATTTATTATTTCAGCCCTTTAACCTGATTAGCTGTAAAATCTATTTTTCCACTATTGTCACACATGTATAGTATTAGTACTTATAATTCTGGATGGTTGAAACTACACATAGTCACTACCGATGGTGAAGTATCTCCCTGCATCTGGGTACTATCCTTCATTCCTTCCACTACAGTCAGTTCTGTGGGCGTATAAAAACATATCTTATTCCTATTTCTCTTGGTTTGCACCTAGCTTTTTGTCTCTTAAAAACTGCCTTCATCTTTCACTTGTAATAAAACATAATGATGAAGACAACTTATAAAAGAAAGCATTTATTTGGGGCTTACAGTCCAGATGGCTAGAGTCCATGACTACCATGGTGAGGAACATGGCAGCAGGCAGGCAGGAATAGCACTGGAGTGGTGGCTAAGAGCTCATAAACTGAGACACAATCAGAAGCCAAAGAGTAGCACTGGGAATGATGTGGTACTTTGAAAACTCAAAACCCTCCTCTAATGACACCTTCCCCAACAAGGTCACACTGCAGAAGTCTGGTCTGTTGCCATGTATTGTGATGCTAAATACTGTCCCAAGATCTGCGTGCATAGATATAGCCCTAGAATAAAAACTACTGAGTCAAAAGTTAAATCAGTTTTAATTTTGATGGCCAGTTTTCACTCCATGAGACAACCTGAACTCCTACAGTGGTGACTGGGATGATGTTTTCCAATATTTTTACTGTTATTACAGGGTAGAACTACAATATAAATATCATATAAATGATATATGGTAAAGTATTATCCTTGCTATGGTTTGAATCTGACATATCTCCTGTATGTTTTGAGTGTCTGGTCCCCAGCTTGGGGTGCTAATTTGAAGGCTGTGGAACCTCTGAAAGGTGAAACCTGGATTGTGGAAGTAGATCACCCAGGGTGAATCTCTGAGAGTGACGCCTGTCTCCTGGTCCTATCCGGCTTTCTCTGCTTCTCAAAGGACTCTATCTTAGTTACTTTCCTGTTGCTGTGACAAAATATTCTGACAAAAGCAATTTAGGAAGAAAGAGTTTATTTCAATTTGCAGTTTAAGATCACAGTTTATCATGTTGAGGAATGTCACAAGAGTAGAAGTTTGGGTCAGCTGGTCACATAACATCTGTAGTTAAGAAACAGAAACCAGTGAATGCTAGTGCTCAGCTCACTTTCATCTGTATGTCGCCCAAGGCCCTAGGGAATGGTGCTGCCCACCATGGATGGGTCTTCCAACACAAATCAACATAATCAACATTATCTCCCAGGTTTACCCAAAGGCCCATTTCCTAGGTGATTCTAGACCTCACCAAGTTGACAGTTACAGGTATCAAAGTGAATAAGATGCAAATTCCCAAGGCCACAGCATCCACCAGTGTTTCCACAGCATGATGGGTTGAAATTTAACAAAACCAATAGCCAACATAAATTGTTCTCAGAAGATATGTTAGATCTCTTCAACATGTTAGAGCTTTTAGACATGTTAGATTTGTAAGATATCATTGCAATGACTCAGAATAACTGGCATATCTTTTATTTTCCTCTTTGTAGATTACCAGGTCTTTTTCTTATTAATTTAAATAGTTTTATACTTTGGGAAAACCATTCCTTTACTTTCTAGCTAAAGTCAAAATATGTTTCTATTATACAATTTTTCTTTAGTATTTATATTTGATTTCTTGTTATTAAAAAATCATACAAGGTAAATTTATCAAGCCTTTTCCTTTCAGCTTTCTAGCTATCTGCCATGATGAAAATAGCCTCACATAATCTAAGTTTTTTTTTAATTATTTCTCTCAGGGCATTTAAATCTTTATATCTAAATATTTTATCTATCTAGAATTCATCCTATTATAAGACTGAAAATATGGTTCTAATTTTACTGTCTTATGCATCTATTCATTTCCCCTGAAGGTGATCATTGAACAATTCATCTACTATGTGTTAATTTGGGTCAGTTTACAGTGCCTTAATTATATTCTATATAATTATTCTATATATTCTATCTGTGGATCATTTCTTAACTCTGTAGTCTGTTCTATTGTTCTGTCCATTTTACATTCCCACACTAGTTTGAATGGTGTTACTTTATATGACTTAGTATTTAGCAAGGCTACTTCACCCGTTGATCTTGTTTAATATTTTAAAGACTGTAGGTCTTCCATGAGTTTGCAAGTGACAGATCTAGGTCATCTACTGAATAGCCGTGTGGTAAGAAGAGCTCTGAATGGATCAGATTCCATGTACATTTGGGACTGTGATCCAGTGCTTAGGCCAGTTGAGGGTGTAGAGAATATCTCAGTAGATTGGTGATCACAAACCACACTGGAAAAGAATGAGAGAGTGCTGAGCAAACACTCTGCATGAGTTTACCCTCAACTCTGTCTCAAAGTGAGAGACACAAGTCAGAGGGTCAGAGAAAAAAAGTGAGTGTAGATAAAAAAAAAAATGGATCTAGCTTGACTCTAGACTAGGGCTGGGGAGATGAGCCTTAAATCACACTGCACTTGTGAAAACAGCCCACGATGAGCTGTCTCTGCACTGCTACGTTCTCATTGGGAGAGCTCCACTCATCTTCTCTAGCTGTCGTGTGTAGGTAACTTAGGTTGACCTTTGGATGCTGAACTTCACAATCTGCTCTGGAAGGATGCAATACAATGAATTCTAAAAACCTTTGTAGAATTCTGGATCCGATCAACTTAGCAAAAAGCCTGCTCTGTTCTTCACTGGGTGGACACCTTCCGCCAGAAACGCAACTCTGTATATACGACGTCTTCCCTTCAATGCCTGCCCAATTCTCTTAGTCTGTACAGTGTGAGTAATAGAAGCCATTGCTTTATCATGTTATAGGGAGGACCTCATGACATCATACTGCTGATCACTTAGTCCAAAGCTCAGTCTTTGGCAGGTCCTCAGTGAAGGTGTCACTCACTCTGAGCATGTTTGTATCATTTGCTACTGTAATAATGAAATCACTGGTGTGAAATATCGAAGTCTTTGTCTTCTGAATTTTACAGAAACAGAGATGTTAGTCATTGCCTTTCTCCATAACTAGGCTGTTACAAAGAGGAAGGTGGAATTTGAGTCCTGTTCTGAATGAATCCTCACAAAGCTCTATATTTGTAGGTCTACATAGAAAACTATTGTGTATTTTCCAAACAGAATAATGACCAATTTGGAGCTTTCTGGTGCCTCTCCTTCTCTTAATCCTGATGATTAAAATGTATTTTAAAATAGCTTTAATAAAAGTCAGCATTAAGCAAAAGACTAATGAAGTGAGCCTCCCATGTTCCTGTGCTTCTTGTTTTGATTACTGCTTTTGTAGGCAATTTTGACTGGGTTCCCTAATCCCAAATTCCCTGTTATAGGCAAAGCAAATGTTTATGTGACCAAAATATGATGATACATTTATTTGTTCATTCAAACATTAAAAGAAAGAAAGAAAGAAAGAAAGAAAGAAAGAAAGAAAGAAAGAAAGAAAGAAAGAAAGAAAGAAAGAAAGGAAGAAAGGAAGAAAACTAGGCATGAAGGCAGATACCTGTAGTGCCAGTTACTTGAAAAGCTGAAGCAAGAGGCTCACGAGTAGAAAATCAGCTGAAGTAATGTCATGAGACCCTAAACACAAAAGCAAAATCAGAAAATGTCAAAGCATGGTTGTGAAGCTGTCCTGATTCATACAAAGATCCTGGCTCTTAGAGAGTGCACAGCCTCCCAGTGAAACCACACAGTGCACTGCTGTGATGTAATCACTGGCAGACTCAAAATAACCTCTGGAAACACCGACTAATGACAGTGGTTTTGTTGCAAGTGACTTTGGCTATGATTTGTTGCCAAGCCTCACATTTAAACCTCTCCAGTCACATACCAGTACACATAAATACGGAGGAAGCTGGGACAGAGACCCAGGCCATTGCTCTGGCTGAGAGTATTGCCTGTGTTAGATGCCTCCTTAATCTGCAATGGAATCAGCAGCCAGAGACTCCCTGCTTCTCTTACAATCTATCACTGCTTGATGCTTTCAGAAAAGAGAAAACTGGCAGCATCCACATCAGAGAATTTGTTAACTTCACACCCTGCAATTTAAGTTTGATGTGCAACGACACAAATATTATTAAATTTCATAGGCTGGCACGAAACCAGCTAGGAAACCTCTCCCTTTAAAAAAAAATAAAAAATAAAAAATAAAAAAGTCTTTCATTCTCCCACCACACCAAAATCACAGCAATTTAATTGAAAGGTGGTCTAGTCAATCTACAGTGGGCCCCTGAGAAATAATGTGTGTAAGTAACTACCACCAAGAGTTTCCCCAAGGAAAAGCTTTCATTAGGGCTGAGAACACGTTCTGATGATTCTAATAATTACCTTGCTGTGAGTGACTGGCTCACCAGCATGTTGACCATGAAGAGCTCTCCTTGCTGTTGCCTTTGTAGCTACGTTCCTTCTACAGGAGACTAGTTGGGACAATGCAGTGAGAACTCCTCCACCTCAGATGTCTATTTCAATGTCCATAAGCCCAAAAATACTCTTCTAGGATGGAATAGGCAAGACCCTAATTTATGCTTTCGTGTCCCTAAGAAGCTTCTCTCCTGGGGCTTTTATCTCATTAGTAAAATGAGGCTGAGGAGTGGGGAAGAAGAATCTTCAGAATTCAAACAGATCCAGGTTCGGATTCTGTCCTAAGCTGTATGGTTTAACTGGAATAATGCAAACTGGCATTACGTGAGTTATTATAAAGACTTAGCAAGGCGGTGGAAGGATACCACTAACCATCATATCCCACACTGAGAAAATGTGAATCTCTATTGTCTATATTCAAATAAATGCTGAGCAGCTAATTTGGGGCTTCTGACCTTTATAGATTGGCTATTTTGATGTCAAAAGTTAATAAGTACTGTATTTCCTTATTCAGACATGGAGTTCACCAAAGGAACATTTCTATATGTAGATACCATGGTGACACTTGTATAGTCCAAAGGAGAAAAGACACTTCAGCCCCTGTGCTGACAAATGGGCAGATAAGAGCCTCCAGTTTTATACCATGATAACTGTATTGCACAGCAAGCACAGAGAATGTGAGAGAAAGGAGCCCTTGATTATGAAAGACATCAAAAATACCACAGGATGAATAGTGTTTGAGCTGGAGTATAAATAAGAAAATAAGGATTACCTCAGGGATGAAATTGAAACATGGGAGACAGGTCAGAGCACGTGCTGGTGTCACAAAACAGGAGAATGAAAACATGTCAAGCAGGTGAGGAAAAGACCCTGTAAGATAGATGGGAGATGAGCTGCAAGGATGAGCCCAGAGCCCTGGCAGCCTTCTAAGCTAGTGACTTTCAGGTTTCCTAGATAGAAAAATCACTTCTGTATCTTTAAAATGTTAAGGCTACATCTAACTATTCTGAATAAAAGTTTGAAATTAATATACATGCACATGATTGTGTATATGGGTGTGTGTGTGTAGGTGTATGTGTATATATGTAGAAGTGAGTGTGTAGAAATGCATATGTATGTGTAGAATGTATGAATACTATGTGTGTTAAGTATGAATGTGTACCTGTGAGTGTGTGTTTGTGTGTAACATGTATGTATGTGCATGTGAATGAATGAAGATGTGGTAAAGTGCATGTGTTATGTGTGCATATATGTGTGTGTATATGTATTTGTGTGTGTATTGCACATGTGTGTATACTTGTGTCTGTGTATATATATGTATGTTACATGTATTTATATATGTATGTGATTGTGTATATATATTATGTATCCTTGCTCCCTTTTGCTATGATAAACACACCATAACAGAAAGAAACCTGAGGAAGAGTTTATTTAACTTATACATCTGGATCATAGTCCACCATTCAGGGAAACCAAGGCAGAAACTCAAGCAGGGAAAGGACAAAAGCAGAGACCATGGAGGAGTGATCTATAATCCAGGGCCATTTTCCCAAGAGTGACACCATGTGCTATGTACTGAGCCCTCCCACATCGAGCATTAATCAAGAAAATTACCTACACACTTACCAACAGGCAATCTGAGGAAAGTACTTTCTCACTTGAGGCTCCCTCTTCCCGGGTGACTCTACCTTATATCTATCAACTCTATCAACTATGTGTGTGTGTACATAAATGTGTGTGTGCATGTGTGTATGTACATATAAGTGTGTGTGTGTGTGTGTGTGTGTGTGTGTGTGTGTGTGAATATGTGCATGTGCACACAGATCTGTGTGTTATTCTATCCAAGTTGTTTTAATAAAGATTTGGTCTTGAGTGTTCCATGTTGGCAAAAGTATAAAGATACTTCACAGAGTAAACAGGAAGAATATACTGGATTTTTTTCCTTTTTCAGTTTGTTTGTCTGTTTTTGTTGTGACAAGACAATTCTGGCTTTGTAATGGAAGTTTAATGAGAAACAAAGTGGAACAGGAAAGAAGTTTGGAGAAGATCTGGGTGACACTGATGAAGACCCAAGCAAGGTAGTGAAAAATACGTGAGTATCACGCCATGTGACTATAACTCAACCATCAGGAGGCTGAGGCAGGTGACTTGTGAGTACAGATCCAGTCTGGGCTACAGAGCAAGTCTCTAACTCAGGAAATAAAAATAATAAAGAAGATATCTGAGGGTAATACAGGAAGTTGACTTAAAATACGTGATTTAGGTTAAATTTGGTTGATTATTTCCTTTCTCGTTTTGTATACAGAGTAGCAATTTTTCTTGTTTGTTTGCTTTCTTAGGAGGAATAAGTTTTAAACTTTTCATATGCAGAATCTAATTGGGTCTAATTGAATATTGAATTGCTACTGAATATTCAATAACAGGAAGTGTCATGTTACATATGCAAATGAAGTCTATGAACTTAGACTGTTTCTTATTGCTGTTTCTGGGATCATCCAAAATGATCACACAGATCATAGGAGTACTAAAGAATGCATTTCAGTATTCACGGAGTACAAATCTTGAGCAAATATCCTTTCCAAAACCTATCTATAAAAAAGCAAGAAAATTGTCATTTTTACTTGAAATGTAATTTATTCCCAATACAGCAAGCATGTTTTTAATTGATGTAACTGTACTATTTGCAGTGGATTGGATATAGTGTGTTTTTAAAGTTTATCTGTTGCAGAATATTGAACAATTTAGTTAAATGAAATTTATTTAGCAATGACAAAATCATTCTCACTTGTAAAGACCTGAAACAAAGGAAAAACTACTAAGAATCTAGGCAGTTATTTTTAGATTTTTTTTAACTGCCTTACAGTTTACATAGATATATTCATTGGGTTGTATGAAATTTCTACTTTTTTAGATCAAACAAATTCTTAATAGTTTTATATAGTTCAAGCTGATTATTTGTACACAAAAAGTTAAAAGTTATCATGATGAGTATAAGGTTATATTAATATTTTATTGTTATGTGTGTTTGAGAAGAAGTTGTCTTTTATTCTGAGATGAAGAATATGAATACTAAATTTTATCCCTCATAGGGATAAAATTAAAGGTTGACCAAGAATATATATATTTGGTTATTTATGATCACTTAAATGGATTAAATATATATATATATATATATATATATATATATATATATATATATATATATATTTGTTTATTTATGATCACTTAAATGGATTAAAATTCTAATATGTGTAATAGATATAAAATAAAATAAAATTACATAACAATAGGTAAATTTTCTTTCTCAAAATCTTCTCAGGAAATCTCTAAGCCATAAAACTTTCAGAAGAAAACCTAAGAATGAGTCTTTATGTCCTTGGACTTGATGATATATTATTCAACGTGAAACCAATATAAGCAACAAAAGAGAAAGGGACCAACTGAGCATCATCAAACTTTACAGCTTTGTGCTTTATAGATCTGAGTCAAAACGTAAAAAGGAAGTGATGATGTGGCATGGAGACCCAGGTAGGCTACCTGAGCTCCTTCCACCTATTCCAATTACTCCAAAGTTCTTTTGTTTGCCTGCCAAGGACCATCACCACCTCCCATCCCCCCTCTCTCCCTTTGAGATGGGTCAGTTCTCAGCTTGTTCCCCACAAGGGGACTCTACAACACCCCACGTTGTTCAGATATGTAGACTATTCCATTCCTTTGGGGCTGACTAGAGCGCTGCCAGCTGTCTAATTGGAATCATCCAGTTACCCCGTCTGGCCTTGGGTCCTGTAACTAGTGCACACTGCCAGGGAAACCTGTTCTAAGCTCCTTGACAAAATGACTGATGGCACAAAACTGTAGCTGAGGAACAGAAGACCTTGGGTAGAAGCTGTAACTCCAAGGGTCAGACAACATCCAAATTCTGCTATGAATTATCCCCTCCTAACACTGTAAACACCCCTGCTAAAAGAAAAGACTTGATTAAATGAAAAAGGAAAACTCAGCATGGGGTAGGGCATGGGGACAGAAACAGGAGGGATCAGTGAGGAGAGGACAAGGACACCAACAATTTGTCCTACTTACATGTTCTTCCTCATCTTTGAGCGACAGGTAGAATTCTGTAAATTCATGTAACCCTGACGCCCTTCCTTTTGTGAAGCTGGGGACATTTTACTATTATTTCAATCTTCTCACTTATAGATGCATTCATATCATTCATTTCATCTTGGGTTGCATCTGCTGCTGCTGCATTCTTTTGTTTGGTCTGCCCTGTTTTTTTTGGCGGGGGGGAGTTCTATATAGCCCAGGTTGGACTCAGACTTGCTATGTTGTAATTGATGGTCTTGAAATCCTAGTCCTCTTTCTTCCACATTTTAAATGCAGTGATTTCAGGCGGTGTTACCATGTCCTACTGGAAAGCTCAACCAACTCCGTTTTTGAAGAAACTGCACTTTGTTGGAGAATAGGGGCTAAACTCCAATTTCAGGAAGAAAACAATAAAGTCCACTTGAATAAACATCCCAATAGCAGGGATATATATATATATATATATATATATATATATATATATATATATAACTTAAAACACCCTGCAGAGAATAGATAACTTAGCCATCCTGATTGTCAGGTGGTTTTGCCCCTATGTTCAGTTTCTGCAGATTATGCCAGAAATGCAGTTGTTAAAATATTAACTTACCCATATGGAAATTCCCCAAGCTTGCTGTAACCACAATAAAAACCCTGCACCCTCTAAACTTGAGACTCTCACTCTGATCCTCTGCAACAGGGACAGGGAGAGACCTTGAAGGCCTCTAGAAGGAGCCTATAAGAAGGTTCTTCAGAAGGATGCTGAATGTTTCCTCTCACCTGAGTTTAAGTGGTTTATGCTTCAGGGAAGTAGCTCTTAGCTGTGACGGCATATGTTTGCAAATACCTCTAGATTTTAGGGTTGTAATTGGCCTTGTACCCCCAGGTCTTTGGTGTATTTTAAGAAAATCATTGATTTTTTTTCATTTCTTCAATGATATTTTTCTTTTTGTATGTGTGGGAGTGAAACTTTCTAGGTTCCATACTTTGCATAGCAGGGAAATATTCTTAAGCGTTATTGATTTAACTCTGTGTGCGCATTCTTGTGCGTGCATGTGTAATTATCATTCAATGATTGACAGAAATTTAACTGAGAAGTGTAAATAATTAACTCTACAGTGTTTTAACCCAGAAGTATGGACATGTACATTAGTTATTTCCAGCCCTTCTCATAGAAACTCTTCTACCTGTCCAGATCTGTGTATTGCCTTTGTTGATATTCCACCAAAGCTCCTCTTGCATCTTAAATACAATCTGCATACATGATCCCTCTGATCTCTTACCTTTCTTTGGCAATGATCAGATTGAGAGTTCTAAGGCCCCAGACTGCCATTTACTGTCTCGATCCTTTGAAATCTTATTTCCATTTGAGAAGCTTTCCTAAGGAAAGAAAGTAGAAATCACTTACACTGCAATTGGCAATTCATTTCTCAAATTTATTAAAATACTTGGCACAGAAGGGATAAATATTTATAAGTGAATAAGTCTGGATTTGGTGTGAAGATTTGTGGAGGTAACAAAGCTAAAGAGCGTGATTGTAGGTTTGTGCACACATTTTTGAGACATAAGGAATGCCCTGTTCCTGTGTGAAGTTTTTGTTAGTATCACCTCCATCAAGTTTTTCATGAGCTTCATATTCAAAGGTCTGAAGAACAATGACTGGATGATGCTTAAAGTCATTTTCAACACAAACATTCTGTTAACCAGGCTACACCATTTGACCTCTTAATCTAGCTGTTGTATTCTGTATTCCAGATGTTGTGATGCTTGACCATTTTTTCTGATCCTTTCTTTTATGAAGTACAGAGGAATGCAGTGGTGATGAGCTTTGCCCAAGTATATCTCTTCTTCTTCCAATTATTTATTTTAAAGATATATTGGCTATTCTTTACTGTTCTTTCTTTTCCATTACAAATTATATGAAAAATGCTAAATCTTATAATTACTTGCAATGAAATGTTATCTTTTAAAAATTTAAGTATTATTTATTTTGTCTTCTTATTTAGAAATTTAGCTTATTTAGCTTATAAATTTCAAGAATACTGCTCTGCTGAGTGTTGATGCAGTAGATACTGCTCATAAAATTATCCATTGCCTGAGGTCACTATTTCTATTTTAGTAAAGCTTCAAGAATGGCATATATAGCTTGATCTTGCTAGCCCTTTTTGTCCTGGGAATACTTTCATTCCTGCCCATCAGGTTAAAGCTTATCTTGAACAACATCAACACGTTGGCAGCCAAAGTACATGGTTTGAACCTGAAAATGGACCTCCAGGTAGAGTTATTAAATTAATAGGCTGGCAAGCCAAGGAAGGGTAAGATTCTGCACAGAGCCTTACCAACCTAAGACAGAAGTGCATTGCTTTGGATAATGCATACTCCATGCCTGCTAAGGAAGGCATTATTGTCAAAATGACCTAAGACAGGCTCAGTCTTGTTAATGAATACAAAAGGGGGAAAGGTGGAGAACCTTTGAAGCTGCTTGGTAACAATTTGACATGGGCTAAGAACAAGGAAATGGGCTGCTTGGCAGGAATATGACATTGGCCAAGGATAAGGACATAGGCTTCAGGCAAGAATCTGACATTAGGCTAGAACAAAGAGGTAATTTCAGGTAGGAATCTAAATCTTAGGCTAGAACAAATAAATAATTTCAGACAGGAATCTAAATTTTAGGCTAGAACAAGGAAGTAGTCTTCAGACATGAAAATGACCTTGGGCTAGGACAGGGAAATAGGCTCAGATATATTGATCATCCTGATTAGCCCTTAGAAACAGTGATCAAGGGAGTGTTTATATAATTGGGTTTAATGCCTTGCTTGTTCTTTGACTATTTGTGTTTATTGTCTTGCTTGTTCCTTGACTATTTGCATTTATTGTATTACTAGACCCTCAACCTAGAACTGACCTTAATACATGCATGTAATTAAAATGGTATAAAAGCAAAAGGGAGGAGGGGGGATGTGATAGGAGGTTCTAGGGAGGAAAAATGGGGAAAGAGGATGACATCTGAAATGTAAACAAATAAAATATCCAATAAAAAAGACTGTGGGATGCTGACTATTTTAAATAATTATCTCATTTTCTTATAAAAATATTCAAGTATTTTTCTATTTTGTCTTCTGATTCAAAAATTTCCCCTAAATTTTATCATTTTAATTATAAATTATATATTACATTATTTTGATATATAATATTTAATAATTTTCATTATTTATTTATAAAATAATTCTTATAACTTTGATATAAATTTCCTAATTTTATTGTTTATTATGAATCTGTGTATGTGTGTGTGTGTGTGTGTGTGTGTGTGTGTGTGTGTGTGTGTGTGTCTCCCTCAGCCCCTCTGACTTTCTTTAAGATAGAATCTTGCCATGTATCCCAGGCTATATTGAATTCACCATACAGACCAGCTTGACATCAGGCTCATTCTCTTCCTTCTTCATCTACCCACATGCTGGGATTACAAATCAAACCATGTCTAACTCCAGGAGTCTGTAATACTTGCAGTTTTTTCTCTGATCATACATCCCCCAGCTGTTCTGCATTTACATTCACCTTTAAACTCCAGTGTGAGCATTCTGTACCTTAGATGTGATGGCATCTTGGGATCCACTGAAGGTTTGATATCGGGAATTTTCCACATGCATAGATAAACTACAAAATGAGAGGTGGGGGGAGATCAACTTGAGCACCTGCATTTCACCATGAATCCCAAAATTCTTTATTGGTTACTTTCTCAGTATTTTTCAGATTTAGCTGCAGTAATTAGTAATGTATATCTCAGACCCAAGTCTGCAGAAGGACTAATAAAAGTTTGATTTCACATTACTTAGATGCAAAGACTAGAAAGGTGCTGGTTTCCTGAAACTAAAGATTGAGATATTGCCCATCTAGCTAACTGTGAAAGGGAAATCTTGTAGATCTGTGGCTTTCAACCTTCCCAATGCTACGACTCCTTTAATACAGTTCCTCATGCTGTGATAACCCCTAACCATAAGATAGTTTTATTGTTATCTCATAACTATAATTTTGCTACTGCTATGAATTGTAATGTAAATATCTAATATGAAGGATATCTGGTATGTGATCCTCAAACGGATTGTGATGCACAGGTTGAGAACCTGTGAAGATGAGGTATTGCTTAACTTATTAGAATGATTGCATGTGTAGAATAAATGTAAAAGCATTCTCTTTGCCTAAACCAACCCCAAAGAGCTAGACTCAATTTAGATGCTCTTAGCATTTCAAAGTAGGATTTAATGAAAAGAAATAAACTCATTAATTCAAAGACCATCTTGAATCAGATTACAGCTTTTCATCTTTTGGAAAGCAAGCAGGTGGATTAGCAAACAGAATGATAGAGAAGTCAAATCTGATATGGACCAAGAGGCTAAAAATTCTCTCCTGTCTTGGATGTTGGAACATATTTATTTGGTAGGCTGTTATGCATCAGATCAGTATAATTTCTGACTGTGACTTCAATATGATTAAAATTTTGTTGTCTTACTAGTCTTTCTATACACAACCTTTCCTGAAGCCAGCATCACAGCATGGTCCTCACATGTCCATGTGCTCACTGCTAAGATCTGGGTTCTTAGCACATTAGATTAATACTTCATTATCCTTTCACTCACATATATCACATTTATTTCTTATCAAATGCACAAATAAATGAGTAAGGGAATCTTTAGCAGTAACACTGAAGAGGAACCATTTGCTTCTCTATCTAGCAATGTCTCCACAACTTACTCTCATGTTTCTGTGTGGTGTAGATAAATTCTTCTTCAGCACTTACCACATACTGGTCCCTGAGTCTCTATCATCTTTTCTACCAACCCTAGTGAAGAAGACAAACACAGATCTGTATAACTAGTTCAATATAGAATAAAATGTAAGTGCTAAAGGCTAAGTGCCAAGAGATTAAAAACACATAATCCCTCGGCATTACAATTGTTCAGCTACCTCCTTCAGTCTATGATAGAAACAATCTTCTCAAATGAAGTAATATATGTTGGCCCTGTCTTCATATTCATAATCCATGTGATCCATGAAGGTTGAATGGGATAAACAAAATTGACAGTCTACATAGTTCATCATAAATCTTTTTTGTTAGGGTTTTCTATTTTATTTACAGGACATTTTTTGAGATATCACAGGAAATTTGCCCCTCTCCACAACACACACACACACACACACACACACACACACACGCAGGTTTATACATTTTTCATATATGGTACATAAAGACTTCCTCTGGAACTTTCTGGAGAAAAGCTGAGCACTCATGATCAATAATGGAGTTAAAAGGGCTAGCAAGATGGCTTAACAATTAAGAGCATTTGTTGCTCCTGCAGAGGACCAGGACTCAAAGTTGTCTGCAACTCCAGATCCAGGGAAATCAGACATTCTATTCTGGCCTCAATGAAAAACCTTCACACAGACACATATGCACATATACCATGAATATAGTATACATAATGGCAGGCAGACCATTATACACATAAAATAAAAGTAAATGCATCTTAAAGAAAGATGATAAAGAATAAGACACATAAAGCACAGAAGACATTGTTAGAAATGCATGCAAAGCTTTTCTAAATTACACTGATGATAAATAGACTCACGTCTGCTTCCAGCCAATGTTGTAGAGGTTGGTTTCAGGAAAGTTAACTGGGGTTGAACATTCTGGACCTTAGACAAACTAGACATTCAGAAAAAAATTATAAAATCATAGTTTTTAAACCCAGAACAAGAGAGGTGTTATCCAGAAAGGAGACATAGAAATCCTGCCTAAATTCAGTTTTAGATTTGAACATTAGAGATAGGGAAAAAACAGAGTCCTTTGACTTTGATGGTTTGAAGAAACAGATGTTGGAGTACAAAGAGGTTGGAGTAGCTTTAAATGGGGGCAGTTAGTGGTTGATTAAAGAGCTCCATAAAAAATGCAGATTCAGACATATAGGAAGGCACCCTCTTGAATCTTTGGCCAAGTAACAATATAAATATGTATAAGAAGAAAGAGAATGGGGATAGTGGTGGAAAACAATGTATAGAAAGTGAGAGCTTTTGTAACACTCAGTCCTAAATAGGAACTCTTCATCAAATCCCTCTTTCTGGAGCTTAGAGAACCCTGCAGAAGAGGGGCCCTAAACAGTGTAAGAGCCCTAAACACACATATACGTGAGAGAATACACACACACATACACACACCTGCACAGTCACGTGCATACATACACACACGGACAGACATATACACACATAGAGACACACACAGAAATACACACATGTGTGGGGAGTGAGATACCCACACCATCTAAACACATATAACTCTAATGTGCATTTCTCAGAATATAAAAAACGTATTACTCCTATCTCTCTTCTCTGTGTTTAGTTTTTAAGTGGGGAAAAAAAAACATCATTTTATACAATATATTCTGATCACGGTTTTCCTCCAACAAACTCCAGGCCCTTTCTTTCTCTCTCTCTCTTTGCAAAGCAAGAAAGTAGATAAACAAACAAACAAACAAAATCCTTAAATAAGCCAGAGAAAAGAAGCACAAGAAACACATACACCATAAAAACACAAAATTAGAGACTAATATACAAACAAAAGTCAATAAGATTTTTTAAAATGCCTTATTTTAAACAATATTTTAAACAAAACAGTGTGCATTTAAAAGTCTACAAAAAAATACCATCAAGTTTGTTTTGTGTTGGTCATCCACAGCTCGACATAGGACATACTCTTTGAGTAATGGTTACTACACTCAGTGTGACCCTATTGGAGAGATTTTTCTTTGAAAATGGGTATCAATTGCAGATGACTTCTTAGTTAGGCATATGAGCCCATGTTCCTTCTCAGCACTGGGAACCCATCTGTCTTTAACCTGTACAGGTCCTGTGCATACTACCACACTCTCTGTGAATTTACATTTGGATCAATCCTGTTGTATCTGAAAGATACTCTTTCCTTTAAGTTAACCATCTGGCTCTTACACTGTTCAGGCCCCCTCTTCTGCAGGGTTCTCTGAGCTCCAGAAAGAGGGATTCAATGAAGAGATCCTGTTTAGGACTGAGTGTTACGAAAGCTCTCACTTTCTATACATTGTCCAGTTGTGGTGCATTACCATCTACTACAAGAGGAAGTTTCATTGATGTTGGCTAAGTAAAGCCTCTATCTATAGGGATAGCAACATGTCATTAGAAGTCATTTTATTGCTATCTTCTTTTAGCAAAACAATAATATTTGCTTTCCCCTATGCCCCATGCCTGTCTAATGTAAGGTTCATGGTCACTTTAGCAGTATCAGGTATGGGTTCCACCTTGTAGGATGGGCCTTAAATCCAATCAGAGAGTGTTTGGTTACTCCCACAACATTTGTGCCACTATGGCACGAGCATCTCATTCAGGCAGATCACTATTGTATATTGTACAGTCTGTATCTAGATTGATGGTTACCTTTCTCCTCTGGTATTGTGCAGGGTACCTTCTAGTACCATGAACACCAGTCAGTAGGAGTAAAGGCTCTAGTTAGGCACCAGCTCAAGTTCTCCATATCCAATGAGACAGCTAAGTGTTGCCTTCAGCAATAGGACTTTACCATAAGTTTGTGTAGAGCAATCAATGGCGACAGAGGTGTTTGGAGGTTCCTATAGTGTGCCTTTGGACAATGATTCATCATATGTAACTCATTCCTGACACTGAGGGTTTTACTTCATGAGAAAAGATGTCTAGTTTAAGCATTGTCTGTCCCATATTATTTTGTGACTCCATTTAGATTTGTCTCACATATGCATACATTTTGGAAACTTTCTACAGCAGTGTATTTCCATATGACCCCTTAAATGGCCCATAATGTTAGCTGTCCCTTCCCATATTCCATTTCATACAATTTCGTAGCCACTTAATTCTCCTATTCTAGTCTTCCTCTGCCTGTCCATAACTATATATCCTATATCCACTTTCTTGGGGAATCTGTCCTCTCACCTGTCCCTCACTTAATACCTAACATCTGTTTTATCTAGGTTGTACCATGTCTATCAAAGGCGTAAAAGCTAACAGCCACATATAAGAGAAAACAGAAAATGTTTGTATTTGAGGCTATGGGTTACTCAAGATGAGTTTTTCTAGTTTCATCCATTTACTTGAACATTTCTCAATTTCATTTTTCTTAAGAGCTGAATAACTTTTTATTGCATAACTGTACTACATTTTCATTATCCATTCATCAGCTAATAGACATCTAGGCTGTTTCCAATTTCTGCATATTATAAATAGGACAGAAAAAAACAGGGGTAAGCAAGTATCTCTACAGTAGAATATAGAGTCCTTTGGGTACATGCCCCTAGATCTTGGGGTAGATCTATCCCTTCTTCCTGAGGAATTGCAACACTGGTTTCCTTACCAGCAATGATTAAGTGTTCCCCATTTATTTACATCCTCATCAGCATGAGCTTTCATTTGTTTTATTGACCTTGGCCATTCTTATTAGTTCCATTAAAAATCATTATCTTGGTCTTTACTTCTTGCCTTAGTACAGGGACAAAGAGAACATCTGCAACTTTAACAATCCTAAATCAGAGTCTATGAATATCTTCACCAGCATGGTCCTTTTGACCAAATCAAGCAACCAGAACTTCATTGTTCTCCTTGGTGTAGTTCAGGCAATCAGCATTGGGCATCAATGCTATGATTTTCTTGCTGTTCTTGATAAGCTAGACCCAGACATAATTAGCGATAGCAGAAAATTTTAATGAGACAACATTGAAAGGAATATGTCTACCTAAAAATTAGGTGGCAATAATATTAATTGTGTCATTCAAGTTAGATGAGAACCTGAGTCTTTGACTCAGGGTCCATGAACTCTGAGCTTTATGGGCATAGGCACTTTATGGTCAAATCATTAGTTCTGAGGCATGAACACAGTATGATTCCTTCCTTTTAAAGGCTGGTTCTGGGGTCCTACTTCTGATTACTCATATCTGAATTTTAAAGGAAGGGCCATGGACGGTGAATCACACCAACAGGAGGTTTGTCACATTTGTCTATATCTCAGAGTATTTTTTTTCTAAAATTAAAGAATTACTTTTAAAAGTATTCTACACATAATAGCATAATAGTCCATAATAGCTATTCTTTTGGTTTCAAATGGGTGAATTTTTTAATAATGTAGAAAGCAAGAGTAAAAGAGCAAATGGTGGATAGCAGATAGAAACAGCTAACAGATATCAAATATGATCAAATCAGACATGTATAATGCAGGGCAGTAGCTCTCTTGTGGGTGTGGGTCCTGTTGGGCTGTGTTGTGGTTTCCATGTGTCTGCCTCTGCTCAGGGAGGCAGAAGCATGTGAATTTGACTGAGTTCCCTCCACACAGTGCCAGGCATATGCTGGGCTGTGAGACGCTGCAGGGCTCTTCCCAGGCGTGGGGAATTCTCAGTCTAAAGTCCTGCGGGGACAGAGCCACAGCAGCTAGATGCAGAGATGGTTGGTCTCTGTCTTTGGGCTCCCAGATGCCACTGGGAGCTGGGGAAGAACTGAGACAAAGTGGGCATGTGGACTGGAGCAGCCCGCACCTGAGAGAGATGAAGGAGAAGGCACCCCATGAAGTAGGACACTCTTGGTTACTGGCACTCACTTGACTGGGTTGGCTAGCTTGTTTAAATTGGCAGGGCTCTGTGGCTGGAACACAGAGAAGTCTTCTAATGGGAGATAAAGCAGCAGCTCAGTAGTCAAAGGCCTTCTCCACAGTTCCCCAAGGCGGGGCCCTAAAGACATGAGGAAGTCCATGGTTTTAAAAGGTTTATTGTCATGGCAGAAAGTGGATCTAGTTGTAAGACTCCCCCCCCCCATTTCTCAGGGTGGGCCTGACTTAAATAGGGAGGAAGGAGGGTCTGGAGAGGAATGCTTAATTGGCTGTGCACTCTGGCCTTTAGGTATCTCATTAATATGGTGATCTCCTGAGGCTCTGAGACCTGTAGTCATGCCTTCTACCTGTGCTAGGTGACACAAACCTCTCTTTGGGAGGGGTTGTAGGGGCATTGCCCTATGTAACTGAAAGGTTCGGATCAATGGAGGTCTTTGGCCAAATGTCAGGAGCCTGGAGTTTGGGAGTGTGGTAAAATGTATGCCGTCCCTTGCAGAGATACCTGTTGGGTCTCTGGCCATCTCTAGCCAGTGCTCCACCAGAAACCAAGCTATCTTTTCACGGTCCCACAGTATAACATCTGACAGAAACAACTGGAGTGGTCTTTTTGACAAAACCAACAAAAGTAACATTATCAAGCCAGAGTTAATGAACACCCACCAGAAGTTGACTGGGGAAGTTGAGGCCATAAGCTGTATTTCTCAGTTGAATTTTCTCTCCATGAATGAGCTTCTAGCCTACCTACTAAATACCTACAGGTATTTGGATTTTTATAGCCTCATTTTCTTTCATTGATGTTACAGATAGAAAAATGGATGAAGAGAGGGAGAGAGAGGAGAGAGGGAGAGAGGGAGGAGGATGGATGGATGGTAAATGGATGGATTGATGGATGAAGGCAGATAGACAGACAGATATTCTAAATACATAAATAAACCTTCTCAGGACATATAATATATATACATATATATATATATATATATATATATATATATATATATATATGTGTGTGTGTGTGTGTGTGTGTGTGTGTGTGTGTGTGTGTGTGTGTATGTGTATGTGTATGTGTATGTGTATATGTATATGATGTATATGTAACCTTATAGCTGACCATTTGGTATTGGATTACTTGCTCTTTCTGTGAGAAGACTATTTTATTCCACAGAAAAGTATCTATTAGAGATGGTTCATCTTCTATCTGGACAATGTGCAAGGGCACAATGTTTTAGCACTCTTGGATAATTACTGTTTTCTGTTCTCCTTGCTGTAGGAGCAAGGAGCCAGCCTATCCCCAGACAATGTCCTTGAGAAACACTTTGAGACAGGTTTGGTTCTGAAATGGAGAGAAGACTACCCCACTTCCAGAACCAGATTCTCAATAAGCTTAAAAAGCACATTAAATCAACATTATATTGTATATTAGTGAGTAAAGTGATATGTCTTTAGTTATTAAAATGCTTATTACAAAGACAATGTAAATGAAGAATTATTAATTTAGTTGAACAAAGTCCAGTGCTACAGTGTGCAGCATAGTGGCTTGGATCTGAAACATCCTCACAGACTTGTATTCTGAGCATTTGGTTCCCAGATGGAATTGGTGCTTTAAGAAGTGGGTCCTGGCTCAGTCACCAGGGCTAGGCCTATGATGGCTGTTAGCTAGGTCTCTAGTTCTGGAGGTGTCCTGTTGGGCCAAGATAGAGGGAGGCTCTGTCACAAACTCATACACCAAAAGCTCTGCCATACCTTCTCTACTCTATGTTAAACCAAAGTCCCTCTGAAGCCATGAGTCTAAACGAGTACTTTCTCCCTTAAGTTGGATGAGATATTCTGTCATGTGATGAGAAAAGTAGCTAATACATGTGTACATTTGTATAAGCAGAGGTCACAACATAAAGAAATGGTGTCAGCACTAATGCTAGAAGGAAACATAAGAGTGCTGTTGAAACAGTTTTAATTTGCAGTTTGTTATGTGTGTGTGTGTGTGTGTGTGTATGTGTGTATATGTGTATATGTGTATGTATGTATATGTGTGTGTGCATGTGTGTGCATGTGTGTGTATGTATGTGTGCGTGTGTGCGTGTGTGTGTGTGTGTGTGTGTGTGTGTGTGTGTGTGTGTGTGTAGAAGACACACAGCAAACATTGTGCATAGAGTCCAATGTGTTGCTCTCCTGTGGACCCCTCCTTGTGTCCTCCTTCCCCTTTCAGACTGCATCAGTGTGGGTGCCATCTTATTAAAACTAAAGGATGGGGTTACCTAACTTTGTAGTTTCCCTTGCCTCTAACCAGTGTCATGACAATATCACTTAATCTTAACCTTTCAGACCTCTCAAATTGCAGGTTTCTATCTCATTATTTATTTGTTTGTTTGTTTATGAGTCAATCTTATAGAATAGCTTTTCTTTTCCCAATGGATATTAATTAAAAAGTAGACATTATATTAAATCATTTGCCAGAGGATGTGGAAAGTCCCCTTGTGAGGCTGACACTAACCTTCAGCTGGAACAAAGCAGACACAGTTTGAGTACTGCAAGACTGATAGGCTGGTCATTACCTCATTTCTTCTGGGTTCCCAAACCTGCAGTCATTCTTACATGGGGGTAGGAAAATAGTTTCTGTTCTCCCCTCTTTTAATTTCATAGAATCACAAACCCTTGTGCTGCTCAGTGATTTAGCAAAGTAAGCAATTATACAAGAGCCATCCTATTTTCCCCACAGTAGATATGAGGATAAACGGCCTCAGTTTCCCATGCTTTCAAATTTTTGATTAAACTCCAACTGCTATGTAGGGTCACTGGAAATTTCCTGCAGTCTCCTTCTAGAACTCAGGCTGGGCAGCTCTTCAGAAGAGCCATCCCAGGCAGCCAAGCTCCTCAGCTCACCTTAGCTTGCAATAGCCGAAGTTCCTAAGACACACTCATGCAAACATAATAAATAGATGGGAGGGTGCATAGAGGTTTTGTTAAGCATCTACGTCATGGTAACCAGAACTCTCTCTCTATGGAGAACCAGCATACTTCCATGACCCCCGAAAATGCCCACACTCAATCAGTTTCCTCCCAGTGACAGCCTACTCTTGTTTCTATTTCCAGACATTAGCTCTAACTTTCCTAAACTGTATATAGTTGAAATTACACAGGATATTATTTCCTGTATTAAGCTTTTTAACTAAATGGCTTATAAATGGATTTGCATTTTTGCATGTACAAACACTTCATTCTCCATACACCCAAAACTTTCTGTTGATGAGCAGGAAGGTTGACGAGCCAACGCGGTGATGGGCTAGGTTGTGGGAAGTACTCTGTAACAGTTTTCTCACCATTATCTCATATCTATATATTTAAGAGTGAGCATGACAGGAAACTACCATGCCTGTCCTCTGAGAGACTCTACCAGCAATTGACTGAGACAGATGCAGATACCCACAGACAAACATTGGACAGAGGTCAGGAACCCCTATAGAGGAGTTAGGGGTAAGGACTGGAGGAGTTGAAGGGGATAGCAACCCCATAGGAAGACTAACAGTGTCAACTAACCTGGACCCCTGAGAGCTCCCAGAGACTGAACTACCAACCAAAGGGCATACATGGGCTGATCCGAGGCCCCCAGCACTCATGGAGCAGAGGACTGCCTTGTCTGGCCTCAGTGGCAGAGGATTGCCTAATCAATAGAGACATGATGCCCTGGGGTGGGGCATACCTGTTTTGGGGAAACTCCCTCTCAGAGGCAAAGAGGAGGGAGGATGGAAGGAAGAACTCTTTGAGCAGGAGGGGGAAACATTTGGGATGTAAATAAACTAAAAATTAAATTACAAAATACTTTGGAGTGAAATTTTTGGGCATTTTGTTTAAAAAGATTGTCCATGAAGAACTTCCAAGATAGTAGGCTCATTTTGTGTTGATTTTATTATTGATTAAATCTTACACAACACAAGCTGGCCATTAACTCAAAATTGATCTCTTGGTGTTCAGCTTTATGCTGCCGTGACCAGCTCCGAATTTCCCTTCACACTGACAGTATCAGGTGTTCTCTCTGGCCTTCATCAAGGTGCTGCCTGAATCTTCATTTTAACTATTTGGTGGGTCTCTAGAGATAAGTCATAGTGGCTTTAATTTGCATTCTCCTCGTGACAGTGACACTGATCACATTTTAATATATCTTTCAGTATCTTTTTATCTTCCATTTTTATTGGCTTATCTTCACCATTGATTTATATATTCTAAACACTTGGGGTTTTTATTATACATATACTACAGTATTTTTACCAATCTGTATTGTGTCTTGGTCCTCTTACACATATCTTCTTATACTCAGCATTTTCTTTTTTCCTCTCTCTCTCTCTCTTTATTTTTTTATTATTATCTTTAATCTTTCTTCACAGTCCAATCACTATTCCCTTCCTGTTCTACCCTCCAACAGTTCTTTATCACACTCCTCCTCCCCATCATCAAGAGGATGCACTCACAACCCTACACACCCCTACACCCCACCAGGCCTCCCCACTCCCTGGGGCCCCAAGTCTCTAAGAACTAGGTGCATCTTCTCCCACTGAGGCCAGACCAGGCAGTCCTATGCCATATATGTGTCAGGGGCCTCAGACCAACCAGTATATACCTCCTGGTTGATGGCTCAGTGCCCAAGAGGTCTCAAGAGTACAGGTTTGTTGAGACTGCTGGTCTCCCATGGTGTTGCCCTCCTCCTCAACCTCTTCCAGCCTCTCCCCAATTCAACCACAGGGGTCCCCAACTTGAGACCATTGGTTGTGTGCAAGTATCTGCCTCAGTCTCATTCAGATGCTTCTTGGGTCTCTTGGAGGGCAGCTATGCTAGGTTCCCATCTGTAAGCACACCATAGCATCAGTAATAGTGTCAGGCCCTGGAGTAAACCCCTGAGATAGGTCCATATTTGGGCTGGTCACTGGACCTCCTTCCCCCAGTCTCTTCTCCATTTTTGTCTCTGCAGTTCTCTGAGACAGGAACAACCCCAGATCAAAGATCCTGACTGTGAGATGGTAATCTCATCTTTCCACCTGATGCTGTGTCTTTCTACTGGAGGTAGATTCCATAAGTTTCCTCTTGCCACTGTTGGGCATCTCATCCAAGGTCCTTCCTTTTGAGTCTTGAGATTCTCTCATCTCCCAAGTCTCTGGTGCATTCTAGAGTGTCACACTGCCTCCCACCTCCCGAGGTTGTATATTTCCATTCATTCTGCTGGCCCGTTGGGCTTCACTCCTGTCCCGCCCCCATACCTGATCATGTTCCACTTTTCCCTTGCCCCTCTCTTTCCCCTTTCCCACCCAGGTCCCTTCCTTCCTCTGCCCTCTGCTTTCTTCTTTCTCCCAATACCTTGGGGTAACGCTAACCAAACAAATGAAAAACCTGAATGACAAGAACTTCAAGCCTCTCAAGAAAGAAGTCAAAGAAAACCTCAGAAAATGAAGAAATCTCCCATGCTCATGGATTGGTAGGATTGACATAGTAAAAATGGCCATTGTCCCAAAAGCAACCTACAGATTCAATACAATTCCCATCAAAATTGCAACACAATTCTTCAAAGACATGGAAAGAGCAATTCTCAACTTCATATGGAAAAAAAGAAAAAGAAAACCAGGACAGCAAAAACAGTTATTAACAATAAAAGAATTTCTGAGGTAATCACCATCCATGACCTCAAGCTGTACTATAGAGCAATCATGATAAAAACAGCATGATATTGGCACAGAAACAGATAGGTTAATCAATGAAATAGAATTGAAGACCCAGAATTAAACCACACACTTATGGACACTTAATCTTTGACAAAGAAGCTAAAAATATACAATGAAAAAAAGGAAGCATCTTCAATAAATGATGCTGGTCTAGCTGGCAGTCAGTATGTAGAAAAGTGAAAATAGATCCATATTTTTCACCTTGCACAAAGATCAAGTCCATGTGGATCAAGGACTTCAACATAAAACCAGATACACTGAATCTAATAGAAGAGAAAGTGGGAAAGAGCCTTAAACTCTTGAACTCATGGGCATGGGAGTAGGGGAGAATTTCCTAAACAGAACTCTAATGGCTTAGGCTCTAAGATAAAAAAAAAATGATAAATGGGACCTCATGAAACTGAAAAGCTTCTATAAGGCAAAGGACATAGTCAATAGGAGAAATTGACAACCTACAGATTGGAAAAAAAAAAATCCTCACTAACCCCACATCTGGTAGAAGGCTAATATCCAAAATAAATAAAGAACTCAAGAAGCTAACCTCAAAAAAAAAAAAAAACAACCTAATCAAAAAATGGAGTATAGAAGTAAACAGAGAGTTCACAACAGAGGAATCTCAAATGACCAAGAAGCACTTAAAGAAATGTTCAAAGTCCTTAGTCATCAGGGAAATGCAAATCAAAATGACCCTGAGATTCCACCTTACATCAATCAAAATGGCCAAGAGCAAAAACTCAAGTGACAGCACATGTTTGTGGGACAGTGGGCTGTGAGAGGCAGCTGGGTACCTGGTTGAGCACATGCCTTGAACCCCGGATACCCTAATGGGACGGTAAGTGTTTAGCCTTGCTCCTGGGCCCTGGTTCCTTTCACTTATCCACAACCCCTCCCAAAGAAAGGTTTGTGGCCTTCGGTCACATAGCACAGGTAAAGGGCATGACTACAGGCCTCAGAGCCTCAAGAGATCTCCATATTATTGAGATACCTAAAGGCCAGAGGGCATAGCCAATTAAACATTCCTTCCCAGACCCTTCTCTTTGCAAAAGATATTTAACCTCAGGCCCACCCTAAGGACACTGGAGTATAGCTTCATCTACTTTCTGCCATGACAACAAACCTTTTAAAACCATGGACTTCCTCTTGTACTTGGGGCCCGCAGTAGAGAACCATACAGGAGACCTTCGGCCAATGAGCCACTGCCTAATCTTCTGCCAGAGGAACTCGCTGTCACAGAGGCCTCCAACTCAAGCAAGCTAGCCGAGTCAGCCATGACCCAGCCAAGTGAGTTGCTGTGACCGAGTGTCTCACTTTCCCACAAGGCGTTGCCCCCATGGGTCTCAGACTGTGATCTTCCCACACCCAGAGCGGAGTCCTTCGTCTTCTCACAGCCTGACAACAACCCAGAGCCACATGAAGTAAACTCAGTCAAATTCCCATGCTTCTGCCCTCTGAGCAGCAGTTCCAGCTGCCTGGAGCGACAGACTCATGGGAACCACAACTCAGCCCAACAGCACCCACACCCACGTGTGAGCCGCAGCCCCACAACTGGTGGGGAATGTGGGCACAACTATTGGTGAAGATGAGCAGAAAGGAACACTCTTCCATTGCCAGTGGGATTGCAAACTGGTACAACTGCTCTGGAAATCAATCTGGAGTTTCCTCAGAAAATTGGGAATAGATCTACCTGAAGACCCAGTTATAGAACTCTTGGGTGGATATCCAAAAGATGTTCCACCATACCACAAGTGCTCCACTATGTTCATAGCCACTTTGTGATAGCCAGAAGCTGGCAACAACCCAGATGTCCCACAACAGAAGAGTGGATACAGAAAATGCGGTTCATTAACACAATGGAATACTATTCAGCTGTTAGGAACAAGGACATCATGAAGTTTTGCAGGCAAATGTATGGAACTAGAAAATATCATACTGAGTGAGGTCACCCAGACACAAAAGGACATGCATGGTATGTACTCACTAATAAGTGAATATTAGCCAAAAAGGTACAGAATACCCAAGACACATTCCACAGAACTCAAGGTTAACAAGCATTTTCATATTTTATTGAAAACCAGTTATTCTAGTTTCCTCTGTTGCAAAAAAATAAAATAAAATAAAATAAAATAAAATAAAATAAAATAAAATAAAATAAAATAAAATATTCTGGCCCAAAACAACTTAAGGGAAAAAAGGTATATTTCATCATAGAGGTCACACAGAATTCAGGGCAGAAACAGAAAGAAGGAACCTAAAGTCAGGTCTTTTTGCTATTTCTCTAGTCATGAAACTCACTCCACACCCAAGCAAAATAGCAGAATCAATAAAAAACTGCCTTGCTGTCTCCTTTTCAGGCTCTACTTAGCTAGCTATTTTATACACTCTAGAACTACTTGTCTAGGGAATGGTGCTGCCCACAGTGGGTTGGACCCTCCTGTATCAATTAGCAATCTAGACAATTCCTCACAAACAGTCCCAGGGACCAATCTGATCCTGGCATTCCCTCAATTAAAATTCCTTTCTTAGGTAATTCTGGGCTGTGTTAAGTTAGTAATTAATGTACACTAGGACACCAGAATGTCAGTTATTTGAATAAAATTCTTATGTATCACCTAAGAATATGCATGCTGTAATAGTATAAAGATACTTTCCTTCTTCTTTCACAAGCTTTGCAAGTTCAAGTGCAAACTCAAGGTCAAGAGCCACTCCCAATTCTTTTCAGGTGTGGTTGGAGGTGGGACCAGAGGATCCTCTTCTCTTGGAGGATCTTCTTCTCTTTTCTTTTTTATCCTAGAAACTAATAAAAGTGTAATCATTGACACTTGGAACCAGGTAATGCCTTGTTGCTGGGATGTTTGTGGGATAGTTATTCCCAATCCAGGCCTCTCCTTGGTGAACCAACCATGACACTCACAAATAGCCCTCTCATGACAACCCAGCTTTCTTCACATAACAGTTCCAAGAGCATCCTCCCATTGTGGAATTACGAGGAACTCTTTTCACAGTTCACTACTGTGCGTCTACATCTCTTCCCTGAATTCTCTATACTGTTCACATGCTCTATGCATATTATTCATATAAATATCATACTATGCTAGCTTTATACTAACACAGATAGTTAAGTATTTGACATTTATAACAATCAAGACTTAATTCTAAAACCTTTTTTTTTAATGTAATACATTGCAGCTATAGATTTCTTGGCATTTTCTATAAACCAAATAATATTCTCTGTAACCAGTGATAAAATTATTGCTTTCCTCCAATCCACATGCCTTTTAGTCTTGCCTTATTTCATTGAGTAGCACCTGTGGTAAAATACTGAGAAGTAAACACGATGTCCTGGTGCTTCCCCAGCCCTGGAGAGGAGACACTCAGTATATCAGCGGTATGTATATTTTCTGTGGGATTTTAAAAAATGCTTATCCTGAAAGAAAATAATTCCTTTCTATTCCCAGACTTCTGGGAACTGTGAATTGGGAGTAACAGTGCTTACGTGACATTTTTCCATCTTTTATTCTCAGCACATCTGTTCTAGACAGTGTGTGCTTCGACCTTGCCTTTTATATACAATCTGATCATTCTTCCCTTTAGAGTATGTGGTCTGTTTACGTTTTGTATAATTGATGACACAGTGAGTTTAAACTGAATTTGATTTCCACTTGTCCACTCTGATCTTTGTTTTTGTACTTCCTTTCAACTAATTTAAATTTCCAGTATTCTACATTGTTTTGAGTATCGTCTCTCCATTATATACTTTTTATATGCATCTCAGGAACAATTATGACATATTATTTAATTATTATATGTTGTCCTGCACATCTAGATCTTTATTTCAAATTAATTACACAAATTTCACCATGTCTGTAGTCTGCTGCAATAAGGCAGACATCTGGCTTCTCCTTGGCTCCAGCCTACATTCAGAGTCTGCATGGCCTCACACACCAGCCCTCTTTCTATCAGGTCACAGTTCTCTCTGCCTGTTGTCCTAGAAGCTCTCATTTGCGTCAGATCTTCTGTTTAGTTGCCTATTCTGGTGGGGTAAATCTAAAACCAGTGCCCCAGTTGTGACTAAACACAAAAGTCTTGGTCGTTTTCCTATTTTATTTTGAAGATTATAGCATAACTATATCACTTCTCGCCCGTTCCTCCCTCCAAACCCTCTCATACACCCAAAAACTCTCATCAGTACTTTTTGTAATTAACGAATCTTGCTAGAATCTGGGCTATTTGAAGAGTCTACCTTTCTAATCATCTCTATCCACAGCTCAATCTCTTATATGAGCTCATCTTCATCGTGTGTCCCATTTCTTAGGGAAAAAAAAAAACAGAGTTTTTTTAGCCCTAAACTTTCATCAAACTCATTAGGAAATTTACATTTTTAAAATCTATATTTTCAGAGTAAAAAGGACCTTGAAGAATCAAAAGAACAAAGGCACCTTTCTGATTAGAAAAAAAGATAATAGACAATGAATGATCCTGTCTGACCTCCAACCATCCCCTCTGAGTTTTACCTGCTTTTTGGGCTTTTCTCTGCTGTTCAGTACGTGCTCATGCCTAAGCACCATACTCCAGCACAAAAGAGCCAGTCAGCTTCCCGAAGTGCATCACATTTTTCTGTGGATGATAGCATCTTTTCCTTACATAATTCATCGTTCTCTCCCCCACCCCCAGCTGTTAATAAGAAAGTAAAAGAAACAAAGAGTGAAAGGATGTGAAAGGCTTATGCTCAAAAGAAAACGGCCTTTATGCCATGATAAATTTTCCTTTGGGAGCTCGAGGCCTTCTCAGGTTTTACCATATATTATGTTCATAGACAACTTTTATTAAATTTACCCTGAAGGGCACAGGGGAGATAATCAGTAGGTCTTAGTTCTAGCTCTTTGAGTTTCACTAGCTTGCTGTGAGAACAGCAGAGATTTCATCTAACATCTTCAGAGTCCTGATTGCGTCACCTACAAAATGATATAGTTAGATAAATAATTATAGTTAATTATAGAAAATTAACATTTTCTAAACCCTTCCTATGTGTCAAATACCCCACAAAAATGTATAATAATGATTAATCATCCAAGTTTATGACAAAAATTTTGTTATTAATCATTGCCACATGACATGCTTGAAAACAACAACGTACCATTGTTTTGTGGTTTTAAATTCTATTTGTGGGGTGCTGTATCTGTGTGTGTGTGTGTGTGTGTGTGTGTGTGTGTGTGTGTTATATAACAGTTTTCTCCAAGACTAAAACATTCCATGCTGAAACTGAAGTTCTTTAAGCAGGAAGGTAAACAACTCAGAATAGTTATAGGAAGTCCCTGAAACTGAGCAGATTCACCAGACACCTCTATGCTTAAGTTAGAAATAAAAGTAAGATCACTCACTTTTATTTAAGTGAGAATCACTCTCAGATAAGCCAAGCTGCAAAGAAGACTCTGAGAAGATGCCAGGTACCTAGAAGAAACAGAAACCAATCAGATGCCTGGAAGAGGTTTAGAACATCTGAGTCACTTGGAAGGGATACTCTCCAACCTGTTGAACTGCCAGTGGGCCATGCAGTGTGCTTTAGGTTCCCAGATTTTGTCACCCGTGCTGATGTGAGCTTTAGTGATGCACTTGTCTTTGAAACATTTCTGCTCCTGTAAGTAAGGCCTCACCTTTATTCCTGTAAACTCAGTAAAACTTATTGGCTCACCAAGTTGGACTTCGGTGGTAGCTATCCTTTTGTCTCTTATGAGTTTCATACCTGGGGTAAGTAGATATGTGTTGTATCTTCCCAGGAAAAGTTTTGTCATAAAACAGTGTGTGTGTGTGTGTGTGTGTGTGTGTGTGTGTGTGTGTGTGTGTGTAAAAGTGTGCCAATTGCATGCTGGTATTCCTGGAAGTCAGAAAAGAGCATTAAATCCAACTAAAGTTACAGATAGTTGTAAGCCACCTAATATCAATGCGGGGAATTGAACCCAGATCCTCTGGAAGAGCAGCAAATGCTCTTAAACTGCTGACCCATCTCTCCAATTTCATTGATTTTTTTGTTTGTTTTTATATTTTGTTTTGTTTTTATTTTGTAGGGTTTTTTTTTTTCAGCCAACGCTGACCTGAAACTAGCTGTTTAACCCAAGTTGGACTCAAACTCGTGGCAATTTTTCTGTCTCAGTCTTTCAGAGGTAGGAGTTACAGCTATGGGCCACCATCTCTGGTTTAGTTTTCAAACTCTAAGAATCTCTTCAAAGTTGTATTGCAAGACACAACATTGGGGTTGTACTTGTCTGACTTTTCAGGCTGTTCTACTAATCTCCACAACTGCAGGTAAGAAAATGACTGTGGTAGTTTGAATGATAATGTCCCCATAAGTCTTTGGCATTTGAATACATGATCCCCAGTTGGTGACTATTTGGGGAAAATTAGGAGGTATAACCTTGCTAGAGGAAGTTATGACTGGGGTGGGGGCTGAGGATCCAAGACTCCCCATTTTGAGTATGCTTTCTCTGCTTCCTGTTTGTGCACTGAGATTTTATCTGTGCAGTGTTGCCCCAACCACCTGCTACTTGGTACCTCCACTCCACTATCATGGGCTCTTAACCCTCTGGAACCATAAACCCAAATAAACTTCTTCTACTACAATTTGCCTTTGTCTTGGGGTTTTGTCACCGCAATAAAAAAGTAACTAAGACAAAAGTTGGTACCAGGAATTAGACTATTGCTGTGCTAGACCTTCCTATGTGGTTTATTGGAGGAATGCAGACTTTGGGACTTTGAACAAGAAAAGTAGTTGAATGATGTAAGTAGAGCTTAGTAGACAATCCTAGCAGCTTCTTTGAAGACAGTAGTGTGGAGAACAGTGCACTGTGGAAGCTTAGCTCGAGAGGTTCCAGAGAGGAGTAATAGTAGCATCTGGGCTAGAGACAATTCTTTGAAATTTTGGCAAAGAATGTAGCTACCTTCTGACTTTGTCCTAAGAATGTGCCTGGTGCTAAATTGAAGAGTAATAAACTAATTTCTTTATCAGAGATGTCAAAACAACCTACTATTGACTTTGTCGTGTAATTATTAGTAAACATTCTTCAGTGAAAAATAGAAGGCGCAGAAAGAAATACAACATGTACAGTTTGGAAAGGAAAAAGACACTGGCAAGATTAATATTACAGCCTATTGTAGAGGGAATCTCGTATAAGCAACACCTGTCAATAAAAAAAAAGCTTATGGCCAATGATCTGAGGCAGAAACTGAAAGGTGGGACATACAGCAGGTAGGGAGAGAGTTATGGACACAGTCAAGATAGAATAAAGGGAGATTCACTTAGGAATGCTGAGAAGACAGACATAAACCAGCAGGTAGCTCAACTCAGTTTAGAATAAATGGAAGACTCACCCCAGAAACTTTGAGGAGAAGGGCATAAGAAGACTAGGAAAGAAAACCAGCCACATAGCTGAACTCAGTTTTAAATAAAAGAGATAGTAAGTTAAGAGCAAGTCAGAGAACAAGCCAAAGCTTATGCATTTATCAATAAATAATTAGTCTCAGAGTTGTTATGTGAACTAAGTGGCAAGGAGAAAAAAAAAAACTTGATTACTTTTTACAGCCTAGGCTTGAGCTAGAAGGGAGACTGTAATTGTTAAGGAGATTAGTACCATTAAAAAAGAACCAAATTAGAATAAAGGCATTGGAATAAAGGGAAAGATGCCCTCTGGGCAAGATCACAAGGAGATAAGGAATGAAAACAAGTAACTGCAGATATGATGCAATGGAGCCAGGCTCATCCCAGGCTGGCAGCTAACCTGACAGTATTGTCCACATGGTTCTAACTTTAGAGTCAGTAAAGATATGTTAGCAAATATTGTGGGATCTTCCCCTGGCCATTTTTGTGAACTGTGAACATAAAACTTCAACTGCATTGGAGACCTTAAGATGTTGGACATGACAGAGCCTTGTACTATCCATCAAGGAGAGCTGCACACAGGGAGTGGAACAAGCCCAAGAGAAAGAAGTATGTTGATTCAGCAAAGCTGGAAGGGTAAGGTCATGAAGGCTCTTTGACATTGGGCGTGTGCTCCAGGATTGGACGTTTGCCCCATGAGTTTCAGTCTTGCTTTGGTCTGGTATTTCCTCATCATGCAGCCATTCCTTCTTTTTGGAATGGTAACACATATTCTGTGTCATTGTGTGTTAGTAGTATGTAATTTTACAGGTTACAATTAACAGATTGCCTTGAATATCAGAAAAGACATTTAATTTGGGGTTTTTAAATAATGTTGAAACTGCAAGGCTATGGCATCTTTTGAAGTTAGAATAAATGCAGTTTGCATTTCAATATGGCCTCGAGTCTGTGGTGGACAGGGGATGGAACAGGTTTGAGTGAAATGTCCCCTATAAATCTAGGAAATTGGATGTTTGGTCCTCAGTTGGTAACTCTGAGGAGGTGTGGCATTTCTGGAGGAAGTGTATCACTGGGGATACGCTTTGAGTTTTTAAAAAACTATATCATTTTGAGTTTTTGAGTTCTCTCTCTCTCTCTCTCTCTCTCTCTCTCTCTCTCTCACACACACACACACACACACACACACACACATACACACACATACACTTACACACTGTCTTTGTGTCTGTTTGTCTGTCTTTCTCTCTCATGTGTGTGTATGAGAGAGAGAGAGAGAGAGAGAGAGAGAGAGAGAGAGACAGACAGACAGACAGACAGACTCACTCACTCTAGCTATCTGCTTTCTGTTTGTGAATTGAATATGTGAAATTTTAGCTGTTCTTGCTACCTCCACTTTGCCATCATGGACTCTTTTTCTCTTTGGTACCATAAGCCCCAAATAAACTCTGTATTCTATAGGTTGCCTTTGTTATGATTTTTTAAATCATAGCAAAATAAACATAACTAAGAAATATACCCTAAAAATTCTTCTCTACACTATTAAATGTGGCATCTCTTGAAGAAAAACTTCCATGCAAGTCTTAAAGATTCTGCTTTTGCTGATCATAATGGAAGTTTGCACTGTTTGCACAGTGCCTGTGTGTTAAACTTAGTTTCCAAGCATAAACTTCATCCAACACAGCATCCTGCCTACAAATTCACAAATAGTTGAAGAGCAGTGAGTGTTTTTAAGAACTTGAATGACATCTTTTTAATAAAAGAAATGTTACCATTAGTATTTCTTTCTATTCATTTGACATATTTAAATGCTAAAGATATCCCACTGTGTTTGTATATACAGCCAACTTCCTTCAATAGCCATCCCAACTTTACCTAAATCTGATCTCAAGAGTCCAGTAGGCCACTCGGGGCTACTACATAGGAGGACCCTAAAGACTCCATCTCAAAAAAATGAAAGACTTAAAAATCATTATTTAGGAACTTTTTCTTGCATTTTCATGTTTATAAACAAAATTTGAACATACTTTTCATTTCTTCGTCTTGGAGTTTATCTATCATTGCTGTATGTTATGAAGGGCTAAGGACTCCAAAATAGCATCCTGTCTTTGTCTTGAATTGAAATCATGGATTATTTTCTAACCCAAAGCCTTTGTGAGTCACTCCTAGTTAACCACTATTAACATGGCTTCCAAAAAAAGAAACCTCTGCCTCCATGGAATGGTCATTCTTAACTATAAGAAACATAGGCCACATATCCTTGGAATACAGCAGATTAGTATGGGATCTGTTTCCTGCTTCCAGGTAAATAAAATACCCATGACCAGCGCCAAGCACAACATAAAGAAACACAGACAACATGTGTGTGGTTGATGCACTGAGCCTTGCATCACAAAGCCCTTCCTATAATTGTCAAATATGACAGTGAACTCTGTTCTCCAGAGTCACCTTGTGATGCATTTATTTCTGTGCCAATGGTAAAAGGATAACTATTTTTTACAAGTAAAGTCACATGACAACAAAAGAGATTTTTTTTTTATTGTGGCCAATTAAATTTCTTCAGAATTTTGCTATCCATGATATCACAGTGTACTATCATAGAAATGAGTGAAAAACTAATTATTGAACACATTCAAGGCTCTTCAAGCAGAACTCACAAGAAAAGATTTCAAACGTCTCTTCAGATAAAATGTTCATCTCATCAGAAAGTCTGACTTAAGTGGGTTTTGAAGCAGAAGCATTCTACTCAAAGGCAGAACGGAGGTAGCCATAATTTATATCATTGAGGAACAATACAGCATAGCATAGTCAGTTCATAAAACACCGTAAGAAGACTCTCACAGGCACAACAGTTCCACCTGCCTCCAAAGGGAGGACATTTTACACACGCACAGAGTGGGGGACCACAGGCATGTCTATTAATAGCAAGGCAGGTGGCGCTGATTAAAGAAAAACAGTCAAAGATCATCATTTGGAAGTAATTTCTCAAGTACGTGCTCAGGGTTAATCTAGTCTGGAAAGCGCTCTCCAAGAGCAATGCAAACTTTTATAATTAGGAAGTGTTTAAGATGAAAACTTAGAGCCTAATCACATTATCCTATATACAAAGCACATGGTTGGATTTTTGCATCTTAACTCCTCTCAGACTGTAGAGCATGTTTATACACCATCCTCCAAGAAATACAGTCCAGGGGAGGGAATTGCTCTTGTTTAACAAGCTATTTTTTATACAACCAATAGAAATGGTTAATCAATAAATACTGACTACTAATTCCTTCAGTGAGAATTCATAGAAAATGAGTGTTTGATTATGATAGCCTTTCTCTGAGCACAGTCCACTTGTTAGGATCATATTGACATAAATTCACATAAGTCACCAGTTGGGCATGTTTTGGGGAGCCATGTCATACTGCCACTTATTTTCGGTGTTATGTAGTCTACTTGGATAAGAAACGGGCAGATACTGGGTACAGTGGAGTAGCCTGTGACATCTTACACTTCACTCACGTACTGTGTAAGTTAACGTGTCTTTAAGAGTTTAGAAAGCATCACGAATGGGCAGGGAAGTGGCTTTAAAGAGAGACAGAAAAACTTTATTTTGCTTTCCCTTTATGCGATACTCCTGTGTACAATTGTGTGCTCTGGCTCGGAACCAATTCTGAGTGGTCACAACCAAGGGCTGTGGAAAAATTGAGACACTTAAACCTGAACCCCAAAGAGATTCTAATTAAGTAAGGAATAATGCTAGCCAAACACCTTGCAGACTGAACTGCTGACTTGAAGAACCTCTTTTTAATCTGAAAACTTTACACGAAGCTTAAAATGTCATCATCAGCAGCAGCAGTGTGTTGGAAGAAGTCATAGAGGAAAGATTCTATCTAATTATGCAGTTCTAATTTACTTTATTCAAACTGTCAATAGTTGTATGGACAATTATGAGTATCTTTTGTGGTGAACCCGTGTACATGTTTATGTTGGAATATGCTAGAAGTAGAAACATAGTTATAGGTTATGTGCACATTCAATTTAGTAGATGGTGCATGGGGCTGGGGAGATTGCTCAGTGAGTAAAGCACTTATTATACAAGTATGCAGAACTGAACTTTGGTCCCCTGCATTCACATAAAAGCCAGACACTGTAGCACAGGTCTGTAGTCCCAGAGTTTCAGAGGTGGGGTGGCAAAAACAGAAGAGTCCTCTAGGCTCATGAGGCCAGCTAGCCTGGTCTGCAAAGTGATGAGCAATGAGAGGCTGTCTCAAACAGATGGAAGTAAGGATGAAGACTCATGGTTATCACGGCTTCCTACATGAGTGCTGTGCCATGCACAATGCAGACATGCAAACACCCACATATAAATACACACACACACACACACTCACTCACACACACACACACACACACACACACACACTTTAAAGATAGATACTGCCAATGAGTCTTAAAGTAATTAGATCAACAATGTACATGCCCACTAACAAAGAAAGGGTCAGCTAATATTATTCACCGAAAGTTGGTATACCCTGTCTCTTTCATGGCAGTCATGGAAGTGCTATCATACTGTGGTCATAATTTATATTTTACTAATGGCTACTTAAGCTCTCAACCATGATTGCTGTTTTGTTTTAATGAGCTTCTAAGTCATCCTCTCTCCCTCTCTCTGTCTCTTTGTCTCTCTCTCTCTAATATTTATTTAATAATTTAATGCTTAAATATTAGATTACATACCATATATGCAATTTTGTATATAAGGGAAATTTTCATGAGAATTTCCCATATTCATAATATTCTTCAGAAATATGATTAATGAATATAGTGAATATGATTAATGAACATCAGTCTGACCCATTTTATTAAAAGTAATTAATTGTGTTCTAAAGTCTGTTTAAAAGCATGCTGGAGGACACAATATTGGAATTGAGCTGGAACTCCTAATTTCACTAGTTAAGCTTTCTTACTAATTTTTTAAAGGTTTAACTTTTTTAATTACATGAATATGTGTATGTGAGTTTAATCACATAGTGCAGTGGCTACAGCGTCCAGAACGGGGCATCAGACACTCTGGAGCTGGAGGTAGAGGTGGTTGTGAGCTTCCAACGCCCATGCTAGGAACTGGACTCTAGTCCTCTGCAAGAGCAATGTGTGCTCTTAACCTCTGAGTCATCTCTTCAGGTCACTACAGTAGTTTTCATTCCTTCTTCTCCTTTTCTCTGTCTATGTTCTGGACATTAGATTGATTAAATTGTGGTGATGTTTGCATAAGATAAACAGCAATACCATGGACCTATGCTGGTCACCACAGGAAAATGAAGGCATACACCTTGGTTCTGTTGGGAGGATTTGGGACAAATGGAGAGGGTCATATGATCTGGAAACAGTTTATATTATGTAAGACATGGGGTAATTTAGACATTAATGTCTTAATATTAGCACAGCCTCTTAGAATATGAGTCTCTTGGCAAATGTTTTCTCAAATCCAGAAGTACAGTTGGTCACTCAGCAAATAAATTCTGAGCATTCTCTCATGGTAATATCAAAAATGCCAGACTCTGCAGACTCCACAAGGATTAATTCTGCAGCTAATCATTGCACATAATTTTAATAGTGAACATTAAACTTCCCATTAGAGTGGGCATAAAAGATTACAAGATTCTTAATAAGAATATTGTTATTAACTAGAGTTTAGTCTTAACTTCTAAATATCTACCTAACAAAGGTAATTTGTTACTTCTGTATGCCTTCATCTTTGTACATAAGTATTACTGTAATTAAATACTAGAAGCAGGCTACTATATGAAAACAAAGGTTTTAATTTGACTTAAGGAGATGAAGAGTTTCTTCATCAAGACCATGTTTATTAAGACTGTGGGCTTTGTCTAATGCCTGGTCCACTTAGCACGACAACCTAGAGCACCACATGGTGAGAGATGAGGATCACACAACAAGGGACAGAGTGTTTACACGTGCACTCGTGTCTGGCCTCACTCTGTAACTTGACGATACAAAGAATCAGTGACAAGACTTCATTCTCAGGATTTTATCTAGTTCTAACCAGTTCTCAAAGATCCCACATCTATCTAAATAGATAGATAATTTCTAACCTTTTAACACTTCAAAGTGGGATTAAATTACAGCACAGGAACCCTAATGTCATTTCAAAACCATAGCTGACTACATGTAGCCAATTATTTTTCCTGGGCTAACTCTTGCTATTAGATGATCAACAATATCTTGTGCTTTTTAAGATGTACATACATACATACATACCTATATAATAGATACTCATACACATACATACACATAAACACATATATATGCATACATATTTACATACATATATGCACACATACACACAGACATGGATATACACACATATACATACACACAGCTATTCTGAGACAGGGTTTCTCTATACAGCACTTGCTGTCCTAGAACTCACTATATAGACCAGGGTGGCCTTGAACTCACAAAGATCCACCTGAATTTGCAAGACAGTTGCTCGATTAAAGGAGTTTGTCATCATGCCTGGCAAGATATGTCTTAATGTAGTTATCATACAATTGTAATGGAAGGTTCAAGAACTAACTATATGCCTAATATGTTAGAAAACTTGGAGGAGTTCTTCTTCAGGGGTTGTAGTGGAAAAAGAACATGTGATTATGAACCAGGTAAATCATATTTTACAAGCCTTACAAGTTAGTATAAATGGTCACATAACTGTTCTGTGATGAAACAGGCTTTAAAAGGCAAGTATTAAAAATATCGAGGCAAATCAGATGGAGATGTGCTGGAGGTGTGCCTATATTTCAAAGCCTTTCTGGCTTTCCTTCCCTGTCCTTGTCTATGTGGTCATGATGTTGCACCTAGCATCCGCATTTTCTTCTGTATGTCAAGGCCAAGCTCAGCAACAACTTGCACTCTCCCAACGGTGACAGGGACTGCCTCCTTTCTTGTGCTCGCTTGTAGACTTCTATGTAATTTTGATTCACATTACCTATGGATACATTGCACACATGTACGTCGGTTGGAGCACCAAAGTCTGTTAACAACATCTCCATAGGTGATGCCCTGTCACATGTCACAACCAGAACTAGAAAAGAAAGAGGAGAAGGAGGAGGAGAAAGAGGAAGAGGAGGAGAAGGAGGAGGAAGAAGAAGAGGAGGGGAAGGAGGAGGAAGAAGAGGAGGGGAAGGAGGAGGAGGAAGGGAGGAGGAGGAGGGGAGGAGGAGGAGGAGGAGGGGGAGGAGGGAGAAGAGGGGGAGGAGGAAGAGGGGGAGGAGGAGGAAGAGGGGGAGGAGGAAGAAAAGGGGGAGGAGGAGGGGGAGGAGGAGGAGGGGAAAGAGGAGGAGGGGGAGGAAGTAGTAACCAAAGTAAAGTACAGACACAGCCCTGGCAATCCCAGCCCTTCTAATACCTTCTAATGTACTATAGTGTGGAGTTTTTTTCTTTTGATAATAGAGCAAAGAAAATTACATAGTGAGTACATCTCAATATTTAATTCCAAGAGCTACCCATGGGAGAGGCATCTGGAATACTCACTTAGAAATACCTCACCGACTACAAAGGACCACACAGCATGTAGCCAGATAACTTCGGGCTCTTTCTTCAGCTCATCTACTTATTTGGAGTGTTTTATCTTTCTTAGTATGACATCTCTGTTTCTAATTGTTTTCTCTGACACTAATCCCTTTCTCACTGCTGCCCTGATGTGAGTGACTAAATCAAAAGGCATGGCTTTTTCTGTCTCCCCTCCTAATGGCCACTGGGGGTTTCAGATTGCCTGTAATCTTGTTTTTCTCTCAAGCTCTAGTAAAATTGTCTTCCAGATTTAAAAAAAAAGAAAGAAAGAAAAGAAAAGAAAGAAAGGAAGAAAAAAAGAAAAAAATAGTTAACAAGATCCTAAGATCAAAACATCTGTGGGCTATGACAACCAGTGTAGATTTCTGCTGTTACCCAGATGGTCGCTGTGCACGACACAGTTGAACATCTGCATAACAGTATTTATCAGAGTCAACCCTGTGAAACTGGGCTGCAGGCAGCACCTGGCCCCCCAGCATGAAGGGAAGGCATTATGAGCATAGGTCAGGGTGTTGTGTGCACACCTTTAGCCAGGAACTTTATCATCTCCCCTTTACCAGATGTGCTAGAGAGATTAAGCCCTGGAACAGCAGGTCCTGATGCTGATGACAATGGATTCATAGTGAACCACCACAGGCTCCTATATGCTGTAGACAGTGTGCCACAGAAAAGATGGTGTGTGCTTATTAGACAGTTTCAATGCAGTGTCCAGAATTGATGGTTAGCTTGGTGATTTCTCCATGGGGAGATGATTTAGATTCACAAGTCTCAGTTTTCACATCAGAAAAACAGATTTATGATTATTTCAAATAGTTGAGAGCTGAGTAACCAACAAAGCTCTTGAAATAAAGTAGGGGCGGCTGTATACAGCAACTGCCACTGATAGAAGCCCATCCTTTTCAAAGTGAAGCAAATTAAGATACAGGGTATTCTAAGGGGGCTCAGGAAGTAAAGACACTTTAGAAATTTCCTGAAACTGGCCAGATTCACTAGACCCCTCCCCGTCATAGAGGATAAAAGCAGTCAGGCCTGCTTAGAGTCACTCTTAGAAAATGGAAACTGCCAGGACTAGTCAACGTCCTTGGAAAGAATACTACAGTCTGTTGAACTGCCTGGGGTCTATGCAGTGTACTCCAGCTTCTATGAGCTGTTATCCATGCTAGGGTGGACTTTGGTCATGTAACTATCTTTGAATCATTTCTGCACCCTCAGGTAAGCCTTCCCCCACATCCCTGTAAGTAAACACAATTAACTCAGTGGTTCACCAAGTTGGGCTTTTGTGAGATTTTTTTTTTTTACTTTGTCATTGATGCCATATCTGTTCAAGTAGAAGTTTATTCACATATACTCGGGAGTAGTGTCACGTGACAGGAACCCACTACGTTTTCAAGAAGTCCTTATGCCAGTTGTAAAATTTAAGACATGCTGAAGGGCACGCTGCACTGTACATCCTTAGAGTGAGCCTAGATTGATGACAAACCTGCAGTTTAATCTAGCTCCATCTCATGGTTTTCGTGTGATGTCAGGAAAGTTCATTAGTCTAGCTATGCCTCAGTCTCCATATGTAAAAGAAGGATCAGAATAAGAGCTGTCTCATTAGGCACTTGCTACAATCTGGCCAGACAGTCCTTGGAATCCCCTTTGTTATGTCTAGCACATCATAAGCACTCAGCAAATATTCAGTTTCAATATGTAAATATTGTCAGACACTATAGTGACACTGTAATTTGTAATCATTAGTGTAATTAATCCAGAGAACTGTCCAGCCTGCCAGGGCAATCTGTTTCCAGATCTTACAGATAGGAACACTGGGCTTCAAATGTCCCACATCATTGATCATCCTCACACAACTGATATATGATAATCAAAGTGTGAAACATAACCCTTGGCCTCCAAACTAATTGTATGTCCTTCCTTGTTCTTTCTCCTTTAATCGTGGGAAATTTGACCAAAATATCAAGTATTCATGCCAGGCCTCCACTTGCCTTTGGCTGTGTTGGTTACTTCTTCACTGCTGATCAAGAGGCCAGAGAGAAACATTTTCCTTCATGATTTCAGAGGGTTGAGCTTACAGCTGCTTGGCCTCGTTGATTCCGGGCCTGTGCTGAGGATGATCCCATCATAGCATGTCAGAGGCTACTCCTTTCAAGGTTGACAGAGTGTGAAGAAGGAACTGGGGACGAGCCACAGCTTTGACTTACCTTCCTCTGATCAGTTTCCCATACCTCCCAGAATAGTGCCACTAGCTCTGACCCAGTCATTCAGCATACAAGTCTGTGGGACATAGTTCATATTTGACATATAAAGCTGGCTAAACCCAATTTAGACCCAGTAAAACAATTTACGATTGTTTTAAGAGAAGTGGGCTGGGGAGATCTGAGTCAAGTGCTTGTCAAGTAAGCATGAGGCTCTGAGTTCAATCCCGCAGCTCTCTCCATTCCATCAGCCTACCCTGCATTAGCACCTCCTCATCATCCTTAGAACCGGTAACCCTGGCTCTTATTTTCTGTTTCTATGGCACTTCATCCTCCACACCAGTCCTAGAAATTTTATAAAACTTACATTTTATTGAGTAATACCTTGGTTCAAGAGTCTTCATTGGTTGGAGTTGGAGAGATGATTCAGAGGTTAAGAGCACTGTCTTCCAGAGGACCTTGATTCAATTCCCAGCACCCACATGGCAGCTCACAACTCTAGCTCCAATTCTAGGGAAATCGATGCCCTGTCCTGTTCCACAGGAGCCTGTACACATGTAGGTCACGTACTCTCACACAACAACGCACACATATACACAAAAGTAAAAAATCAAATAACTAAAAACATGAAACTTTTTTTTACAGGAACCCTCATTGGTTATATGATATCTGCTTTAAAACTGGCCCTGTATCTTTCGCTGGCCCTCAAAGCCCCACAGCCCAGCTTCTTGTTGAACTTTATGTTACCCTCCTCCACTACAATCACATTCAGTAAACCACAGTTTATAAGCTTCCTCCTAAACAAAATGCCCTACCCCACCCCCCAACATATCCTTTTACCTGGAGAGCAATTTACCTTTCAATTCAGGTCAAATAGAATCTTCTTTACATGGCTTTATCCAGGAAATCATTACATGTGTAGATGTTGCACCAGGAGGTAGACAGGAATGAGTCTGAGACACCTCGTGAAGAAAGAGCAGGGTAATGATTCAGACCAGAAGTGGAAGCTGAAACTTGATGGAGTACTGAGGAAACACTCTCAGAATACAAAGCCTCTTAAACTCAGGTTACCTTTAAATGCCCCTTTCAGGTTGCTAGTTATAAATGCCTATTGAGATGTTTATGTCCCCAAGCAGATCAGACAAATGTCTGTTGAAAGCCCCTTAACTAGGAGAAGACCAAGGATAATAGACAACATTATTATTTATTATTATTATTACTGTTGTTATTGTTGTTGTTGTTTGAGTTACCCCAGTATTCTCCTGACTAGTAAACAAAACTACAGGATATTCAATTAATATGCATTTTAGACAAATAGTGAATAAATTTACTGCATGTTCAATACTTAAAATCTGCATTTTATCTGGCTAGTCTAATTTTCCTTTTTTCTCTTAATCTGACAACCATATATAGAGCAATGGATTGACACAGGCAAAATGGGTACTTAATTTAATTTAATAACTTAGCTTAACTTAATTAATATCCCCCCCCTTTTTTTTAAAGGAATATATATTTACTTTAAGCAAAACAATGTAAGCTAGTAAATCAGAAATAGAAGCTCAGGGACAAGTAAAGCCTATAAGTGTTATGACTGAAGCTTAAATTTTGCCCTGGGCATTGTTGGGCAACACAAGTCATGATAAACTTGTGAGTCTTGGGATTTAAAGAATCATTCCTGAAGGTGAACATAGTGTCATTTAGCATAAATAAGAAATGTAGTGTGATAGACTACACGGCTAGATAGTAAGTACACGTGGCTCCAAGTTCACAATAGTAATTATGTGGGCACTGGCAAGGGGGGATCTATACAATGTGTACAAAATTAGTCTTAATAATCATTTTAATGCAGCCCAAGATTTTTGGTCAGGGAGATAGATAATCAGTGACGTGCTTGCTAGGGACTGTGAGGACTTGTGTTCAGTTACCAGAGCCCATGTCAAAAAGCCACTGGGACATTATACTGTCAAAAAGCCACTGGGACATTATACACTTGCAATCCCCGAACTGAGGAGGCAGGGACAGAAAGAATTTTGGGTCTTACTGGCTAGCAAGTCTAGCCTAAGCAGTGAGTTCCAGGTCAATGAGAACCCTGCCTCATAAAAATTAAAGTGACCATCACTCAAATAATGACCCTGTGGTTGACTCTTGGCCTCCATACGTTTACACACACACACACACACACACACACACACACACACTTACTTCTTTGGATTAGGAATTAGGCAGGTCTGATCTGGATATACGTTCCATGTGCACTGACTGTGACCACTCTGTGGCTTTCAAGTAGATAATGAGCTTGCCTCCAGATTCAAGGCGCCTTCACTCACAGGCCTGAAGGGTTGTTGATCAACCGTGCAAAAATGTCCTCTTACCATTACATTGTTGTCACTGAAATGAAAATATCTGGAATAAACAATACAAGAAAAGAAAGATTTAGTTTGGTATATGACTTCAAAAGTATCAGTTCGTGGTTTCTTGACTGATTGTTCTTGGATGACTGAACATCATGGTGGCAGGAGAACTTGACAAATGAGAGCTATTTACCCTGTAGTAGACCAAAAGAACAATGAAGGAGAAATAGACTAAGACAGGATAAAAGAGAGAAGGGGGAGAGAGGCCAGAGACAAGTCACCCCAAAGGATTCTCTCTCAATGACCTACTTCCTTCATCTAGGCTTCAGTGTCCTTGTCCTTAGTTATAACTCAGGAAGCACATTTGTCATGAACATGACCTATGTAAGCTCATAGCTGTGGTGGTCTGGGTAGAATATGATAATAACAACATCTCATCTCTACCATATTTACTAAATCATAAAGTTCACTGTGTATCTAGACCACTGGATCCTCTCTTACAAGAACTCTGGCAGCCAAACTTCCAAAGACAGCCAAAACTTCTTCCACTGCACACTTGTTCATATTTGGTCTCTACGAAGACATATCAAGGAATGGGACATGGGTGGGATATAGTGTAACCAAGGAAGGCTGGTCCAGAATGAATCCATCCTGCAGTGAGGATGGAGAGGGCAGTGAAGAGTGAAGAGCAAGACCCCAGAGGAAACATTCATATCCCAAGTGTTCTCAAGGATTATTCTGAGGAGCTTCCCTCCTTCCCTCCTTTTCTGCACATTCTGTAATAGCCTGGAAATACACCTGGCCCCAAACAAACATTCCTTTGGAAAGATTTAACAAATGCACACTGTTTAGCATTTTCTCCTTTTCTTTAACTACTTTTACAAAACTGTCAGTATTTTCCAATCTTCAGAGTCAGCAGGGATGGGAATTTCCATTTATGCTTCTCTCAGCAGACAAAAAGTCAATCTCTTTCCAAGCCAAAGCACTTTGTTAGCAAATGTCAAAAAGCCTCAGAGTCTCCAGTTTCCTGATCCCTTTTATTATTAACAACACACACACACACACACACACACACACACAAACCTGAAACACACACACAAACTACAGTTATACACATCACACATAGATGCACTACACATTCATATACATATTAACTACATGTATACATACATACATACATCACATATAGGAACATCACATACAGTAAGCAAGAAATAGAAGGAAGATAGATAGATAGATAGATAGATAGATAGATAGATAGATAGATGATAGATAGATAGACAGACAGATAGATTTGTTAAATTTCAGAGGGAAGAATTTGCCTTCAACCTACTGTTGGTATTTTCAGAATTTCTGTGTCCACATCTGATGAGCACTTGACAGAACTGAGATGTCTCTGACTGCACAGGAAGGAAATGGCAGTGTAGTCATGGAGGCTAAACCAGTATCCAGCAACAATGGAGGGTTAGTAGGGATCTTTAGAAGCAAATCTAATAGTTTCTAAATTAGTAAGTTTTATGATACTTTACAGTACTTAAATTTACATATATTACATGAATTATACGGATAATAAATGAATAAAAGATAGATGATTGTAGATAGATAGATAGATGATAGATGATAGATAGATAGATAGATAGATAGATAGATAGATGATAAAACAGAATAGATAGATTTACTGAATATGCTGAACTATATTAAGTGATTTGTTGAAACTCTAATTATAATATAGCCAACTCCATAACCATTTTAAATTAATGTGTTTACATGTCCCACAGTATGATTTTTAAATCATTAGCATATACACTTTAATACACAATACAAATAATCAAGCCACTTGTAATGATTTTTCTACAAATTCATTTCCCAAAGTCATTTGCCCAGAATCTTGGTAATTTTAGAGGATTTCCAAGTGTTTTGCATTTCAAAAGTTGTCCTTGAGCCTTTATAATAATGAATATGGCCTTAAAAGTACACCATAAATTTTGGGTCTAAAATAAGGATGTTTCATAATGGAGCACACTATTCTGCTTCCAAAAGATCAAGATATTGATGGTTGCCATTGACAACTGTCAACATTTCTGGGAAGATTTTGGTGCTCTCAATAACTGCTTCTTAGAAATAAAACATCGTCTCTGCTAATCATTGGCTGACGAGAAGCCAAAGAATCAATAAGCAAAACACCACAAGACCAAAACCTGGTTCAAAGCCCACCAATGAGTGGACAATATTCTTCCAATCTGGTGCACGCCAGACATCTTACTGTTTGAAAATGTGTACTTGTCTTCACTGAAAGCTTAACACTTGCCAATAACTGATAGATGCATTTGGGTTAGTTCCTCTTTCCATGCAGAAAGAGCCTGTAATGCAATATAAAGTGGAGGCATTAGTAGGATGGTGTAGTACATAAAGCAGTTGCTGGCTAAGTGGCAGTTGAAATACAAAGTGGTCAAAATGACATATCAAGGAAAATCATAGGTCAGGCTCAGCATGAGCACAAGGACATTTAAAGCCATGGGAATCGTGACTACTAGCTTTGAGTACATGTGGCATGGGTGCTAGACTGTATCAACAGAAGCCAAAATTGGGTGATCAAATCGTCAGAATACACTTCAAAGCAAGCAGAGGTAGAGTTCCTGCTTACAGAAGAAACTTCACCAAGAAATACAAGATATCTCCCTAAACCAGGCTGAATGTTCTCTGACTGTAACATATCCAAATAAGATGTATGTGCACACACACCATAGACAGATAGATAGATGACCAATAGCTAGATGATAGATAGATAGATGACCAATAGCTAGATGATAGATAGATAGATAGATAGATAGATAGATAGATAGATAGATAGATAGATGATAGAGATGTACATAAAATACACTTGTGTATATGTGTGTTTACAGATATAACATTAGTAAGATAAGTCTTCTGTATGTAACAGATAGAAGACACAAAACAATATAATGAAGAATACATTCAAAGCAATCAACATTAAAAAAAAAAAGCAAGGTTGAGGACACTGAGGAAGTTGATGTTATTTCCTAGAAGATAACATGGGGCTCTTTGACAATGACTTTTGAGCAAATGATTACAAAGATAAACAGAAATAGAGCCATACAGATATCTGCAAGAAGAGCTATGTAGTAACTAACACATAGCTGAGAGCGTCACAAAGGTGGAGGCCAGTATGCCTCAGCCAGCTGAGCAAAGTAGAAAGTAGGATGGAAGAGGAGATGATGTCAGAGAATAGTGTACCTGCTGGCTCTGGTTTTACTGTCATGAGAAAAGAATCATTCTGGCTTCTGGGGAGAAGTCTGCATAAAAGAAAAGCTGGAAACAGGAAGACAAGGGTAGAGGTTATTCCATAGCCAGGCAGTAAGATGAGACATCATGTTGAAAAGTAAAGTGGAGCTCCTGTACTATACAGCAAGGTTGACAGATTTTCAGGACATGAGAAAGAGGAGCCAAGAATGATCAAATGCTTCATGTGTTGCCCAGAAGAATGGGATGGCCATTTAACTTTGGAGACAGTTACATAGGGACATGGAAACAAGAGTCTAGTTTGGGGGGTTGAGTTAGGGTTTGAACTGTGTATCAACCATCTGAGAGGAAATTTCAGGTAAGCACATGTGTTAGCCAGAAGTTCAGAAGCAAGAAAAACGTTGAAGACAAAATGTCCTCAACAGGAGAACCATGGAACCAGGGAGAGCCCTGAGAGTGAGTGGAGGCAAGGACACCAATGGAGCCCCTAGATGATGATGGTCAGCCTCAGACTGTGCCACTGGGAGGCCAAAAGAAAGCCTACCCCAGGCTCAGAGTAAGGGAATATTTGAAGAAGGCACTAGTGAGTACCTGTGTCTGCCAAAAGGTTGAATATAGTGGGGACTGAGAACTGATCACTTTTAATGACATAATAGATAATTACAACCTTGATAAAAGCAGCTTTGATATTGCATGATGGACGAGGGCCAAATAAATTAGATTAGCCAGGGAAGTATGGTGGTATTAGAAGGTGAGCAATACCATATATGGTTTAGAACAATGGGAAAAAGCCAGCAGAGAAAGAAAAAATTACCACTCAAGAAAGATGGAACAGTCCAGGTACAGAGTTTGTGTGGAGAAGAGAGTGAAAACTTCCAGGCACGAATGCAGACAAGAGTATATATGAGTATAGGAATATATGGGGATGGGTCTTTTTAGGTTTCTGGTTAGCCTACTGGATTCAAGTGATGTGATCAGTTGAGTGTAAGGAGAAAGAAAACGATTTCAGCAAGGTGATGGATTGATGAAGGGGATGTAGCAGGGTTACTGGGCAACTCCAGTGAAGGTCCTAGTTAAAATGTGTAGTCCAGAGTTTAAGATGACATCAACAATGCCTCACAGGTGTGATAACACTAGAAAGCTGGATCTATTCTGCATTACAGAGAATGTGAGGATTCAAGATGGGTGGAATCCATTCATATGGAGTCACCATAACCATAATAATATTCATCATAAATTATTCCTTATATGTAATGTATATAATACCATAATCATCTACAATCTTTGTAACAGGTTCTCTTTAACCTTATTATTTACATATGCAAGTAGATGCCTTGCCTGAATGTATATGGGGTCTTGGATTCTCTGGGACTAGAGTTACAGACAGATGTGAGCTGTCATGTGAGTTCTGGGAATTAAACATTGGTCCCATGGAAAAGTAGCCAGTACTCTTAACCACTGAACCATCTCTCTAGCCCCGCAATGCACTCTTAATGATAGGCATTGTTATCTCTACTTCACAGGCAAGGGAATGAAGAAAGGTCTTCATTCAGTGTAGTTCGGTGACTTAGAATAGCTGCATCTGTCTAGTACGCATAATAGCTGCAAAATATCAGTGAGACATTTTGCACATCTTAAATTGTTAATAATGACAGCGGTATTATTCATTTTGGCTTCTCATCTATGGACATTAGAAATAGAACAGGGAAAAAGAGATACATGACTGCCAGAATCTGCTTTGAAAATACACACACACACACACACACACACACACACACACACACACACACACAC
>JANHMN010000001.1:111612170-111651964 GCA_030674055.1 Rhabdomys pumilio
CACACACACACACACACACACACACACACACACACACACACACACACCGAGCAACAATCAATATTAGGACAGCCATGACTTGCTAATCAAATACTTAAGGAAATTCTTCTGTTGATGTAAACCCTTGAGAGAACACAGAACCAGTAACATGCTGTTTTTGTTTGTTTGCTTGCTTGCTTGCTTGCTTGCTTGCTTGCTTGCTTGCTTGCTTGCTTGCTTGCTTGCTTGCTTGTTTAATTTAAGCACAAAGAACTGTGAAATGTTGGAACCTTCTCTAACCTCAAAGATTTTGCAGCTATTTCTCTTACTGGCTGTAGGGATGATTTTGCCTTTGATGTTCAAGATTGTCTGCTCTGAGTATGAAAAGAAACAATTCAGTAGGACTATGGCAGAGCAACTGCAAGAGCAAAGTCCCCTAATGTCACATGGACCGCAAGACCTACATTGTTCTTCATAATACATCCAAAAGTCTTCTTCATTAAGCACCACTTCCAGAAACCATACTGTGTCCTTAGCTTGCCTCAAGACAAAGAGGTACTTAGTTATGCCTAAATGATGAGGATGAGCAGAACTGTCTAGCATAGCTGTAGCTGGGGAACAGAAGAGAACAGCCATGAACCTGCAACTCTTCTTCCTCCTAGGCAATGAATTCCATTCCATCATGTTCAAGCCATCAGTAGGTCTCACTGCCAAGCATGGCCTGTTTCTGGAAAGCTTGGAGATTGGAACTTATGAGTGCTCATGGGATAAAGTGCTTTTAATTACTCCAGAATCCTGGAGAATGATTAGGAAAAATCACAAGAAGGAATAAGAATAAAGACAAGGATGAGGAAGAAGAGGCCATGCAGGTGAAGATGACGCATGTAAGGATTTCTTGACATTTCAGACAAAAAAGTATCAGTACATCCTGCTATGCAGGCCAGACAGGAAGACCACCCCTAGGTGGCACCTAGAGAGGAAGGGTCCGGGAAGGAGACAGGGCTCTAGAGTCCGACTCTTTCTAGTGCTCAGCCCTGCTATAGTTGAAATACTCAGATCCATTCCTTATGGATAACATCAACATGAGTCAAATGTCCCTATGATTTATAATCTAGGATCATGGAGTCCTGTCTCTGCCTCACCATGCTACCAAGATGCAACGTGACATGAATATTTGACATGCACAGGGAAGGGCACTATGACCAGGTACTCACTTATGACTTGTGATTCTTTTTCTAGGGCCCCAGGTCACATACTCTATGTTTTAACCATAGTAAGTTGTTTTCCTCCCATATCTATTATACAAATGTGTCTAATTTGCTCCCAAATCCACAAAAGTCACTGAAATTAAATTCAAGGCCTCTATCAATCTCTCATTTTTTATGTCCCTGATGATAATAATAAAACTTAATGACAAACTTCATTTCACAAAATTTGAAAACACAGTGTAATAGCTGATATAAACTCACAATATCAAAGAGACAGAACTCAGGGCATTCCTAAAATACTGAATTCCAAAATAAATTTTTAATGTTCTCCCTCTCTCTCTCTCTCTCTCTCTCTCTCTCTCTCTCTCTCTCTCTCTCCTCTTTCCTTTTTCCCTCCCTCTCACTCTCCCTCTGTCATACACACATACACAACATCTCTCATTATCTTCAGTACCTGGAAAAATAGCGAATTTTCAGTTAAGAAGAGTCTATATTTTGTTGCTCAAAATAAGCTATATTCTTAGCCCATCAAACTCTTCAAACAATTTCATCAAATGCCATCAAAATACTCTTCAACAGCTTTGTAACAAGCGTGAAGAATTTTGGCATAATATGAAGCTTGTAAAATATCAATTACTTAATTATTAAACTCTTAATGACCTCATTAGTATGCATGCTTGCATGCTGTACAAATGGAGACTGCACATTAACAAATGCAAAACACATTTTCTACTTACACAAGAGAAAATAGGTGCTATACTGCAAATATAAACTAAAGAGCCAGAAAATACATCTGAATGGAACCTGAGCAGGTGGGTCACTTGGGGTTCTGGTAGAAACCTCCCACAATCCTGACTGCGTGGACACTATAGAAGGGGCGGAGAAATGACAGCAAAGATGCAAGCCATGCCTCGATGTCTGAGTGTTGTCCAGGGTAGGTGCAGTAAGCCTACTGAGCTCTACCCAGCCTCTCACCAGGAGTCAGAATGTTCCTGGCATTTGTTAGGAATGTCCATATATTTTTTAAACATTTTATTTTCATAATGAATTTTGATATTGAGTGAATTCCTACATTTTGTGTGTGATGATAGTGAATATTCATGTTGAGAGGGTCAGAGAGCAAATTACACATGTACATAGATGTACATATATAGAGAGAGATAGATATAGATGTGCATATACACATATACACATTTATACATATACACTGTTATAATACACGCACTCATGTATATGCACATATATACAGTCATATACTGTTAGGTACCCACACACACATACACACATACACACACATATACCTGCATTCCTGGACACATTATAAGGGAAATAATTTTTTAGGGATTACTACTTGTAACTAAACTCAGGGCCTTGTGCAGGCTAGTCAAACACTCTACCACTGACATACATTCTCAAGCAAAATTACTTCGGTCATTCTTATTTACTGCCATAAGTTTCTATTTTAAAAGAGGAAGTATCCTATAAACAAATTAATAAATTACCATTTTGCTATCATCATTAAGTTGTTTGCAGTAGTCCAATATTAAGTGTTTCATATAAATATTACAGAAATTTTGTGATTATTTTAAAAGTTTTGAAGGCCTGGAGAGATGACTTTGCCATTAAGAGCATGAGCTGCTCGTGCAGAAGTCCCAGGTTCAATCCCCATCACCTCCATTGAACTGTTCACTATTGCCTGTAACTCTGATGTCAGGTCATGCAGCACCCTCATGGGGCATTCATCAGCTCCTGCATACACATATGAACACACCCATAAATAAAAGTTAATTTTGTTTTAAGTTTTGAGAGTAGAAATGGAATGTCACTGAATTTAAACATGTCAAAACAATCTCTTGAAAAGATAGGTTGGTAAAAATATATAGTCCTTGCAGTGTCAGAATAAGATCTGTCTCAGACCCTTCTCCAAAATGAGCATTTTGGAAAATGTCTTCAAATAAAAAAAGTTAATAAAATTTCTCCAATTTGGTGACAGTGTCACTTACATATAAGTAAACATTTCATGTCTTCCATTACTATTTTTGCCTGGCCCCCTCCTCTCTGAGACAGAGTGTCAGGTATCCCAAGCTGGCCTCTCACTCACTGTGAAGCAGAAAATGACCCTACAGTCCAGATATTGTTGCCTTCTTCTCACAAATGCTGGGACTGTGGGTATACACCACCACACTCAGTTCATGAAGTCCTGGTGATGAAACTCAGTATTTCCAGTATTCTGGGCAGGCAATGTACCAACTGATCTACATCTCTACCCATTTTGATAACTTATTTAGTGGCTATTTCTATTTATTGATGATTTCTAAATGTTATGAATTTCCTGATCATGTATTTATTATGATCCTATTAGGTTTTTAAAGCTTTTATTTATAAAAAAAAAAAAGGTATTTGTATAATAAGTATTACCATTCATTGTCATTTATATCATGAGTTGCTTTTTCCTTTGCAAAGTTTGGGGCTTCCCAAGGTTGAGCTATATCTTCTATATCCCCATTTCCTCAACTGAACTAATTCCCTTAGGAGTATTAGATGGTATCAAGTGAGGCAGATCCATCTATAGCAGAGACTATCAAACATATACCAACCACCTACAAATTTATAAATTTATACCAATTTATAGTTTGTCTTCTTTTCACTGTGTAGCCAAGCATGTCTTCAGCAATTCCAGGCCAGCATCGCTATGCAGGGAGTCTAAGAGACTGGCCAGCTGGTCACTTCCTTTCAGAAGCAGTCAGAACTTGGCCTTGCAGGTCATATGAGCTGAGCAAAGAGGGCAGTGGAACAGGTCACATCAGTTCCCTGCCTCATTCCCTGCATGAAGTGTGCGATGGGTGATTCCCAGAATCTCCACTGGCTCTCTTCACTGTCACTTTATGGAGCTGACATTGCAGATGCCTGGAAATAAGTTATCATTAGGCAGACTAAAAGGTTTCACTAGTTTTGAGTACTGAGTTCCTTATTTTGCAAAATGTATGAATCATAACATTGTCTTGATGAACATAATTTCCTATGTACCTACTCTTGGAAAGTACATTTGGTGCTCGTTAGACAGCTAAAGAAACTTATACTTCAGCCAGCATTTACTAAGTTGAAATGTGCTCAGCCCACTGTGCAACTTAGTCAATTGTGCATCATAGGGGAAATGGCAGTGATGATGGAATTGTCTGTTCACTAGACTCTCACAGCCTCATGGAAGAGGAAAATCTACAGATACTCAATTATAAATTCCTTCGGGGTGATGCTGACAATCTAGAGAAACCACTGTGTGATCACCAGCAAACCAGGGTAATGAGAGCCTCATTTGCAGATTCTCTAGTCCTGGAACCTGAAGAGTTGCATGTGCAAGGCACAGGAAGCACAGAGCTGGAAGGAGAGAACCAGCCTGGTACCTTCAGGCACAGGAAGCAGCCAAGCAATTCCAGAGTTGACTTTTTAGATCTCTTAAAATTGCAAGGTATAGTGCTTTTATGATATTTTGGTTTTGTGCCTTTATGATATTTTGGGGTTGTTTTTTTACATGTGTGGATACTTTGCCTGCATGTGTGTCTGTGAACCACATGAATGCCTGGTGTCCACAGAGGCCAGAAGACAACAGATTCCCTAAAGTTACAGATGGTTGAGAATTGCCCATGTGGGTGCTTGGAATGGAACCTGAGTCCTCTGGAAGAGCAACCAGTGCTCTTAATAGCAGACTCATTAATCCATCTCCATCATTAATAGTTTTCTTTTAAATAATTATAATTGGATCTTGTCTTCACATTAAGTTATATTTAAAATATTCTATCATCAACATTTTCGTGCTTCTCCAACCATGCCAGAAGTAAGTTATACTCCTTAGTGACCATTGTACAGACTTTCTACAGAGGTGTGAGTTGTGTAAGAAAATGAAATAGTTAAAACTAGTCTCTCATGTTTTTCTGCCTCTATTTAACAGGAAATAAAAGCATAAAAATAGTTGATGAAAAGAGAAGCATTGAGAGAATTTTACGTTCTGTTTGTGTGCTCATGGGAAGGGTACAAGTGTGGTTCCTCAGGTATCATCCGCCATTATTTTGAGACAGGGTCTCTCATTAGCCTGGAAGTCACCAAGTAAGCTAGCTCACTGGCCACAAAGTTCCAGAGTTCTTCCTGTCTCTAGCCACCTACTCAGTACTGAGATTATAAATGTCAAAGAATTCATCTCTAAGGGAATTCCTACCAGATGGGAGGTGTGTGGAGATCACAGAAGGCCTTGAGTAAATGTGTATTATTGATAGGAATCCCAACGTCTGAGACCCATGAGAATTGACAGACCCTTTCTTAGGTCAGGTTCAGGGAGTTGGCAGTTGTCCTCTGGTCCCAGCACAAATTTTGGCCATGTATGCAAAACCCAGCTTCCTCCTCTTTGTGATGGCAACGGGAGACTCCTCTCCTGCAGAGCCTGTACTGTACTTAATAAACACTCTAAGGTTCTAGATTGCTGTGTAGTAAGTATGGATCCCAGCTTTTCTGTATGTGTGTCTATGTGTCTGTCCTTTTTTCATTTCCCTTTTCTCCCAGTTAGGTTTCCAGGACCAAACTGTGTAGGTTGCAACATAGATATTAATCTGGAGGTTCAAAATGGTCTTTCTGTGCTGCAGAGATGGTCAGTAGGTAAGAGTGCTTGTTGTTCAAGAGTTTGGATTCCCAGTACCTGCACAAAATGATTAGCATGAGCATGTATGAGGCAGCAACAGCAGGACTGTGGGAAGCAGAGCCAAAGGGTACCAGGACTTACATGTCACATCCCAAGAGCCTGCTCTTTTTATCACATTAGTTGGTTTCTCAGGCAGAGAGCCTGAGGAGAAGGGGTTTGTGGCTCTGAGCAGCAGATGGATTCTAGGCTGTGAAGAAGAAGTTGATGGCTTGGCTTGCCAGACACTGGAAAGCCAATGGAGGTTTTTGTACTCATGGATGGATTGAACTGTCTAGATACTACTGCTTGAGTTAAGTGGTGGAACCTTCTTCCATGGAACCAATATGACTGTGGCAAAGGCAGGAACAGAAGCCGGGCATGATCAAGGTAGTTTGAAACCACTGAGAGGTAGGACTACAATTGCAACAGAGAAGAAAGGAAGGTAAAGTGAACTTTGTGCTCCAACATTTTCTCTCTGGATTAAGATTCCAAAAGGAGGACACACTTGCAGAATAGTAGACTGATTATATCTGCCAAGACAGAGTAATCAGCCCTTAATAATTCTGCATCATTTGGTCTGTCAGATGATCCTGGGCCAGAAGACTGAAGATCGAATGCTCCAACATTCTGTAACACAGGGACTGTCCAGGTGCTCAGTGGTCTCTATAATTTGGCTACGTTTTAGAAGCTATGCTTGGTGCTTCCCATAATTTCAGTTAACTCAGTCATTCTGGATTTCTGACGGGGTTGAAGACTTATAGTCTCATAGCCAATCCTGGCTGTTTACTTTGAGAGAAAGGGTTTGAGAGAATGGTTTTCAGCTGACATTCGTTCTAAAGCCAAGGAAAAAAGCCAGGTTCAGAACTAAGTGTCTTAGTTAGGAGAGATGACAGAGGTTCTGTTTAGTCAACAAAATGATAGACTGGGTATTAGGTCTATCTTGTACCTTACCGACACAAATTGGTATAGTTATGCTCTAATTGTATTCTAAGAGAAACATTTTATTTTAACAGGAACAGTGATATATAGGAGGAGCTAAGGTGGGAGGAGTAAGGAGAGGAAGATAAGGAGGAAGGAGAGGAGAAGAAGGAGAGGAGGAGCTAGGTGACAAGAGGGGGGAACATGGAGGTGGATGTTTGCATGTCCCCGCCAGTCAAAGATAGTTGATATATCTAGGTTGGGTATTGGGTTACACTTCTGATTGATATTGAACATTACCAAGCTTATAAAGCCTTTGATTAACATTAAAAAATAGTATAAAAGCAAAAAGGAGAAGTGGGGTGGGATAGGAGTTTTTCTAGGGAGGGGAAATGGGGAAAGAGGATGGCATCTGAAATGCAAATAAAATATCCAATAAAGATTTTCACATTTAAAAAAGATTCCAAAAGGTGCATTTAATATTTAGTACAGTGTAGGTATGTAAAGAAACACCTGCATAGTAATGAAAAATGCTGATTATTTTCTATAATTTCTCAAATTGACCTAACAGGAGAGCTCTGTGTGTTTGTTTGCCCATTGATAAAAACATTGCCACCATCGTCTTGGCCCAGTATCCCTGATTGCTGACCCTTCCTTCATCTGGCTCCCAGGAAGCCTCTTGGCTGTGAGTACTTCTCCAATCCTCCCAAAGCAAATGCCCAGAAGAGCAGCTAATCCAGCCATTGTGTCAGAGACAAAAGTCAGCACAGGGACAAACTTTAACAAAATGTTCCTCCTTCGACACAATGAAAACCAATTAGTCATAGTAATTTGGGTCTACAGCTATGCTGACTTTTCTTCTCCCCAATACTGCACAGATTATAAATAAAGAGGGGCTGGACCACCAAAAGCTATTACTCATCATTTTTTCATTTTAGTCCACAAGAACAGCTTTTCTAAAGATTTAACCTTCTGGATATGCAACATCCATTTAATAATATGCAGGAGAACTCATTCACTGATAAGCAAAATCATTTTGATCAATACAGAGTTGATTGAGCTCTTCCCAACCCTTGGAGCCTTCTCATGGTTTGAGTTGCGCTGACAGCAGCCAATCTGCAAGAAAGGCGGTGGGCTCAGACTGTATGGCAAACCCACTGGCTGCTTAAATATACAGCCAGGGTGGATTTCATGGAAAGGAATATGGGTTGCACTTCACTCTTGGCACTGATGTCCTTGTGCTAGCACAGGCAGGTTGAAAGCTAGCTTTGCACACTTCTCCACAAATGATCTAAACTTTCTAGGCAGTTGTGCTTCTCAAATTTTAAGTTTTAAGCTGGAATCTGCCTTTTAGTAAAGTAAAGTAAATTAAAGTAAAGTAAAGTAAACTGGAGGGATTTACTAAAAGGCAGATTCCAGCTTAGTGGATTGGGACCACAACTGGAGTGGACATTTCTAACAAGCTCCCAGTACACATAGACCTTGGAGCACACATAGACTTTGGAGTAATAGGGTCCTGGGGAATTTAGTGACAAAGTGAATAATGTTTTCTGGAGCTTATATCTGATGTTCCATCATGTCTCAGTTGCAAACAAAGTTAAAAGAAATAAACTTTCAGCTATTTTCCTCAGAAACAGTACATGCCTTAATGGAATTTTGCCATACAGCCCAATCACCTCTAAGTCAGGCTGAAGCTTAGGGGTGACATTACTGCCGCTGAATGCTATGTCTCTGTATAGGAATGGCTATAGATCAGTACTGACTTTTCCTCTTGGACTATGTGTGCAGACAGTTTTACAGTATGCGGTGAGTTGTTGGAGTTTGGTCAAATTACATATTCATCTTCAAAGTTGTCTTAGCACAAATGTATCATCAACATAAAAACTGTAAATCCTATAATACATAAAATAAGACGAGTGTTTGGCAGGCGTGTCCCTTTTTATTCAAATATTCCTAGCATCAAATAGTTGCACAGCTGGGACCACTTGTCTTTGTTTGAAATCCCACCACCTTTTCCTAGCCCACTGTCTGCTTAAGTTTGAGGGGACTCAGATTAACCATGATTCCTTGGGAAGGGAGCAGAGATTATACAAAAGGGTTTCTATTGTTGCAAGTTATGCACAGCTATTCCTTACAAGGTTCCTTTGAAGCAACCTAATTTGTAAAACAGGATTTTTACAAATATATTACAAGTCAACTCTTATTTTTTTTTTTTTGCATTTTTAGCTGAAATGCTAGATTTGGATGAACATTTACGAGATGCATAAATTGTTAGATGATTCTGTGAATTCAGTGTTCTCTTAAGATACAGATTCCTTAACAGATATTCAGCCAACTAGCTTTGCCCAGAGAGCCTGTGATTGTGTATAGGTTCAGAAAGGCATACTTGTATCAAAGAAGAGGTTTAAAGTTAAAACCAAAGGAAAGACCTTTAGATGCGAAGTCATAAGTAGGAAGAGAGGTAAATTTCAGTGGTGTTTTTTCTTGGGACTTTCGAAGAGTCTAGGCTGATTTATCTTTCTGCTGGGGTAGAATGTTCTCCTGTCAGGAGGTTGAACTTTGTGCAGTCACATAACCTGCCCTCAAGGAGCGCGTCCTCCTCCGTCTAATCACTTACACTATGAGACTGGAACAACCTAAGCATCTTGGATCCCCACTTGAGCAAATCCATTCATCAGTTCTGGGCACCTGAAACTGATTCTTAGACAATCAGATTTAGCCAAGGATCCTCCAGTTCCAGACATCCTTGAGAAAAAAAAAATGGCTTCCCTGCTCTGTGTTCACAACCATCCTGTGCAAGCTTTCCTTTGGCATCTTCCAGTAGAGCCTCACAGTCCAGCCCACAAATAGCTGCTCTGCTCAAATACATTCTTCAGAGATTTGCATGTGGCTCGGCTATCTTCCAGCTGTTGCCTAAGAGAGGAATACCTTCACAGAGGGGTGTTCCACTCCCAAGGCTTCGTGGATGAATTACCTAGGTTTAAACAGAAAATGAGAATTCCTTCTTGAGCTCTAGTTGCTAACCACACTGACTGATTTTACAACTATTGGTTACTTGTGTCTGCTATAAGATAATACAATCATATCACAGATTCAATCCTTGGTGCCAGCATTCCTTCACAGATTTCCAAACCTTTCCATTCAAAATATAAGAGTTTCCCCCATGGTTTTCAGATCATATAAATAACTTCCTTTTAAATGTTGTAGTGGTTGAGATCCCAGAAAATCAGCACTCCTTTGTATCTGAACTAGAAAATGTCTGTTTGCATATTCATGTGCACAGACAGTCATTTATAATGTTCAACTCTTTCCTTGCAGTTGGTCACCAGCAGACACACAGACAGGATACTGTAGTGGCTTGTATTCACATGCCAATTGAGTTATCAAAAAACAAAACAAAACAAAAAAACTGTTTGCAGTGTCCCACATGTAGGCTAAAGGAAGATTGCCCCCAGTTGACTCTGATTGGGAAATAAAGTTATCAACAGTCAATGCTGGGCAGGGAGACAGAGGCAGGACTTTTAAGATTCTTGGGCAAGAAATGCAGGGGAGAGGAAGGAGTTCTGTAGGATGGACCAGTCTGTGAAGGAGCAGGAGGGTGAAATGGCCGAAATGTAGGTGCAAAAGGAAAGCAGCCCCATGGGAGAGGCTGGCCACAAGGAAAAAGGGCAGCAAAGATAAGATATAGATTTAGAGTTAACTCAGGAATATCGAAGGGGAATGTGTGCTAGTCTCAGGGAGGTTTGGAAGGGCCCAACCATTGAGCTAGTAAGGCATATTAAAAATAACGCTGTGTCTTTCATTCATAAATCTAGAGCTCTTGGGAGGGTGCAGGGCTGCATGCAGCAGAGAACATCTTTTAAATATTTACCGCAACAGAGTATCTACATTTGCCTTCCGTTCTAGTTTGCTTTTCTAACACTGTGATAAACACCAAGACCAAAGCAACTTGGGGAGAAAAGGTTGTTTGATTTACATGTCCCAGTCCAAGTCTGTTGTTGAGGAAATCAAGGCAGGGACTTAGGGCAGAAACCCAGAGTCAAGAGCAGATGCAGAGGTCATAGAGGAGACGCCCCATAGAACAATCTGATAAAGGCGATGCCATTATTGGGGTTCTCTCTTCCCAAATATATGTGTAGGTTTGCAAAACAACCATTTTATCAATAAAGACAAAAAGGAAGAGTGGTGCCTTTGTCCTAAAGGACGGGCGGTGGGGTAGGAAGCTGTTACTGGCACCTCAGCCAGACTCCTGCCACTAGGATTTGGCCCCCTCCAATAAAGAAAAAGAAAACCAGACACAGGTGGTATATCACAGTATCTAAGAAACAAGACATTGGTGGTATTTCACCTAAGCACATATTTGATTTTCTGTGTAGAGCAATGAGTTTGATCACACAGGGTTGCGACAGAAGCCTGTGGAGAATTGTTCTTGGTTAACTACAGCTGGGGTCTTGGGCCCTTTTCATTTATTTTCTTTCTCTCCTGCCTGCTGGTTTTAGCTACATTGTTTATAAACATTTCTCAAACTTATGTGCCCTCACGGATCTGTGCATGTTTCGGTTATATTTGTTTACATATTTATTTTTAAAATGGCAATGGGTGCCCCATGATTCACCGACCAATATGAAAACTAAGGCTGAGAACTGACTTCCTATCAACAGACCCCTTGCCCTGCACCTCCTACTTGCCCACACTCTGAACACTGTGACGTTTCCCTGCTCACAGAGTCATAGAAACACAAATCCGAAGGAGTTTACATTCTCACACTTCTAGCTTTATGAGAAGTATATTACAACACACTAATACACTGGAGCTCATATCTTACCGAGAGGTTGGGGCTGTCTAACCATCTACTCTGCTGCTAGTGTGTGCGTGCAGGAGGACACACATACTACAGTCTTTTCAACTCAGGACCTATTTAAACACTCCGCCTACGTATTTCAATATAAGGAACAGGTCACTCCTTCAGCAAATATTTGTTGGGTACCTACCACCTGCCAGGATGGACTGTACTGTGCTGGGATATGCTAGTGCACAGAGACTCCTGACAGCATGGAAGTAACATTACGGGAGAAAGACAACAACTACACAGGATTCAGAGTGCTTTTAATGCTGGAGAGAGTGTGTGATTTTTTTAAGTAGCTGGAAGCGGGATGCGTAGGTAACTCCTTAGAGCTCAATCAGCTTACAAAACTCTTCTGAAGCCCCCAGATGTGGACTACTGTCTGCAGGCCACACGCTCTGTCAGGAATGTACCTCTCGAGAAAGACTACCTTTTCTCTCCCACTTTTCTTCCAGCTGGTGGTCAGTCCCCTGCCTCAGAGTCGCCAACACTGCATCGCAAAGCCCTCGGTTCCAGGCCTGGATGGCTCTCAGGATCTACTCCTCCACTGAACCACCAGGGAGAGCAAGCGGAGCCCAGTCCGGGAGCGCGCTCGCTGGAGCCGCCCTCCCGCCCCCGGCTGCGCGAGCGCGCGCGCCGGGCCAGCGGCTCTCGGCGGCGACGCGGCCCGGAGGGCGGCGCGCGCCCTGCGCTCAGCAGCTGCGGCGGCGGCTGGCGCGGGCTGGCGTCCGGACGGAGGCGGGAGGGGACGCTGCAGCCTCGTGAGAGCGGCGAGGAGAGTAGGGCACAGGACCGGCGAGTTGGAGAGGCGCGGCGAGCGAGCGGCACTGCGCCCTCGGAGAGCCCAGCCCCGCGTCCCCGTGCCCGCGCGCGCTCAGCACCCGCGTGGAGGACAGCTCCGCAGCGCGCCGCTCGCCCAGCCGCCCTCTCGCCCGCCTGCGTCCTGTAGCGGGTAGCCAGGGAGCCCCGCGGAGAGCCCGCGCAGCGCTGCCCGACCTGCAACTCCCTACGAGCCAGCTCGGGAGAGCAGCCTTCGGCCTCGGAAGCCCTGACGACTTCGGAGCAGAATGTACCAGGGACACATGCAGGTAAGAGACCTCCCTCAGCAGGTCCACTGAACAGCCAGTGATCCCCAAGTTCCTGGGTCTAGAGATACCCTCGCTCAACTCAACAAGTGACTAGGGTACTATGACCCAGGCGTTTACGTCCCTCAGTAACACTGGATGGTGTCCCAGGGTGGGATGGGGAGGAAAGACCGGGAACTTGTGCGGGGAAGTTTGCTTTCTGGGCACTCCTGAGCCTGTGCCTTTAAGCCGGCTCTGGGATCCTAGCAGAGGAAGCCCGAGGAGGTGACCATGTTTCCTAGCAATCCTACCGCTGCACCTCGCACGTATGTCAGCTGAAGGGCAAACATCAGCCAGACTTGCCGCCTCTCCCGCCTGCACAGGGCGCTCCACAGTCCCAACACTTAGCCGCCGTCGCGGTGTTTCCGTAAAGCATTATTTTTTAACTGTTCCGTGATGCATTTCCCCCTTCAGGTGACGGGACATTGTCACCTGTCCCAGTAGTCACAGCAGAGCGGGTTCACAGGAGGGGCTTCTTCAGATGCCTGAGCTGTACTCAGCTGGAAAATTACTTTAACCTTGACTTTAGTTTTCATGCACGAGGTTGAGTCTTCCTCATGATAAAATTATGCAGCGGAGTGGTGGGGAGATAACCCAAACACTAACTCAGCAATCCGAAGTGTGAGCGGAGCTCCTTCCCAATCCTTTGACATGTTTCTCTCTGGGGCTTTCTTTCCAAAGACTCTCCGCTAGCAGTCCTCATAGGCGGTGTCCCCCACACCTGGCATCCATCCGGTGTGTCTGTGTGAGTGCCAAACATGCCGCTCCAGTATCTTTTAGACTCCTTGAGACATAACAAATACGCTGCTGAGTGCATGACAATATTTAATTTCCAGATCTTGGGGAAATTCCTTTAAACTAGCATTACTGTTATCTAAAGCACAGCGCTAACTGTATGCCATCTAAAGCATATTACTGATTGTATCTTAAGTTTGTTAGGAATTCAGAATCAGCCAAGTAGAATTCCGACAGCACTGCCCTGTCACTGACATCATCCTGTTTTGAAAGTCATTAATGGGATTATGTCACATTTGACGGATAATGATTAGTGTAATTTTAAAATATGTAGCAAATACAATCTGCCTGTCTTGAAAGTTTAAAGTCAAAGGAACTCTCCCACTACTGAAAAAAAAAAATCAGCAAAGTACTGACTTAATTGTATGCTTTGTTTTCACCCAAGAATGATATTTAAACTTTCATTCTTTGCATGTCATTATTAAATAATCTCTTCACAAACTGAAAAGAGAAGCATTTGAATAAATAGGCTCAGCTCTTGGAAACTTTCTCATAGACACAGAATTCATAGTTGATTACTTAGTGCAATTTATTAAAAACTTTCCATGGCGTTTTTTGGGGGGGAGAATTTTGTGGGTTTTTTTTTTCCCGAAAATATGTTCTTGGGAATGCAAAACTGAAGACAGTCTGGTGAATTGACACACCCTCCAAAACAATTTTAACTGAATTTTCAGAATATTTTAAGAAAGAGTGCTATTGAAACTTAAGTGGTCATGAACAAATTCTGAAGGCTTGATTTCACTTTGGAAGACGAGACAAAATGTGACTGCTAAGACTGTGCATTTGTTCCCACTGTGGCGTGTGCTCCTATAACAGCACACCAGGGCTTGCAGCGGAGCTCACAGATCTCTTTGGCCAAACCTAATTTGAAAAATGTTACAAAACAAAAGCCATGATCAGTATTCTTGCCAGAATTCCAGAGCACAGCCCCTTTCCCCCTCACTCTTAACCATTATGTTAAACATAAAATTTCAGACACAGTCCGAATGGGAATTCTGTTTATCCCCAAATCATCTCTAACAACCTGATTCATGATATTTGTCTTTGGTTACATTCTTAAACACCCACTCTCTTCCCCCGACACTGTCATTTAGCCTGTAGACAGACCCTCTGTAGTGTTGGCATATTCAAAGAATGGCTTCTTAACAGGTTTAGCTCCATTCGTGTGTGTGACTCCAGTCACACACACAAATCCCAGCACATCCTTTATAGCTTAGACCAGGAGCCTGCATATTGACTGAGGCTGATTCCAGCTTTGGGCTCATTGGAAAGGCTGATATTATTTGGCTGTATTGAGGCAGGTATAAAAGAGGAAACCTTTGTAATCGTGTCCTATGCCTTCTAAATCTTCTCTTCTCTGTGATCAAGATATTTAAGAAAAAAAAAAAAAAAAAAAACCAAAGTGCTTTGTAAGTAACAATCTGGAGTGGATGGAAGCTGTTCACATGAAGCCTTAAAAATAGTTCAATTAAAACTCCTGCAGAGCCTTTGTTTCCAACTTAGTGCTTCTGCAAGTGAACGCTTGAGTCTGACCCAGAAGGCTAACTGCTCTACTTGTGGGAGACCCTTCACTCACAGGCTTTTAACAGCACGCGTTTGGTTCATTCTGATGCTTCATTACAGGATGAAAAGTGACATCTCTTTCAGACGGACAGACTGCAGACAGGAACATATTCTTGGTTTCATAGTCACTGTCATGTATATGTTTCTCAGGCAATGGAGTTGCATTGTTCCCTGGAGTATAGTTGTTTTCCACTGGCTAACCAGTTATTTCCAGAGGGAATTGATTACCCCAGTAACTTAAGCAAAGATGGCTCTTGTTAGTGGGTGGTAAGTTTAGGCTCACTTCCTTCTCGATTTTCACAAAGGGATGGATGGTGATTAAATATAGTCAGCATCAGTTGTGACAAAGCTGTCTACTGCTGATAAGCATCCCACAGTCGTAGTCCCACCAGTGTCTCTGTGCCCAGTGTTTAGGTGCCTGTTTGCTTATGTGGGTGTGAGTTAAAACTGCCAGCAGGAGCAAAAGCACCCGTGGTCCCTGAATACTTCCCTATGCCAACTCATTTCCTGCTGGAATATAAATACAGGGCAATGCAACTTATGTTTTCAACTAAGATGCCTTTTCTTGGGAATGAAGAGTTAGTGGTAATTTCTTCTTTTGTTTAAAAAAAAAAAAACTTTTCTCAGAAGGAAATCAGACTAAAAGCAACCTATTTGTGATGATAACTAATCTTTATCGCAGACATTCAGTGCAGGTTTTACGCTCATTTAAGCTTCACATTGCATAAACTAGAGACCATGTATATTGTAAAAATTATAGAATTGTTAGCCACTCTAAAATCCAGCATTTTGTTTTCCCAACAAAATAATGGGTTTGAGTTTTATTTTTAATTTATGATTTTACCTGAGTTTTTCTTTAGAAATTTCACAAAAGGGACCTGTTTAGGTAAATAAATCATGTATTAGACCCAAACACTGGAGGTCCATTTAGATTTTCTCCATACCATGCACTAAGGAATCACCAACATGGGCTGTGGATGCTTTCAGCAATCATGCCTCAGCTTGCCACAGTGCAGACCCCCCAGCGAGCTGCTGGTGTTATGCTGAGTACCTCCAGTTCTCCAGCAGATGCCTATTCTACCCCCACATGGTACCTTTCCTCCCTGCATCATTCTTTAACAACCCTTTGCTAGGTCATCAGCTGCTGACCCTCCACACACCCTTCTCAGTAGTAGTTGTGCCATTGGTATTTGAGCGAAGACAGAGTATGATATTTTAGGCAAGGTGAACCAGACCAGGCTGGGTTGGTCAAGGGTGGCTACATCCCTTGCCCCTGCTTCTTGTACCTAGGTTAAGTGACTTGTGCATCTCTTCACAGCAGCACCTTCCCATCAGTATTAACCAGCAGTTTTACAGTGAGCTTATTGTCTTCACTAGTAACTACAAATCCACTGAAGAAAATTTATGTCCAATTTTGAGCACATACGGGGAAATCATCAAAATTCGGAAGCGCCTTTCTGTATATTCACAAACAGTTACACTTGGTATGAGCTAACACTGAGTACTTAGAACTATTTCTAATAGTCGTGGTTTAGTATTATGGGATATCTGACGAAGATGAAATTTTTTATTCCTCAGGAAACAGTTAACAGTAGACACTCCAAAAACCATATTATGAGCTCTGTAGATCTTGTACATAATTTATAAAATTCTTCCTAAAAGCGTATGTTTGGAACTACAAATTCCAGCATGTAGACGGCTTGACTCTAAGACATTTTGAACATACTGATGAAGACAATGTTTAGACAGAGCTTGTCGATTTTAAACTCCAGAATTTCTACCATCACCACTGCCAACCTTGGAAGCATTAAGATGCGGTATAGCATGCAGAGAGAACATCTGGCAGGCTCTTTGGTTTGTTTGGCTGGATTGGTTTGGGTTTGCTTCCTTTCTGTTGAGATCACACTTTTAGAGCAGTGATGTAGCTAGAGCTATCTCAAGGGCTCATAGCTCAGAATCAACTTGCTGACACAATCACTAACGAAATACCTCTCCTTCGGTGAGTGTGCAGGCAGATCTCTGTCCATGTCCTCTCGCTGAGCCACCCGAGTCCAGTGGAATTTTGTCAACAACAATGATGTGATTTCAAGTATATTTTTGGGTGTGCTAGCACATGGCTGTAATTCCAGCAGTAGGTCAGGGCCAGAAAGAGGATTGAGAGTTCAAGATCACCCTGAGCTACACAGCAAAACTGTTTTTGTTTGTTTGTTTGTTTTAAAAAAAAAACCAAATAGGCAGATAAAGAACGATGGTCATTTGGGTTTCTAAAGCATCAGCATGCTGAGTTTTGGGTTGGTTTTTTTGTTTTGAATCAGAATTTATAAATGACAGTTGCTTTGATAAGAGCAGAACAAGAAGAAACACTCTTTTAACAGTTCCTACCTTTTCTCTGCCTTCTCCATTTCTGCCTCTTCTCACCCATGCCCTATCCTTCCATAAGTCTACCAAATGGAAGCGATTATACCTTATCTATTACATTACTGTGTTATGCCGATTATAAGCAGGAAAAGAGTTAATACCTTGTCGGTTCATTATCAAAAAAATTACTAAATTTTTTTTAACTCAAGCTATAATAGAACACACTGCCAATACTGTTCTTTAGAGTCTAAGTATAACACATTAATGTTATTATTAACAGGAGCCAATATACTCTTATTTAAATTTCATATGATAGATGACCTGTGTCACACTTTATGTGACATTTCAGTAAAGGTCATCTTTATGTTTTTTCTTTTAGGTGGTCACTGTTATATAACCACATGAATGATAGTGGGGGCACATTGAGCTAGGAAAAGACTGTTTACCTACAGTTTTGTCAAGAGAGATATGCAAAGGTCTATCAGCAGCGTTGCATTTGAACGGACGAGAACCAGGTTGGATAGCTAGCATTGGGATAGATACATGCTCAAATCTCCAAGTTCCCGTCCATGTGAATGAACCTCTGTAAACCCAGGCAAGCCTGGTGATTGAGGCTTGGTGTAGCAGCATTTTCCCTCCCTCATAGAATACCATCTGGCGATCTGTGAATCATAGATACCAAGAGAGGGTTAGTGCTGTTTTGATGGCAGCAATCTACCTAGGGTGATAGATGGGAAATTCCCACTCCTGTGAGTCTCTTCAAAACCATGTGGCTCTCAAAGCAACTGGTATAGAATACAAGTTCAAATATATGCCATTTGAGTAAAGATTAAAGGACATGCGAGATTTTGCTTGCAACGTAAAATCTCAGGAGGCCACAATGACTGTGTAATTACTTGCAGACTGCTGTTTAGGAAAGGAACAGAACCCATCCTCTATTGCATTGGTTAAATGTATTAATGGTAACATCAGAGGCATAAAACCACACGGGGATCACGTTTAGCAGTGAAATCACAGACTTTCTCTAGGATTAGTTTGATGATGAGTGAGCCCAAGCTGGAATTCTCCACTTCTCTCCCTGTGTCTTCTCTCTGTAGTTCATGGTTATTGGTCTGTGTCTATCCCTGTTGTGGTGTCCATGACAAAGGGCTCTGCTCTGTATTTATTTGAACAGCACAGAAAGCATTATATGGGAAAAGAATGAACATTCTTTACAGAAATGATTAATGGTGTTTTACAAAAGATTAAATCACTGACTCTTACTGACCCCAACTGAACCCAGCTGACCTCAGAGCAGTTGCTTAGTACAGCAAACAAGCTGTCAGAATACATTTATGGTGGACTTTTTTTGTATACGATTTCTTCCAACTTGATGGCTTCTTTGAGCAAATGGTTACCACAACGCACACATACACATGTGTGTTACTCTGGGTCAGGGGCATGGGAGGTACATTACTTAAGAGTAAAGCTAAATATTAGCTTAGGTTGTAAAAGCTGATTACGTGGGAAATCCAAGGCAAGTAGGGCTGGTGGTAACATTGTTCTCTTCAAGGCAGATTAAACTAACAGACTGAGTGTGTACAGTGGAACAGCAGGTGAAGTCTCAAGTGGTCTCGAGGCATCTTATTAATTTGACTGTGAGGTCCAGCAAAGGTTTATCTCTTTGAATGTAAGAGATATTTTCATAAAATTGTATCACTACACTCTATGGGACTCTGAGTGCAAAAGTGGCTATGTTGCAGAATGAGATGACATTTCCTTAAGGGATAAACAGTAGAAAGGCACCACACAGGACACCCTGGCTGGCAAGATGATTGCTTGAGATTTATGAAGAGAAAGTAAGCAGCCAAGCAGAGGCAGCAGCATCTGTGCACACACCAACCCCTTACTACTAAACCAGGATGGCTTGTAGAAGAAACGCAGTGAGAATCAGCCTGGGAAATTCTACACCACCCTGAGTGTGTGCCCGTGTGTGTGTGTGTGTGTGTGTGTGTGTGTGTGTGTGTGTGTGTGTTTGTGTGTGTGTGTGTGTCTGTATCAGTGTGCATATCTCTGTGTCTCAAAAACAAAAACAAAAAACAAACCAGCACTGTAAACTGATGTAGCAATCTATGACAAGCAAGTCCAACACTTGCCCGGAAAATATTGCCCTATCACTGGGTAATTGGTAGGTAGCCATCAGACCAAGACCCACAAGATCAACACAGTGTGAATAGAGAGTTGGCAATTGGAAGTGTTAATCTCCATAAGGTAATGAGAGGAAAAATGAAAACTTCATGAGAAAATAAGGCTGCCCAGAGCTGTGTGGTTTATCTTTTCTCCTTGTACATGGGTGTTAATGGTGCATGAGAGTCAGGTTCTAAAAGATCATGTAGCCATGCGACACTTGAACCACCAAATGGCAGAGGGCTTGTTGGAACTGCAGAATCTCAGATGCCTCTGCAGAACCAGGCATTAAAACTAATATGCACATCAACAATTGAGAAGCACTGACATGCAGAACGTCTGTGTGGAGAGCAGCCCTTCCCGCTCATTGAACCTCTACAAACACTTAGTTCTTGGGTGACTTTCTGATATCATAGAAGCATGATGAGGTCCCTGAAAAAGCAGCGGGGCAAGAGCAGCGGTCACAACTGCATGTGCACAAAATGCTTAGTTATATGGACACCTTCACTGCCTTGACAGTGGAGCAGACACCAAGTGAGTTGTAGTGTCCCTCCAGGAGAGATGAGTCAACATAATGTTGCACCTAAACAAAATGACCTTCCTGTCTTTGAAAGACTGTTATGTCTTCATCCATTGAAACCTTTCCTTGCTCAAGATAAACAGCCCATTACACTCGGCTGTGTTTCATAAGGATGTCGCTGGTGTTTTAATGGCTCCCTGATAGTCTGACTGTCCAAATGAGGCACATTGCTCTGGGTCTGGCCATGGCAAGCCGTGCAAGACTGCTTCTCTCTCGGGAGAGACAGTCATTCCGATAGCCAGGAACCGCTTGAGCAGCTTAACACTAAATCGAACTGATGTGTCTATTCTCTGAGGCTTCGGGCCATTTTACTGGTGTTTGCTCTATTCCAAAATAATCTTGGATCCAAATGTGCTGAATAAAACATTCTAGGTGAACAGTTGTGTTTCGAAAAGAAAAAAAAAAGTGCTGATTAGTTTCAGGTCATAGGATCCTCAGTTTAAAACCCTGTCTACAAGTTCACTTTGACCAGTTTGTTTCACAAATGGGAAACTTGGGACCAGAAAAAAAATTTATTTAATTTTCCCCAAAGTCCCATATTGTTTAGTTGCCAGAGCCAATATTGGGAAGGAGTCTGCCTTTTTTTGGAATTTTATTTCCATTGCACCTTTATTCTTATTTTGACATTTATGACATCAAACAGGCTAAATGAAAAGTAAACATTGCAATAAAGCAGGAGATGTTTCCAAAGAGCCAGGTGTTTGGCACTCAGTCACCAAAGCTGACATTTTCCCCGATTTTCATCTGTGCTATAACTATTTGATATTTACATGGCCCGTTTTAGCAGACGTCTGGCTGGCAAGCAGCAGAAGGCCTGGCCTGGAGTGCGTTGGAAGAGTGGAGGGAACTAACTTGAGAAGTTATGTTACTTCTCGTCCTGATGATGTCTGGCCCTGTGTTGAGTGAAATAGTTTGACAGGTTCTCAGCATTCTTCTTAATTCCCTAAATGTACTCACCCTGGTTCTTAAATGTAAGCAACAGAAACATGCTCTATCCCATACAGCAGATGAGACACACTTTAAAAGTATATTGAAACAATCAACAAGCAGGGAAAACCCGATATACTTGAAAAGTAACCATGCTTTACCATCATCTGACTCACAACGATGATCCGTGGAAATCAGGGGTGGTGGTGGCATGCCTCAGCACTCGAGAAACGGAGGCAGGGGAATCAGGAGTTCAAGGTCATCTTGGTCTACATCTCAAGTTCAAGGGTAGCCCGCACCTTATGAGACACCCCACCCCCAAAAAGAAAACCCTAATCATATTTGATTAGAAAGAAGACAGGTGTGCAATACTAAGCATCACCTGCAAGTTAAGAAAGAAAAAAAAATGCTAACTTTTTAATGACTAAATGAAGAAGCACCATGACTAAGCAATAAAACTCAGTGTCAGGAGGAATCACGCAGGCATCTGAGCCGCTGGATATGCTTGCCCGGTAAGATTTGTACTGAAATCACTGTAGAGTTTCATCGCAAGAAACTCGGGCACACTAAAACAAATGAAGTTCCATAAAATAATGGGATGTTGTGTTTCTGAAATACCAGTATCATGAAAGGGGAAAAAGAAGAGAAGTCAATATAAATTACAAGGAGACTAAAGAGATAAGACAAATGCAATGTCTGGTCTTAAAATAGATCGCTGATGGATAAAGAAGATTGCTGGAAACACTGCTGAGGGATGTGACTAGCAAAATTTGAATACAGACTGGAAATCAAGTCAGTATTGTGTCGGTGTTAAATTTCTCAAGTTGGAGAACCGATGTGGGAGTATAAAAGGATATTCTTGTTCACAAGTGACCCCAAACGAACTCATGGGATCACACAACAAGCAAATAAACAAATGAAGTAATAAATGATAAGACATGAAATTAGAGTTTCATTCTTAGTAAAGTTTGCATGCTGCCATAGGGCTGGGTAAGCAAGGGTGTGGCATATTTAACCTCCCCTGGTTTGAATTGGAAATGATAATAAAATGTATGTGTGGAGAGAGGGCTTGTGGCAGAAAAGAAAAAGAGATAGAGATCACAATTAAGCAAATTTAGCAAAAATGATTTTAGCAAACAATGAATGTGAGAAAAAGACATTGGCGGAATCCACTGTTCTACCGTTTCCATGCTTCTGTAGGCTTGAGAGATATTTGAAAATAAAGAAGTTTGTGGGCTTGTTTTTTGTTTTGTTTTGTTTTTTTAATGCAGAAAGAAATACATTGGGGATACTAGCAGGCTACTGGAACTGAGCTTAAAAAGGAGGGGCCAGATAAGAGGGAGGAGCCAGATAAGAGGGAGGGGCCAGGCCAAGCCAAACACGAGTAGGCTGACCTGAGCACCTGTGTGGTCTTCACCCCAGACCTTTCCTTTTCTGGCAATGATGTAACTGCTGCGTTTGGCCTTCACGCTGCTGCTGTACACAGAAGCTTCCTGATGAAACTTTAGCGCTGCTCCTCACCACCAACATGGACCCCATACTGTGTGGCAGCTTCTGTGTAGCCAGATCTTGGAAAGATAGTGATGGGTAGGTGGGACACAGAGGCAGCTCCATACCTGGCTTCTGGGCAGACCGTGAGAATTAGCTTATCCACCTTCTGCCGAGACTCGTTAAGCCAAATATTTGAACAGTCTCCAAATATAAAAGACAGTTTGGATTCAGGACAGTATTTTGAAAGAAATGTCTCCTATCTATGTTATAGATACTACTGGAAAAACAACCAGACACATAAAGAGCTATCTTTAAAAGAAGGTGGATACCTCGCTCTCTGCTGACTTAACTGCGGTCCAGCTGGCCTTGTGTTGTAAGAGTTAAAGACAAGCAGCTCTCTTTCAGGCTCTTCTTGCTTGATCGCCTTCCCCTTAGGTGCATACCTCTTGGAAAGTCTGGCACAACTGGAGTACATTGGCTTATTAAATCCTGTAGCCAAGAAGAGGAAAACGACCCTGCTGTCGTTCATCAACCTCTGTCTCTTGCCCATTTCTACTCCTTTTGAGAAATTGAAAAGAGCCCTGTGAATAACTCAGTAATTAATCAGAATCAAAAATGCTTGTCATGTACCTTAAAGATAAGAACATGCTTGCCCTCCGTGTGCAGGAATTTAATGTGGAAATGTGAGCAGATTAGAGTAGCATGTTCACCCAGAAGACCATGGCTGTCAGTGTGCCCCGTGCACTAGAATCCCTAATACTGATACAAAGTGTCTTATGGGAGTTGTTAGGAAGATTTATTTAAGATCCCCAAAAAAAGTGTTCTCATGCCTGGGGAAAGATTTAATTAAAATGGAATCTCTAAGCATCAGTGTCCTCGGGGTTCAGGTTCACAACTTCATCAGTTCATGAATGAGGACACAGAGGAGCTCAAGGGCTCAGACAGTTCACCCTCTAACGGAGGATGATCTTGAACTCCTCATCCTCCTGCCTCTACTTCCCAAGTGCACCACTGATTGGTTTATTCTATACTGGGAGTTTGAATGAAACCCAGGACCTCATCCAACTGAGCTATACTTCCAGAAACCCCAGTGGATTTAGAGACGTGTTTCATACATCTCCTTTATATTTGAAAAAATGTCTTCAGGTTACTAATGCTATTATGAAACACCATAGCCAAAAGCTAGTCAGTTCATACTTCTGCACCATAGTCCGTCATCAAAGGGAGTCAGGATAGGAACTCAAACAGGGCAGGAACCTGGAAGAGGTGATGTGGAGGCCATGGAGGGAAACTGCTTACTGGCTTGCTCCTCATGGCTTGCTCAGTCTGCTTTCTTATAAAACCATAACTGCCAGCCCCAAGGTAGCCCCTCCCACAATGAGCTGTTCCCCCCCACACACACACAGTCACTAATTAGTCAGTCACTAATTTAAAAATGCCCTGCAGGCTTTCCTTCAGCCTAATCTTATGGAAGAATTTTCTCAATTGCAGTTTCCTCTGATGATTCTAGATTGTGTCAAGTTGACTTAAAACTACTCAGTACAGAGGTAACAAAAAAAGATCTTCCAACCTAGAACAAACAGCCCCGAGACAGGAGCACAACTTCAGCACATAGTGTCTGTGACCTTATTGTCAACACTCCTGTTCTCTAACCTCCACTGTCCTCATCTGTGGTGTGGAAACACACACGCACAATCATGCATACACACATGCATGCACACACACATGCATATACTCAAACACACACACACATGCACACACACACACACACACACACACACACACACGCACACACACCTACCTTGACCACTGAGTATATGGGATCTTAGCATATAGTAATAGCTCAATGGATGTTATCTCAAGCATCTTTATAGAGTTTGCAAAGCTTCCTGTCCATCATGTGTGGAAGCAGTGCAGCAGTGGTACCTGCTACTCTAGGTCGTTCACTATGGCAGCCATTTTTGCTTTTCTCACACAGTTCTGAAGTTTTTACTCCCTCCATCCCCACACTGTTCATTTACCCATCTTTACTATTTCTCTTGTGCTGTCTCCCAGCCAGTGTCACTCTCTCATGTGTCAGCATCCCTGCCTACTAAGCAAACTCAAGGCTGTCCTCTTCCAGGTTACCTCCCTGTTTTATACACCTCATTACACAATTATCATACACAATAATTAGCATATAAATTTAATCATTTTTTACTCTGTCCAACTACTATATGCCCACCTGTGGCAGTGACTATATTCAATATATCTTTCCATCCTGAGAGGCTAGTGGCGCACTGTAAAGCACCACTAGCTTTACAGTGAATGGATAGGTGAACTGAGAAGTGGAAGGAAGGAAGGAAAGAAGGAGCAAAGGAAGAAAGGAAGGAAGGAAGGAAGGAAGGAGGAAAGGAAAGGAAAGGAAGGGAAAGGAAAGGAAAGGAAAGGAAAGGAAAGGAAAGGAAAGGAAAGGAAAGGAAGCTGACTCAGAAGAATCCCCTAATATGGACTCCAGAATATAGTCAGAATGGCCTCCTGAGTTCCAACATGCACACAGCCCCAAGGACCTGATGTATTCCCAAGAGTTCCTGGAGCAAATGCATATCAAGTGAAGTTTCCACACACTTGAAAGGGAATCAATTATGGAGGAGCCTTGTAATTAGATTGCCCCTGTAATTAACCAACACTCACTGTCAAAGCAGTCTGCAGTTTAATGGTTGAACCTCTTTCAAGCCTCAGGACAGTCTGCTGTTCCAGATTTAGAAGTGCAATAGTTCCTTCTAATGGGTCCCGGCGATATCTCTAAGCAGTCATAGTTTTGTGGAATTAGACTCCATCCCTCTGTGTTTCTAGACACCTCCTTCCTGACTCAGCTAGTGGTTAGTAATTATTTGGATGGAAAATTTCTGTCCTGCAGACAGTATATCTATGCATGGCCAGAATATATTGTCCTCATTTGCTATTAACCGTGTTCTAGAAAATAAGTTCTAAACATATCCTAACATCAAGATACTTGATAATTCCTATAAAAATCAAGAATTATGCCCTTCTTATCCCTCAGAGAATGAGCTGTAGGATAAGATCCTGGCAGACTTCTCTGTCAGCCTGAAAATACCACAGACACTTTCCCACAAACCTGTCTATCCCCAGTGTAGATTCTCAGCTGTGACAAATTCTGATAACTCTGATAGAACAATAATCACTTGTTGAAATAGCCCCACAAAATGTCATCAATAGAGCATGGCACAGGGGAGAGGTATTTAATTGCTGCCATGCTAAAGAGAACCCAGTGGTCAGGGTCTGACCACTTCACTAAAAGCTGAGGACCCAAATCTGAGACTTCCAGGGTTTTGTTCTGTGTCCAGAGATCTTGTAACCAAATGGGCCCCCTTCTCAACCTTGGCACTTGAGCCATGACCAAGTGACTGAACTCACAGCCACAAAATTGGGTTTTGCAAGCTTCCTGGAACACAGTAATAGCCGTGGATGGTAGAAATCCAACCATGTATTCAAAGGTAGATGCTAATCCGTAAAGCTTTCAGTTCTCTAACTTCCAGAATATCTAGTTCTTTACCTTTGATGGTGGCTTCATTTTGCTTCTCTTTTATTACTTATTTTAGCATAAGGGGTTGCACACGTAATTACATTTATTGCTACACATAAGTCCCTTTGTATACACAAACCACTTCGTTTACCTATTTCTCTGTTGACAGGGAGACATTGATGTGCACACAGTTTGGTGCTGCCTTTCCTTGGATTCTCGGGTGAGAAATCACTATGGAGGGTCCTAGGAAAACCAACGTACTATATGAGCTAGCTCTGCCACTCCTGGGTATATTTGGTACTTGGACAGCGCCCTTGCACACAACAGAGTGTACCTGCTTAGGAGCAGACAGACTCTTGTAAAACTTCTCTCATTTTCTGCAGAAAGTCTTCTGTCTTAGTTTTTTTTTTTCTTTTTGTTTTTGTTTTCTCTCTATTGCTGATAAAATACTCTGACCAAAAGCAATTTAAAGGAGAGTGGATTTATTTCAGCCCACAGTTCAAGGTTACAGCGAGGGAGTCATAAAAGCAGAGACTTGAAACAAACGGTCACACGACATCCACGGTCACACGGCATCCACGGTCATTAGAAAGCAGAGGGCAGTGAATGCTTGCTGTCTAATAATCCATACCATTTCTCCACTTTATATATGCTAGTATCTCCACCGATGAAACGGCCCACCCACAGTAAAGATGTGGCTTCCCAGATACGTTAAACAAATCAAGATAATCTCTTCGTGACATTCTCAGATGCAAACCTTAACCTAAATGATCCCTCACAGGTATTCAGGGAGGCTTGCCTCCAAGGTAATTGTAGATGCTGTCAATTGGCAACCAACACTTACTATGGAATCAGTCCCCATAGAGGACCTGGGTGACCAGTATAATATTAAAGCTATGGTTTAACCAGAGCTCTGAGACTGTGATTCTGTTGCTCTGTGTTATGTATGTGGAAGAGTCGGGTTGTATGCATCAGCTAAGCTATAATATTATAATAGCCAAAATATCCCTCATCCCTAAATTCTAATACATATATAAATTCTAATGTATACCTTGTCATTTATGATTTTTATATAAAATATTTTATAATAATGTAGTAAGTGTTAGCTTTCTGGTGCTATAGTAAAATGCCTGAGATAATCAACCTATAAAGATGAAAGGTTTATTTAGGCTCTCAGTCATGAAGGTTTCAATTCATGGTTTGACACCCGTTGCTTCAGGTTTTGTGAGAGGCATCACCCCCTGAGGGAGATGTGGAGCAGAACAGAACCACTCTGCTCACAGCCAATTCTCATAACGGGAAGGAAACCAGAATTCCACAGCCCCCTCTTATCAGGCCCCAACCCTTTTTTTTTTTAGTTTATTTTATTTTTATCTATGTGTAGGGATGTATTGTCTGTCACCTGTACACATAAATGCAGTGTTTCTGAGTCCAGAAAAGGCTGTCAGATCCTCTGGAAATAGAGTCCCCTGGTTGGGTGGGAACCCCTGAGAGAGGTGATGGGGATGAAACTCAGATCATCTACAGTGCTCTCAACTGTCTGGTTGTCCCGAGGCCCCATTTCTCAAAGTTCCCACAAGTCACCAGTACTGCCAAAACTTTATCAAATGCCTCATTCCTTAGCATTTCGTCCTCTGTCAGACTTTCCCTGAACACTGTCTTCACTGTTGAAAATAACCACCAGTATTCAAAGGTGTTCTCTTCATTTCTTAGGCTCTTAGTCACCCTTTTGTGAAGGAATACAATGCCTAGACTGCTGAAAGTGGCCACTTCTAATGCGCAGGCGTGAGATTTCTGTGGAGGAAACCTAAGAGCCCAGATCTCAGATATCTCAGTTCAAATTCAACTCTACTTAAAAAGAAACCACTGTTGCCTACATTATTAAAATTCATTTAAAATTTCCAATTAATTTAGAAATGAAATAACCAATAGCTCACGTTTATAAAAGTAGATATAATACTGTTAACACTAGCCCAATGTAAAGTCAAAATCACCAAAATGAAGAATACGGTTTTCTCATAACCAATTTTGTTAAAATGAATACTTATAAATAAATACCTAGCACCCTGGTTTAGCCATGCCCTGGTTTCAAAATCAATATGGGATTAAATGTACATGTTTTATCTTATATTAAAGAATGCTTGCTGTGGTTTTCTACATAAAAAGGCAAATACAAGTACTTTGTATTTAGAATCAACCCTAGCTAACTACCAGTGTCTGTTTCAACCACTGCCACATACTTCAAGTTCAACTATGCAGTCGTTTACCAACGCCACAGCGCTGACGGCTCCTGCAGTCCTGGACTGTGTGTAGCACCAATGTCTGCTCTGGAACCAAAAGCTGTTCTTTCCTGCTTTCTGCTCCAAAGTCTAATAGAAACCCAGTCATACTCTCGGCCCATCCACGTCTGCCCCAGCTTCTCTCCCACCTTACCACCTCCCTTTAGTATAATCGAGACTTATCAGCTTTACTTAAGAAGTCTAAAGATGGACTCTAAATCCGTCTTTCTGCAACCTGGGGCGAACATATGTATATATTTTTATCTTCTTTGCTACAGTGTTAATTGGCTCCAACTGCCCATCTGTTAGAGTCCTTTCCTGGCCCACCTGCGCTAGAGCAATCTTCACAGGTGTGCTCTTCAGTATTGTCTTAGGATCCTGGTTAAAAGTGCAGATCCCAGACCCTATCACAGTCTTATTGATCAGGTCATAAAGACTGAACCTGGAAAACTTGCAGTAACACTCTGCAAGTGAACTTAGTGTAGGGTGGAGATGACAGGACTCAACGGCTTGCTGTTCCAGCATCTGGGATGTTCCCAAATGCATCGTATGCACTACTAAATTTTATAGACTTCTCTAAACTGGACCTGGACTTTCATGCCTCTGGACTTTCCTAATGCTGTTCTCTCTGACTGGAACATCCATCTTCTTTCTCCCTGCTAAGCCTCTGTCAGCCATTAACATCTAGATAAGTTTTTCCTAGCATGAGTCACCAGAGCCTCCAGGTATGGTTACACTCCATCCTCCATGTTCACAATGCTCCAATCCTGGGTGGAACTCTGCCACAGGTCCCTCACCGTGCTGTCTCACAGAGGGGTTTCTCTTAGTTATGTGCTTTAACTCCAGTGCCTCGCACAGTCTGCCCATGGTCTATGAGTAATGTACTGTGCCTCTCCTACCTTCTGGGGATTCATTTCACAGGCCTTCCAAGTATTCTTGAAACCAGAAATAGCAACAAAATTTCTCCCCGCTCCAAATATGTGTATGTAATGTACTTCCCTGTATACCTTTAATAGAGTTTAATTTAAAAATCAGCCACATCAAGAGATGAGTAATACCTAATAATAAAATAAAACAGTAATAAAACTATAATAAAAAATAAAAACAAAAACTGTAATAAAAGCTATAATAACTAAAAAACTATAACATAATAAACCATAATAAAACTATAATAAATAAAAAAACATAATACAATTTAAAAAAAACTGTAATAAAAATGAATGCAGTCACTGTGTTGTTCTGTTCTGCTCACCAGTCTTCCTGTGATGAACTCAGATGGTGTAGCGCCTCCATGGGCGCCTGCACTGGCATTTGTGACATGCCAACCCTGTGACACTGTGCTTAGTGACTAAGTGAGATATAACATAACCAGCATGGGTGTGCTGGATGGGTAAATGGATGATTCACATGTTGTGTGGACAGAGGCAGATGGTATCAAATTTCATCACGCTACTCAGAATGGACAGCCATTCAAAACGAGTGCATTGTCTGTTCATGGAATTTTCCACTTAGGCCATTGTTGACGATGGGTAACTGAGACTGAGGAAAGCAAAATTGCAGATAAGGAAAGCTACTGTACATGCTGGATTAAATAATTAACTGTGGAGCTAATTCATCTCATAATTAGCCTTTATTAATCTTCTTGCTTTGATTTAAACTTCTAAAGATTCCCATAGACAAATATAAATTGAGCATTTTATCTGAGATCTCTGAAGACATAATTAAACTATTATAAAAATGTGCTATACCCTTTAAAACTATGTATTCCCTAAGAGTCTCTTCAGATTCCTTTTTTGATTTAAAGAAATGGCTGATGCAAATAAACAAACATCCTGTTTGTCAGCAGGCAAAAGAGCTGGTTCTCTGGGACTGGAGAAGGTATACTCTTGTTCACTGACTGGCAGTCACTCTCAATGGTGATCCCTTTCTCAATGGTGGTCCCTCTCTCAATGGTGGTCCCTCTCAATTGTGGTCACTCTCAATGGTGGTCACTCTTACAAAGATGGTGGGAAACCACTCTTTGCTGTGACTCTTGGTTTTCCATCCACAAATGAGTAAACATAATGTCACTCTCTCAGGATTGTGATTTATGTATTCCAAACTAAAATGTATTAAATTAGCATTTAAGATACTACTTAATATAAAAGAAGGCTGGAGAATGGAAGTATGTGAGTATGCGCTCCAAACACTTCTATGGATCTCTCATTGCTAACAAGGAGAATATGGGTTTGCTGAGGCTCTCACTGCTGCACTCCCAGTGTAAGAAACACCCATCCACCCCTGCCAGTGATGACCAGTCAACAAACAACGCACTCATGGAAACAGCAGCACTTCCGTGGTGGTTTAACATTCAGAATAAAGTGATCATGCAAATTACACCCTCAAACTAGCCAAATAAGTCAGTTGTCTTGGGGCATGTTTAAATTTCCCTCACCTCGGACGTCCTCCATAGCTATGTAACCTAAGTTCTCACAAGCAGCTGTGTCAGAGGAGGTCTGGGAACATCCTTCCTTTAGAAAATACAATAGAGTAGACAGAGAATGGGGAACTAGAACTTAAAGTTGTACTTTCAACCTAAGCCATTGATGTTGCCTGATTTAAATGGTAAAGCAAGAAATGACCTCAGACATAGAGACCAGACCAGATGGTATGACTTTAGCAAGAGCCAGGAACCTGTGTTGAAAGCCAGATAGTTTCATATCTCCAGGCTATGAGGGCTTTCAGATAACTTTGACTTATGAGAAAACAGAAGAGTCTGATTATAAGGGGAAGAATGTGCGCATCTATTCAGGCAGTGTTTACATAAGCATGCCTATGAGCTATGCAAATACTGAAAGCCGCAGAGACTTTGGGTCTAAATTACTGACTTAATTACCAACTGTAACCTTCCAGAGCCAAAGTGACCTCTGTAATCTATGCCCAGCCCCATCCACAGCTTTCCCACAGTGTGGAATCCACCCCTTCCACGTCTTCCCACTGTCTTCCCATTGTTGTGTGTGTATGGTTAGAATAGACTCAGTAGACAGAGCTGAATGAGATAGCCTCTTGTACTGGAGAGCAAGACTGGTGGCTTATACTGATCTCTGTGTCCACAAGGATGCCTTTAACCCAGTGGTCCTAACCTCTAGCCCTATTGTTCCTGATTCACAAGAGACAGAAAACCAGATCAGACTTAATCTGCAGCAGCTCCAGAGAGCTACTCAAGAGGCAAAGAGAGAGGGAGCCCTTTGAGCAGATAGCAGCTAGATGTCCCCAGACATGATAGGCAGGCCTAGGTGGCAGCTTCCAGGGAGCTGTCCAAATGCTGTACCTCATGCCTTCCATGAGTCTGTGTGCCACTTTGCAAAACAAGCACTGCTCCTGTGTGAGAGAGAGCAAGGTCCCAGCCAGAAGAAAGAAGCATACCTCTGACAACAGACTACACAAAAGTAAGTTTTAGAGGTGAGCACACAGCTACAAGTGTGGCCATTATCTTTAACTGAACTTGGGTCTATATCAGGTTTCTTAGTCATATGTTGTCAAATAAAGACAAGCCATACATATCAGGCCCATCTTTGATAATCATCAGATATGGTTGATGGGTGATGGAACCGGCCTAGTATCCCTGTGCCACCTTCAAGAATAATCTTATGCGAGCTACACGATAGTGAGAACAGTTCCAATCCATTCAGTGTAAAAGTAACTTACCATGTCAGAGAAATTTGTAACAGTAAGAACAGCTAGAGTAACACATACCTGTAGTCACGCAGTACCTGTTTTGTTTATCTTGTGTGAAGTTAAAGCTCGGACTGGAGGGCTTGTGAACCCACCTTCACAGGGGAGCAGCAACCTGGAGTAATATATATGTCCCATACAGAGACTCACACAAGATACAGCTATAATAAATATGAATCACTGAAATCCAATTTACTTCCTGGCCACACTCCCGGGAAGGCTTGTCTGATTTCCAAACTGTGGATGCTGAAGTAAAAACCTGAGCGATGCAGGCGGAGAGGGCTGGCTCTGCTTAGATTTATGGGACCTGCTCACCCGGTTCCCATGCTCCGTTCCCACTACTTAAAATATTGAACCCTGACCCCTTTCTGTGACCCCAAATTGTTTATCTGTAACACTATGTCATGCTTCTGGTATAAAAGTAAACATTCATTCATTCATTTGCTGATATGCTTTCAGGCATCTTTTTTTTTTAATTAGGGAAATCAAGGGTCATAATAATCCCCCTCATTAGGGAGTTAAAATCTTAGTTGATGATACAGAAGCAAGCTTGTTCAAGAAGACCAGATATAAGTAAAACAGGGCTGCAGTTCAAGAATGTTTTTTAGCACAGTGTAATCGGGTGGAACATTATGGAAAATAAGCATTAAGACGCTCTCTCTCCATTGCCATGAGTTACAGAGAAACAGCACCCAGTCTGGGGGTACATTAATAGGCCATATTCACTGTCTTAAATTAAGCATTGGAAAATCATGCCACTTGAACAAAACACTTTGAAAGTTTTCCTCTGTTGAAAAATGACAGTTTTGCATGTAGCTCAAACTGACCACTGCTTCAGGGCATGTTTGAGGGTCTCAGACGTGATTAGGAACTTATACATTGCCTCTGAGCTTGACTCAGTAATCCACGTTCTCTTCTTTTCTCAGCATTCTTTCATGGTCCAGATGCCGGGTGAGGAAAGTATCCCTATCCCAAAGCAACAGAAAAACAGCACAAAGGCATTCCCTTCTGAAGACTGGCACGCAGCCATCTCAACAAATTCAGTCAGAGACTACAGTGGGGAAAGGATCTTCCAATTTCCTTCATGGAAAAAAAAAAAAAAAACCCTCATACATAAACAGGTCTTTCTATGTTTACCATGACACAGCAGTTTACCCAGGAGAGCAATTCTGAATAGATGTTAATTATTTAATTGTGGAATGTAACAGCACATGCAAAGGGAACCCAGGGAGAAGCTTCTCTCTTTTAAAAGGTTAGAACTCAAGTCTCCTTTTGAGTATTTGGTGACATGACTCAGCAACTTTCAGTTCCCCAGACCTTCTCTGGAATTAAGTGATTTTATTAATAAAGCAGATGACCCAGATCATAAATGGAAAAATACTTCTGTTTATAAAAATAATTCAAACTTTAACACAAATTAACTAAATTAATAAACAGCAATATTTATGAACGCTACTTTATGGCCAGAAAAGAGATAAAAATCTCCTGGCAATCCTCCGAGTCCCTGGAAGCTCACTTCAGTGCCTGGGAAGGTGAAGGTGAAGACTGGAGTTTTTACTGAGAACATCTTTATCTCTGGAGTTAACCCTGGCTGTGTCTACTTTGTTGATGCAGCCAAGCACAGTCAAAGTCAGGGATAGGTGTTCCAGGTTAGGACCCTGTGAATCCTGTCTGCTGCCCAAAGACAGGAAAAGTATCTAAAATATTCACAGTAGAAGAGGAGGATGGAAAGGGTGGGGGAGAGGAGGAGAGGGCAGGGCAGGGCAGGGCAGGGCAGGGAGCTGAGGGTAGGGAGAATATAGAAATGTGTTTATAGTGCTCAGTTGGTTCCAGGTTCTTAGGAAATTAAATAATAAAAGTAGCAGTCAGCATCTATATAAAATATTAAATGCTATGATAGAACCATAGATCTAAGTCGGTCTTCTCTGTGATGAGACCTTGCCATTGCTAAAACAATGGAATACAATTAAGAGATTCAGATCCAAAGTAAAAAGCTCCCCATCTGCAGCATGGAGTTGGTGTGTGTTGCTAGCACTCACATCTTTGATTCCTATGGAATTTTCCTCAGATCAGTGTTGCTATGTGTTTTGGCCCAAATTCTTTTTAATAACATTTTTTTCTGTGTCTGTAACTTTGAGCCCAAACACCCTATACCTTTTCAGCAATTTTCATATTCATCTTTTATTTGGTCCTGCCCTTTTGTTTTTAATACTCTGTGTACCAAAGTCCATAAGCACGGTTTCAAAAATCTTCTATCCATGGCTACCATCCTTCTGATATGGGTCCTACCTACAGCCTGGTCTCCTCACAAGTAGAGAGGAGATTGACCCACAGAGTGATGTAAAGGCTTCTACAAAGATGAAATTCTAGTTCAGGAATAGCCATGGCCAATCCTTGTGTATTTTTCAAATTTGCAGAAGTCTACAGGAACACTCACATGCACACACTGTTTGGGAAATCAGGTGTTTTATCTATTATTTTAAGATGCAGTAGCCTTCCTCCTGACTTGCAGATGTAGGATTTGAACATGGGGAAAGCCAGGCTGAGTCCACTGATTGTTTCCATTATTAAATGAGCATATCTAAGGTATTTACTTACTGTCAGGAGAGAGATAAGTGAGTGTGGAGGTCACATCCTCCAGGGGTTGATGGAGGCAGCTCAGCTCTTAGTGAGCGTTGCTCTGGGGCTCTGTTTAGGAAGGACACGGGTTCCTTACAACCACCCGTCTTGCCCCTTCTCCCTGTACTTTTTACAAGTGTGGTTTTAGCGCCAAGTTGCCTCTCTGACTCCTTACTTGAAAGGGATATAGCATATTTGTATGTATTATGTTTGAATCATACCATGTATTTGTACTCACTAAAACAGTTGGAAAACAATGGAGCTCAAAGCTGGATGTTTATATGTAACAGCTGATGGGGAATGCAAGGCCCGGAGAAACTGAAAGACTCTCTGGCGAAGGACCTGCAACTGCTGTGTGTGTGTGTGTGTGTGTGTGTGTGTGTGTGTGTGTGTGTGTGTGTTGGTTGATTGTTTCTTCCAATTTTTTTGCCCCTGACCACTCCTTCTGAAGGGAAGTGAACATCCTCAGAGAACCATAAAATACAAATAGTGTTTTATTTCTATTTACAAATAATAGCCACAATTCTATTGGCTGCTGGCTCGTACTCAGCACATCACACACTTTCCTGACCACAGGTCCTCTCTGCAGACAGCATTCACTCCAGAGGTTGTTTAGTGCCTAAAGCAATCTCTGCTTGAAGATACCATATTGAGTCAAGATTAGTGGAGCCTTTAGTACAAATGTTCCAAATATTATGGAAAAGAAATATTCTACTGAAAAAATTAAATGCTGAGGCATTGATTTGAGGAATTTTATTTTTAGAAAAGTTTATATATGTTAAGCATGGTGTAATTATGTGTTGTTGCATATGTGTGAACGTATGAAGAATTTAAACACACACTCAAGGACATAGTGTGACGTTTAATACCCCCAACACACACACACACACACACACACACAGGGTGTAGGTGTGTCACATAAGGACTTAGCATCATTAAATGTAGCATGGGAAAGTATCAAGGCATATTCTTTATTTAAAGCAAATCTTTCACCATTTTATATGTAAATAAAGCAATTTGTACCTATTTGATTTATAAAAATAAATACCAATTTGCTTAAGAGAACAAAGCTCTTAATTTTTCCTCAAAGGAAAACAATCCACGTGAAAGTGTGCTAGGAAAACTTCAGCAACTCAGTTGAGAACTGTTAGCAGTTTGTTTGGTTCACGTTGGGTTTTGTTTTTACTGGAGACTGCCCAAATACTTAAAAGGAAGCATCCCTTTGTAGCATAGCTGTGCATAGCGCTCTCTTAGCCAGCAAGTCTCTTTTACAACTAACTCTGCATCTTAAAAGAATTATTTGATCATATGAACTTAGGAAAGGTGCTCTAAAATAGAAGCGCCTCTGTGTTACGACAGGCGACTGAGTTCAGAACTTTCATGTATATTAGACGATCCATTTACTGAGATTCATCATGCTCTTGAGTGGTGTATGTTCGAGGAAGTAAGGAGTGTGAATGCTTTTGTTTTCTCTTTGTTCCATTCACTTCCCAAGTGTCTTCTATTATTGCACTATTAAATGAGGTATGTTCGCATATAAAATGAACAGTTGGCCATGTTTGCAGTGCTTACGCTGGAACCAGTGTGTCGCACCTCGTTGCTCCTTGATGAGAGAGTTTAAGTCAAAAGACGGAATCAGCATTGAAATTGCATTGACTCCGAGACAAAGCTCCACCATGTGTAGTCCATTCTTCTTTGTATTTCTACCAACAGTCTTCAGTATTAGTTTACTGTGATAAGAAACTAAGGAAATAATACAACCATTCCCTAGGTAATTGAATTTTGTTTTATGCTAGTGTCCTGTAACTTTAAGTGGATCATTAACACATAGATAAGGCAAAATTCTCCAATCGTAAGATTTTCAGATGGACTAAGTGGACTTTTCTTTCTTGCTTATCTCATAGTAGTTTTAAAAGTCTAATTAGAGATTGTATCACTTCTCTGGAGGGCTCCTCACCAATACTGGGTCAGATGGGATTACAATGATAGAGCCTTTTAAGGATTAAGTTGTGGCTCCATGAGTCCCTGTGCCCAGACAAATTGCCAGGAGATGATAAGAGGAGGAAATAAAATTAAGGGCAGAATTGTTTTCTTTCTGGAAGGATATAGCTGCCAAGTTAGAAATTGAATTTTATGGCTTCTGAGACTGATGAAGCCAGCTCCTCGCCATTCTTGCCATCCTAAGTTCAGTCCAGTTGCTTTCCGAATCAGAAAATCTCTTTCCTTTCCAGTCATCTAGAACTAGTCCTTTACATGTTACTGTGTCTTTAAAAAGGAGAAGAAAAAGGAACGAAGAAAGGAAGAGATAGGACGTGAAGTGGGTGAATCTTAGTCACAGGACAGAAAACTCCATTAGTCAGCGGCATCTTGCTTGTTTCCAAGATCAAATACTCTGTTTCCTTTGAATTAAGTAAAGCAGACCATCACGATGCCCTACTCAGCAACAATCTTCATCATTTTCTATGGAGAAAAATGACAGAGAAGGGAAGGGTCACATGATCAAAGTGCCTAGCAACTTCTGCATGATGGAGTCTCTTGGCAACTAGAAGGAAGTCTTTTCAAGAGAAAGGTATCACCGCTCTCATTCAATGTAGCTTACACTGCCCTTTCTGGTAATTAGTGTAATTTGACACATTTTAAGATAATGATACCACCTGCTCTGAATAGCGAAATCATCATTAATGCTTAGAAGCTTTTTCCCTTAGCAACAAAGCCGTGCTAACTCCTAATCCAATTTCATTCTACAAGTTGCATTTCCCAGATAAATTTTAGAATCATCATAATCTTGATTTCAGGAATGCATTGCAATTGGCAGCTAGCCTTTCGTTAGGAAAAATCGCAGAGAAAATTTCTCAAGATGTAATAGTTTTGTAAGTCCACTGGGCAGTGATGGAAGGGGACGAGGCCGATGCTGCAGGTTAGCCAGTGCCTTGCCAAGCTCGCTGTGAGATGTAGCCGTGCTTACATCTGCTTTAAATGCCTTTCTTGGTTCACAACTGGTCAGAGGAGGCTCCTGTATTGTGTTTGACTATGCATCTTCTATTGACCAACACCTTTTCCACCATGCCTTGCCATGAGATTAAGAAGAAATGCCAAAGGGTAAGGACTTTAAGTACATGAACAAATCACAGGAAGTTTATAGCAATGCTGTGAAAAGAACAGGAAATGTCAATTGGAACCTAGGATATGACAAGAACACAGGGTTTCAGTTAACATGGCCTGGAAGAGGCGTGAGGAGCAGCCTGAGGGGAGACAGACATACAGCTCACCCGGCTGTTAGTGTGCCGGGCAGAGCCAAGGTGTGGAAGTGAAAGCCAAGCATCAAGCACCAAACACCAAGCACCAAGCACCAGCTGAGAGAACCAGGTGAGAAGGGGAAAGGATGAAGCCTAAGAGCCGGGCCATGCAGCAGCTCTTGGGTCAGCATTCTCATGCTTCCGGCCACAGTGAAAATGCCCATCTTCTGTACTGTCTCGCTGGCCACATGAGGCACCAAACACTGAAAGACAGCCAAAGTAATGGAGGAATAGAAGCCCTATAAATATTTTTTAATTAATCTATTGCAGGTTAGTTGCGTATACCTGTGGGGTGCAGTGTGACACTTCAGCACGTGTGTACAATATGTAACCATCATGTCAGGGTGACTGGAGCATCATTTACCATTTCATGCCAAGTAAGAAAAATGAAGTTTTAATATTATGTGAGTTGACTGGAATGTAGATTGGTATGTGGTAGCTACAATGTTGAATACTGCATTGGTCATAAGACTTAGTCATAAGAACTTGGTCATATCAAAATATGATAGCAAACGGCCAAAAAGTTCTAGCCAGGAAAAGACATAATTTTCTAGGTTCGCAAATGATAAAATCTAGTATGTTTCTGTTAATTTTAGAATACATGATTTAGACCTAGCATAAGAACCCAGCACAGCGCCCTCTGCTGAGATCCTCCAGTCAGTCCCTGTCCCTTCTAACTAACTTCTGTTTTTACTTTATTTTTGATGCTGATTTGTAAGTCTGTACCCATCCTCTCTGAAAGATAATCTTATAAATGAGAAAAGAGGACACAGACACAGTCTCCATTAGTTAATGAGTTGGAGAAAACAAGGAAGCTGAGTGTCTCATGTGGACACGTAGTAAGACAAAGCCAAACACGGAAGGGTTCAAACTCATAAATGTGACCAAAGAACTTGCTCTGTCTAGCAGTCTAGTAAACTAATCTGTAAAGAAATGTATACCAACCCCATTCCTGTAGCCAACGACAAACTTAAGAAGTAGCTATAATATAAAATTCAAACAGCAATGACCAGGAATAATTACTTTAACACTGTCCTTTGATTAACTGGAGATAACAGTGATTAAGGAAACCATTTGCCTATTAGTGATGTGTTAGCACATGATACAAGATTAAACTGTGGCCATTGTCTGGTGAGTCAGAGGCAAGCAAATAAATCTACAAAACATCTCACTGTGAAAATTAACTGTTTCAGCTCATTGAAAAAAGTAAGAGAATGGCAAGAAAAGACACGAGTCACTTTTACCTGTGATGTGAGCACTTGTTTCCTCCTTTTTAGTAAAGGCTACACTTCCAAATGCAGTTTACACAGTGCTGGGTGTCCAGCCAACCAATCCAATCCAACCAGCATTCACCCAACCCAGCACTCATCCACAATCCAGCACTCATCCAACCCAGCACTCTTCCAACTTAGTGCTCCTCCAACCCAGCACTCACCCAACCTAGCACTTATCCAACCCAGCACTCCTCCAACCCAGTGCTCCTCCAACCCAGCACTCATCCACAATCCAGCACTCACCCAACCCAGCACTCCTCCAACTTAGTGCTCCTCCAACCCAGCTCTCACCCAACCTAGCACTTATCCAACCCAGCACTCATCCAACCCAGCACTCATCCAACCTAGCACTCATCCAACCCAGCACTCATCCACAGCCCAGCACTCATCCAACCTAGTATTTATGTAACCCAGCACTCAGCCAACCCAGCACTCACCCAACCTAGCACTCATCCAACCCAGCACTCA